>CM021102.1:516856572-516965775 GCA_007115665.2 Sequoiadendron giganteum
ATTTCACCTCATCTATGTCCGTGAGCCTGTGTTCCCAATTCACTTGTGTTCCCGATTCACCTAAAAATCCCCACCCTCCAATTCATCAATGGCTTCTACAAAGAAGGGCGTCAAAAGGAGGCTTGCTTAGCTGAGATACTCTGCTTAGAAGAAGTATGTGACCATGCCATTGAAAATTTCACCAAACATCAGGGCATGGTCAAAATATGGTTCGATCAATGAGCCAAAGTGAAGGCCTTTAGAATTGTTGATTTGGTCCTATGTTGGGACAAGGCCCGCGAGAAGAAAGGGGGACATGACAAATTCGACAAGCTCTAGCTTGGCCACTTTTAGATTGTTGAAATTCTCAAAGATAATTCTTTTCTCTGCAAGACCTTAACCAGAGAAGATGTCTTGTTTCCTGTCAACGGGTGGCACTTGAAGCATTATTTCCACGCCTGAGCTCTCTCAATCTACTCTTGTAAATACATGTATATAGGTTGGCTTAGATTGATTTTGGTTTCCTCGCTTTGCTCCCTCGCGTTACTTTCAATTTTGCTTGTTCCTCGGCTACTTTTGTTTTGTTGGGGGTGTCTCTTTGTTCCCGATGTGGTGGCCATGCTCGTTCAATGAATGGTTCACTTTTTTGCCCGCTCTTAGTGTTCTTTGGATAAATATTCATTCCCAACTATCGGTCTTTAATTGCGGCTATGGGATGGTCTCCTTAGTTGGACATTGACTTCACCTAGAACGTAACCCTTGGTTGAATCTTATCACATCTCATCTTGGATCCTACAAATGATAAACGTGAATTGCTTCTGAAGAGTTGTGTAGTGGTTGTTATGACAACCTAACAAGCAAAAATCATAAATCTGCTTTAGTGACCACTGTGGTTCCAAACCCACCATAAGCTTCAATGCTTGCACGGTTGAGCAAAAGAAATAGCATCAAAAGGATATCAAAAGGAAATAAAATAAAGAAATGTCAAAATAAATCAACCGTGTGGGTGTGCGAACAACTCTCCTGGGGCTATGGATGCCCAGCTGGCAGTAGAGCAATGTTCAAGGGGTCACAACAAAAACTTCGTCGAGGCTATGAACGCCTGACTGGAAGCAGAGCAATGTCCAGGTTACTTTTAGAGTTGGATGATTCATAGCTTGTTTGATTTGATTACCTACTATTTTTTATAGTCTCTGAAGAAAAGGAATGAACTCACTACCTACACACTTCTGAGATGCTTTCATAATTCGATTCAGCCAAGGATCTCGTTCTCCTTTGAGTCCCCTAGTTTACTTTCAGAAACTAGCCCTTGGTTTGTAAAACTAGAGATTCTGGGTCCTGAATGAACATTTACCCTTAGAACGCTTAGGACCGTTCTCCAGTGGATTCGCCCTTTGTTGTGCCTACAACACACATGCCTTGTTCAAAATGGGGATCCTATCTTTTTGCTTCGTTGGGTCCATTTTGTCGCCACCTCATTTTGTGTGCCCCCTATTTTTGAGTCATAAGTGGTCAAGGAATGTTAGAAGAGTCACTTTGAGTTGATAATAGTATGCTACCCTAAAATTTTCAAGGTATAGGTCTTTGCGAAACTTCACTGGTTCTTTGCCTTCAATCTTCAAAATTGACATCCTTGGAGCAACGTGGATCCACCCATGCAGGCTACCCTTCGCGGGATTCCCTACCTTCCCGACCATTCAAAACGACTCTAGCACGACGTCCTCCTGCACCACGGAACCCACACCCTTTGTGGTTGTTTTCATCACAGACTACCTTAGCGGCTAGCCCTCGATGATCGTCCACTCACCAGACTCCACCATTCTCACTATCATTTTTGAAATGCATGCTCACCAACTACAGTCGCCACCGTACCCACATTTATGAGAGGCATTAAAGGCCACATTTTCTATAAATAGCCCAATTCGAGCTATCATTTTCACCTGCAAATATTCAGAAGAATTCTCAGAGCTCGTTGATTTTGTCGCCTCCATGCCCGTGTTCCTCCATCATCGTTCGAGCTTCACTGTTGCTTGCATTCTTCATCCTTTGTGCGGATTGTTGAGGTAGGGTTTCTTCTATCGTTCGGTTGTTGGGTTTTTCTTAAAATTTGAAAAATTACCAAGCTCTTTTTTAAGAAAGGAAATCTTAGCTTGATAGAGAGACCCTTGGTGCACAAAACCCACATCTTGTAATTTTGAAAACCCTCAAAACACGCCCATCTGGATTCAGCGGAACTAAATTTCCCTGTCGCCATTCTTGAACCAGGGCGTTCATGCCCTATGGGCCCGTAGCCTAATTGTCGTCATCACATTCCCTTAAAAAATGTTCAAACTTTAGCAGGATGGTGGATACCTCCATCAGGCCCGCACCCGTGGGATGCCCCCTCAGCTTGGTTGATATAAACTTCGCCAAATTCACAAGTCCCAAAAGGTTGATCCTTCGACCCTCTTGAGTCCACATGCGCAGGCCTCCACCTACGGAGTGCCTTTAAGCTTCATTGTTTCAAACGAATATTTGATCATGTCCTTCTGCTATGTGGGTCTCGCCTCCACAATCGACATTCAAACTTTGTGAAATGCTTAAGTACTGACCTACTATGGAGTTCTACTTGCGGACCTCCATCCACGAGTTTTCGTTCGGGGTTCACCGTTTCAAATGGCCTTCATAACCTATTTGTTTGCCCTTCAAGCCCCACGTTCGTAATTGTCGTATGAGCTTGAAACTAAGGCAACCTCCTCTTGCGGACTGTCGTTCATGGACTTCCATCCTACTCTTGTTGTGTCAAACACCAAAAGGCTCTCATCCGCCTGCTACGTAGGACCCGACCCTATCTTTTCCCTTTGGTTGTCCGAAGGCAAACAGTCAATTCCCTCGCCTTTTTGCAGACCCGATGATGCGGGTTTCCTTAGGTGGACTTATGTCTCGTCTTCATTGTTTTGAACAACCAAACACCAACGCCTTCTAGCCCGCAATCTTGAACTTCAATGAAAAGGTGATCATCGTCTCTCGAGGTTGTGGATCTTGCATGACAGGATGTCGCTTGTGGGGCACCGCTCTTCCAGTGCCATTTCAATGACAGAGCTCCAAGAGGCCAAGTTACCTTTTGATCTCGCATGCTAGAATGATGGATTTAACATTCCCAGAGATGGAGAGTGATGTTTTGAAACACGTGCTAAATAGATTGGTCTCCTTAGTGGGCCCCACATCATGATCAAATATTAGCATGGGTGGAGTCGTGCGGGCCGTCGTGCCCTAACTATCGTCCGTCCACAGTTGCCTTCAGAATGGTTGCCAGCTCAGGGAATTCTACACCCCTGCGCCCACACTGCCTTAACTTCCTTAAACAAGTGTCTGACGATGACCCGTAAGAACTTTTAAGATCTTTGAGAGATGAATTACCTGATTTAACATCGTTTTGCAGGATTTTGGCTAACGTTCCTCATGGTTTTATGCTTTAATGCATTTACTACTCCTTTTCCTATAGGGTATATGGAACCAGCTGCAGGACCTTCAGGGCGGTCGTAGAGAAGGAAAAATGAAAGAAAATTTCCAAAGCACCTAGGGGAAAAGAAGATAAAGATTAGATGAGGTACAAGTTCCAAGGGGAACCCCTCAATTCTAGGGTCACCATTGACTAGAAGGAGATCTCAGACACTAATATGGGACATTGCTATTGATGAATTCAAGCAAAGGGTCTGAATCAACCCCACCACTAAAAATGCCAGAAAGATTAGAAGAAGTAGGTTAGCTAAGGCCATCAGGTTCCAGCCTTCCCTCGTAGCTCTTGAGCTTGTAATGGCCTGCAGAGAGGCATACCAAGAGGATACAAAGAAGTTAGTGGACAAAGATGGCAATATATTAGCTAATTTATCTGCTAAATCAATAGGGAAAACTTTCCATATCCCTACCTTTGATGAACTTGAGGAAACCACCAAGGAATATGCTCAGAAAACATGGGATGTCGACCCCCTCAGGTGTAAGAAGCTTATCAATCAATATTGGCTTAAGGAGAAGAGGGGTAGCGCGAACAAAGTGCCCCAAGAACTCTTTAGAAGTGACTTCTATGAGGATTACCATGACTTGGTAACCTTATTAAGTAGAGTTATGGGCCTCCTGACTGCGGATTTCTTTCAAGAATGGATGTTGTACTTCATGGAGGAGATAATCCGAGGAGAGACCATGTTCTATTGGGCTGGAATGATCAGCCACTTCTTGCATGAGTAATTTGTGGCCATGAAGAAGACTTCACAATTTTACATGACATCATACCTGGTCTATTTACTCACCAATAGTGCCCAATACAGGGGATTATTTATGGCACCAAATCCAACTCTAGGTAGGGAATTGAAGGGCTATGAAAGGTATCCCCAACTTCAGTTATGAAACTTCAAAAAGGACTATTGCAGAGTCAATGCTGCCTTCGTCGGGCATATCATCAAGTTTCTTGGAGGTGACTTTGAGAGAAGGGTTACCCACAGTGCAAATTCCTACATCCTCCAGTTCAGCTTCTTGTTCATACAATTTCCAAAATTTACATACATCTGAGCCGAGGGTTTCTCAGAGAAACCATATAAGCTGCCCCGATACCCAAATGATCAGCTGATACTACTTGAACTTTCTCGGCTGTTGAAACATGCACACACCCTCCTGAGTACCAAGCATAGAGTAGGGATCCCTTATCCCCTCACATTTGGTCAGGTTATGTATGAACTTCACACATCCCAGTGTGTGGAGTACTCTGATAAGGAGCTGAATGAATACAACTTGGAACTCTATACCACCAGAACCCAAATGGGCCCTTATGGAAAGTTGAAAAAGGTGGTCAAGATCGAGTACGCCCATCTACATAATGTAGAGGAATTTTGGGCCAATTTTAGGGATGATAAGGAGGTGTGATAGTACCACCAACGGTGGTACATACCCGCCAGCCCCATAAAAAAAATTATTATTTGTAATTTTTTTTATTGTTTTTTTTTTAAATAAGCTCAGTTGTGCAAATACGGCGATGGCCGTCAATTTTAACCCCTTATTTTTGCTTTCATATGCGGCATTACATGTGCATAACAACAAACTTTGTCAAAATAGTGAACTTGTTTCCAATGGAGGATCAAATCATCGAAGATGAGAATATTGTGATAGATCTGAGATATGACGTTGTTGCCAATCTACTGCTGCCATTGATTGACTGGAATGAGGAACGG
Source organism: Sequoiadendron giganteum (assembly GCA_007115665.2). Taxonomy (NCBI): domain Eukaryota; kingdom Viridiplantae; phylum Streptophyta; class Pinopsida; order Cupressales; family Cupressaceae; genus Sequoiadendron; species Sequoiadendron giganteum. The sequence continues at coordinate 516,861,753 of CM021102.1, forward strand.
GTTAATGACCTCGACATCCTAACGAGGCCTATTAAGGAAAGGACAAAATAATGGACAGGGATCCCTTATCCCCTCACATTTGGTCAGGTTATGTATGAACTTCACACATCCCAATGTGTGGAGTACTCAGATAAGGAGTTGAATGAATACAACTTGGAACTCTGTACCACTAGAACCCAAATGGGCCCTTATGGAAAGTTGAAGAAGGCGGTCGGGATGGAGTACACCCATCTACATAATGTAGAGGAATTTTCAACCAATTGTAGGGATGATAAGGAGGTGCGTATGCGGCATTACATGCGCATGACGACAAACTTTTTCAAAATAGTGAACTTGTTTCCAATGTTAGATCAAATCGTCGAAGATGAGAATATTGTGATAGATCTAAGATATGACATTTTTGCCAATCTACCACTACCACTGATTGACTGGAATGAGGAACAGGTTAATGACCTCGACATCCTAACGAGGCCTATTGAGGCAAGGACAAAACAGTGGATTGATGAGCAAGTTGCTCAATTAAAACTGGAGGGAGCGACCTTAACATACGAAGAGTTCGAAGATCCACTTGAGAGTGATACTGACAGTGCCTCTATCAATGCTTCCCCAACTGGGCAGACTTCAACATCTCCTCCCACTACACGGTCCAAGAAGATAAAAGAAGCGGTTGAACATCAACCTAAGTCCAGGGTGTATTCAAGGAAATCCTCATAAGGTGAACCTTCCAAGAAACCTAGTAAATTCGGTAGTTTCATAGGAATTCCCACCATTCAGGAGGACCTGCTTCATGAAGGAGAGGAACAAGATACCGAGCGGCCAAAGTCCCCACCTACTATCGTGGTCACTATTGCTACTATTGCCACTATCATTGCTTCTCCACCTGCTTCTCAGGCGATGATTGCTTCTTCTCCGCATGTGGTGGATATTTCAGTCCACCATGCCTCCACTTCTCTGCTTTCTTCCTTGTCTATATCTTCATCATCACCTCTTCCACTTTCCATGGCCACAACAACAATGCCTACTCTCTCACTCGTAGAGACTCTTACTCGACACATGCAAAAATATACCGTCGAAACTATATGGGGTGCTCCTAAATCCTACAGTACAAGTCACCTTGGCTCAAACTATTACTGGCCTCCCTATTCCTCCTCCTCCAACTGATCCACCTATGATGGAAGCAATGATGCAAATCTTTGAAGAGTTGGAGAGGTGAGAAAGGGAAGCACGCAAAGAAATGGAGGAAGAAGCGGATGACTACCACGAGCATCCTAAATATCAACATCTAGTGATTGATAAAGTGGTGAACGAAGAGGAGGAAACACAATCCTCTGAGGAAGATGTTGAAGAGCCAAGCAACAAGTATATTGTGGAAAATTTTGACCTAGATCTCGAGGAGGAGTTGGCCCAACAACTCAGGGACGTTGGAGAAGAAGTTGAGAAACATCCCTCCGATGAAGAGAAAGATATTGATGAGGAAATGTAAGACATTGAACCTCCAACAGGGGAGCAAGATCATAGCCCCAAGCATGATAAATAGATACCTCCTTCAGAGGAACAAGGAGAGGAAGAAAGAGAAAAGAAAGAAGATAAGCATGAAGAAGAGGCTGAAACAAGAAAAATCCCAGAAATGGAACGTCATGAAGAACATGGGCATGAACAAGAAAGGTAAGAAGAGAGAACCTCTAAGGGGAAGGACAGCCCCAAGGAAGACATAGCCGCCAAGGCCCCAGGAAAAGAAACAATATTCATTCGGGATTCAGATGAAGAAGAAGAAGAAAAGACAGGACAGGAGACTGCGGGTGCAAAGTAATGCAAATTCAACGCACCCACGAGGAAGGAGGTGATCACGAATCACCAAAAGGGGAATCTCGAATACCTAAGTGGCTCGAGAAGAAATTGGAGAAGAAAATCTTGACCCCAATGGATTCAAACGCAAGGTTGGAGGCTATCTTAGCTCAAGCCCAAACAAGTACAAAGAAGGAGAAGAAATTGAGGGTCAGATCTCATCTGACAATGGACGTATCAGGATCCAGGACAATACATATAGCTACTCTAGTAATGGGAGAAGAGGGGTTAAGCTATAATATTTCTACTATCGACTTGGGGACAGCCACAAGAGAACAAAAAATTGACCATCTTCAAGGGTATGTCACCACCATCATACACCAAATGAATAAGGAAAAGACTTCTAAAGAGGAGTTAAAGGAACAAGTGGTAGATCTGACTGCCTATATTCAACAATGGTCGTCGAATGAGGAACTTCCCACCACGTCATCGGCTACCCCATTGTTGTTGTCTGAAGAGCACATTAGTAAGCTAGAGAAGAGAAAGAATTCGACAAAGGCTTTTAAAGATTGGTTACAATGAATTATATATAATGGACATATGGGCATTAGTCAAGCCGTTAGAATAGGAAACAAGTTCCTAGAAATTTAGAAACAGATGGAGGGAACGAGGAAGTTCTACACTGATTTCTTGGAGTTGTACCGGATCACGTACCCCAACATCGAGGCTATTCTCAAGATGCCCCAAAAATCATGGGAAAAGGAGCTTTCATTGGAAAAGAATGATTAGTGGCTCGTTGAGATGTGGAAAATGAGCTTAGACTACAAGAAAAAAGTCTTAGAACAGGTGCTCCACGAAGTGGAACTTGATATCAATTAGGTTAAAGAGATTAGAATGACATGCGTGGAGCACCTCAAGAAGATCTAGAAAAGATAAGGTTGTATTTCCTCAAGAAGATGAATGAAGGGACTACTGACGTCATCACCCTGTATTTCATTGAGTTTTCCACTTGTGCCTTCGCCCAATCAAAACAAATAGTGAAGAATACAGCCAAATATGACAAGGACTAGGATGTGCTCACTGAAATATCTAAGAAATAGAGCTTCCAAGTGCTTCAATCTAACATAATCGAGTGGAATAAACTTCAAACATTGATTGAGAATTCTGTAGGGTATGCCACTATAAAGAAGCATGAGGTAAATCCCGTGATTGATGATGAATTCCTCATGTGTAGTTGCAGCAAAGGAAATCAACTAGAAGACAAAAGAGCCACAGTGTTGTCCCACAAGAAGACAAAATAGACTAGAGGACAAGATGTAATTTTATATTGTAAAATATTTGGAGGTAGGTAAAACCTTGATTTGTAGTGAATCTTAGCCACACAATGAGATTAAATATTGGCCATCCATTTTTCTTTTTGAACACTATAAATAGGGGGTCTCCTCTCATTTTCAAGAGAGAGTTGAGTTGTTGTAAAGACATGCTGCTGGAATGTTAATAGAAATTCATTGATTTGGTGGATTCTTGAGTTCAAACTTCACGGTGCATGATTCTTCTTCTCATATGTAGTGAATTTGAGTAGATTAAATTTGTTATCTCATATGTTCTTACATGCTTTGGTAGATTATTTAATGTTGTTCATTGGTTTTGAAGAATTTTGTTGTGTTGATGCCCTTCCTTGTTCATGTTTTTTGTTGTTTATTGATGATAAACTACAGTGTAAAGCTAGTCTGAACATTATATGAATGTTGCACTTAAATTCTATCTCTTATTCATTCTTTATGGTGAATGAAAGATTGGAAATCTGCAGACCTTAGAAGATTGCACTTGTTTCATGAGATTGTGAACTAATCTGGTTAAGTGGAACTAAGTTTTGGGAAGTCTCCCCACTGTAGGGTCCTCCATTATCACTGTTCATCGATAGTTTCAGGTCTAGGAACTTCTTCCTCTCCCTGCCCTTTTGACCTTTTTTGTAATAGGTGCTCTAGATAAAGTTCATTGCACATTGTAAAGCCAAATCAGAAGATCAAAGTGGAGTTTAAGACCGTTGTCCTGAACTTACAGCAATAGAGAAAATTTTCATAAAATTTTATAAACTCCATCCAAAGATCCAATTCCCCTCTAGTTTGACCTCTGTAAGTCTGCCCTGTGATTACCAGAAAAATCACATCAATCAACTGATATATTCCAAGCATTGTCATGACACCCAAGAGACCTTGGGGTGGTAATTTGTAACTTGTTTGCATATTTCTACCTTTCAAGAGAGGTAGCATTCTTGTATGTTTCCTGTGTTGAGAAGGTGCAAAAACACCCATCAACAGTGTTTCCCTTTTCCATTAATTTCAAAGGGGTAGAGAAAGAATTCTGAAAAAAATAGAGCGAGAGAGAAGTGGAGAGTTGAAGTAAGGGGAGAGTTGTTTGAGTATTGGAGATACAAAGTTGCATTTTTTGTTTATGGTTTTTCAACAGATGTTGCCATCAATGATAGAGGGAGATATTGTTGCACTATGTTGTCATCAATGTTGTCATTGATGGCAACCTCTAGTATGGATATGTTGAGAACATGTGTATGGTGTTGAGTAGGTGTTGCAGATGTAGTAGGGTCACTTGGTTTCTAAGTGCTTTTGATAAATTTTGCATAAAGACTATATAAAGTGATTGGGAAGTGTTATGTATTTTTCTTCACATTTCTTCATTCTTGAAGATGTTCTTGTGCAATTTGAAAGTGATGATTAGTGGTATTTGAAGGTGCTATATCCAAAGTTTCAGGTTCTAGATCATGTGGTAGTAGATGATATGTTTGACAGTATGTGGGACTATCTTTAGCTTGTGAAGAGGGATATTTGGGAGAAATGGAATTGCTCTGCATTTCTCCGTGTTGAAATTTCATGTCTTGTAGATTTGAGAATGTGCTAATATTGCCTATACCTTGCCTTAGATTTTTTAGTGTTCAACTATTTCGCAAGCTTAGTTCATGAGTTGTTTCGTAGTGGCAATTTGACCGGTTGCACATGATGATAGTATTCTCAAGTTTTATATGTTTTTCCTAGTGTTTTTTAATATTTTTTTGATGTTGGAATATTCCAGGGTGTTGTGTAATATTGCTACATGGTCTGCAAGATGTTTTAGGTCTTTGTGAAGTATGAATTTGGTTGATTACTAGTGTTAATGTTGACCTGGTGTGTTAGTGTTGTTTTTGGAAGTGCTTCATGATTTTTGGAAGCATGGTATAGTGTGTTCGTGTAGATTTGGGTCCTAGTTAACCCTTGATGTGGTTCACCCTAACTTCTTTCCACCACAGAAGTGTTTGCTGTTGACCTATTTGGTGGTAGCACGTTTGAGGTGCATACGTTTCATTGGAGCCAACCTAGAGAAGGTTATTCAAGGTTGTGGAAGGTAAATATACAAGGTTAAGCTTTTGGAGATGAGTTTGGTGTGGAATGATGCATGTGTGATCCTATTTTGAGATTTGAGTACGAGAAAAAATGCCTAAGATTGTCGAAAAAAGTGAGCAAAAGGTGTCTACAGTTTAGTGTGCCAGAAGTTGTTGGAGGCAGTGAGCTAAAGGTTGTGGATGGTAAAGAGACATTGTGGTGGATTCTCCAATTGCTTTAAGGTAGTGAACCTCCTTATAAATATTCCTTTGTAATCCAAAAGAAGTGATCTTCCTGGGCTGTGAGCCCTTGGAAGTGAACCTTTTTCTTTTTGGACAATGAGTCCTCTCAGCAGTGAGCCTTAGGTAGTGAACCTCTTGTAATTGGTTTTGGTTTTCATATAGTGAGTTAATCCTCACCATGGTTTTTTCCTTCTAGGTTTTTCCACATAAAAATATGGTTTTCTATTGTGAATGATTTTGGATGTGTTGTTGTTTCATTTGTTTAATTTCATGCTAATACTTAATAAGGGTTTGAAGGTTCTAATGCATAATTGATTCACCCTCGCTCTTAGTTGTCTTGTGTGTCTAACAGGAGCTTCCACCAATTGATCAACAACGATTTCTCCTTTAATTTATTTTTGAGCCACGAACTTAATGTCTTACTCAGAGAGCAACATCACCCATTTCGCTAACATTTCAAAAAGATCGGTCCTAGCAAATAAATGTTTAAGAAGATCACATTTTACAAGCATGAGTTTCTACATGGCGAAGATAATTTTGTAACTTCTATGTTGTGAAAATGAGAGTGAGACATTATTTTTACATAGGAGAGTATTGAGTTTCATAATCAACCAAAATATGACTAATGTAGTAAACTACTATTTATTTACCATCATCATCATGTTGAGCTAACAAAGTTATTAAAGCATGAAGTGATGCGGAAATATAAAGCAAAAAGTGTCTATCTTACATAGCTAATATCAAGATGGGAGGATTAGCCAAATAACTCTTGATAGATTCAAAAGCTTTGTGAAATTCATCATCCCACCAAAAATGGGCATCTTTCTTCAACAAACGTGTGAATAGAAGGGTACAATCAACCAATTGAGATATGAATCTACAAATTGCTTGACTCTTTCCTTGTAAACTACGTACTTGAGAGATGTTCTTAGGTGGAGACATGTTAACAATTGTATCAATATTATTCATATTGACTTCAATTCTACGATAGGAGACGATGAATACTTAAATATTGCCATGATCCACACTAAAGACACACTTAAGAGGATTTAGTATCAAGTTATAGATTCGAAGCCTTTCAAAAATAAGACAAAGATTCTCTACATGATCTTGGTGAGTTTAGACTTAGCCAAGATGTATGTCATCAACGTAATATTTTAAGAGCTTATGAATAAAATCATGAAAGATAAGTCATTTCCCATTGGTAAGTTGCTCCAACATTCTTTAATACAAACAACATGACTACATTACACTAGGTACCCCAAGGGGTAGTGAAGGTTGTCTTATAATAATCATTCACGATAATACAGATTCAATTATAGCCTGAGAAGCCGCCATGAATGATAATAAGGCATGGTCTACAGTTGAGTCCCCAATCATATCAATATAGGGCAATGGAAATTCATCCTTAAGAGAATCCTTATTAAGATAGCGTAAGTCAATACAAATATGAATAGGCCATTAGGTTTACTAAAGACAACAATATTCAATATCCAAGGTGAGTAGTCAATAGGATAATAAAACCAACTTTTAGAAGCTTTTCTATCTTAGTCTTAACCAATAAAGAAACCTTGGGATTCATTTTATGAATATTTGTTTAACAGGCTTGGCATCAGGACATAGAATGATATTATGAACTACCATAGATTCATCAATACCAAGCATATCCTCATATGACCAAGCAAAGATATCGAGATGATAATGTAATAAGTTGGCATGTTGTTTGGATTCTTCTGAAAGACATTTTCCAATCTTAATCACTTTCTTAGAAGGTTTAGGATCCATGAGAACATCAGAAGTATCCCCTTTGAGGAGAGTACTATGGTCTTCAAGATGAGGTATAGAAACACTATCATCCACATTAAATAAAGAAGCCTTCTCATCAGAACTCACAATGGACTCTCCAAAATATGCCTATCTATTCAAGCAATATGGGAGTTTTCATTTATGGTGATAAGAAGATAAGTTAGAGTAGACACCTAAGAAGTCTTCTAGAGCTTCATCCAAAGAGAAAACATCTAGAGGGACTTCCTTAGATTCTACCTTGCTTTCAATTTATTAAGGATGAACCAATTTAAGAGGATGAGATTTAGTGGAAACCATTTGACATTCATCCATGGTTTTGCCTTAGATTTTGTGGGGTGGTATCCAAGTCCAATCTTAAAGTCACATGGATCAACTTCTAAGGAGACTTTAATACCTTGCTCATTACGCCCACAACCTTTACCTCTATAACCAAATTTAGAAAAGATATTGAATCTTGGTATGTGACATGATTACAATTCTTGAGGAGGAGGATTAGTGTAAGGAGTGTACTCCATGCTAGAAGTATCACTTCTCTTTATAGATGCATAATCATCCTTCTTAGTGGAAGTGAATGAATTTTTTGGGATGTCTAGATGGATAGGATCTACTTTGTATTCCATAAGTAGGATTTGATAAAGTTTAAGGATCCCCAATCATCACCAAGACATGCATTCGTTTTAGGATAAGAAGAAGAGTAGAGTTAGGACTTTCTGATTTGGGAGGATCTTCCTTAGGAACATTCGTCTCAAGAGTATCCTTTGTGATAGGTACCATTGGAGTAGATGTCAATGCATTAGAAGATAACGTAGGGATAAGATTTTTGAGAGTAGGTGCAGCCGAAGTTTGACTAGCAACTATCATCTTACATGTGTATAGCATCAAGGTTAGTTTTGATTGCACGATCACCTCATTATTAGCAATAAAGTTCATAAAATGATATAAGGTAGAAATAACTACTCCCAAAGCATGAATCCATGGTCTTCCTGAGAGAACATTATATGGAAATGGTGCTACTATAATATATACCAGGGTGGGTATAGTAATAGGTCCCAAACTTAGAGGCAAGATTACCATGCATAAGGCATGTCAACTAGCATTATCGAATCCATGAATATATAAGGAAGAAGTAGCAAGAGAAGTTGAATCAACTTTAATTTTAGGCAACATGTCAATGCTACATAATTTGAGTGTTGAACCGGTATCAATGAGAGCACATCTAATGCCAATGTTATTAATGAAACTATTATCATTAAGGCATCTGCTTGTTTTTGTACTTCTGAAGGTAAGAGCTCATGCAAATGGAATGTAATATTTGGTGAAACCAAACGAATATGATCTATCAATGCATTAACATTCGTTGACCTAGTAGAAGAAGACAAGAGGATATTTTGAAGGCTTCTTGAAGCATACCTTGGTAAACCAAAGTAATCTGGAGAAAATCCCAAAGTGAGATCTTGGCTGGAGTAACATGAAGATGCTCAACAAGATCATACCCAATCAGTGGCTTAGTTGCAAGTCTAGGTGCTTGAGGAAGACTTGGTTGAGAAGGTGGTAGAGATGTAGGTTGATTAACATTTTATTGATTCCTTCTATTGTTATAGGTATGGGCTACTGCTCTATAAGTGGTAGCCTTAGATTGTATGAATCTCGTGTAAAGGTTTGGCATGTCACTTTTGACAAGGACCCCACAAATAGAATGAATTATTTTAGGAAATGAGCTTTTCAGAGTCACATAAATGACTGGTCTCTTAGGTCTTTGAGGGGTGGAAAAGACTACAACTACATTTACGAACTTTGACTTACGAAGAAGAAGATTTTGATAAAGAAGTTTTCTTATTAGATTTGTTAGTGGAAGGAGATGTCTCTAAGAAATCATCCAGGGCATTGTTTAACATATCAAACTTTTGTTTAGAAAAGGCATTATCAAAAGCATTATAATTTTGAAGGAAAAGATCTAACATGATTTCATTCATGTCAGGTTCACCAAAAATGTAAAGGAGGGGATTTGCTACCCTCAAGATGATGGGGTCTTAAGGAGAAAATAGCCCTCAATTACCTCAAGGATCAAAGCTCAAGTGACGAGATAAAGAATGAAGAATGTATAATTTAATCGAATAAATGCTTAACTACTAATGACAAGAATAATGAAATCACTTAACTACAGGAACAAACAAATGAATTAAAATCTCTAATATACAGAAATAGAAAGCACATAAACTATAGATTTTACCCTCAAGAGGATTAGCTCTCAGCCACAGAACAACAGTGTACCATAAGGACGTTTATTCCCCGCGTAGTCGCCTTTGATGAAACAAAAAATAAGAGCCCAAAATACAAAATATCCATCTTGTCAAACCTGTACATCTACATACAAATATAACAAAAAAAATGTTGGGGGTTGTTTCGAGGCTTGCCTTAGTCAAACCCCTATTTTGATATTTCCACCTCCACAGACAACAAGATAGGATCAAGATAAATAAGATGCATAAAGTAAAAGATGTGTGATAGAAACAAACCCTACAAAGGAGGAGAACCCCTATTACGAATGTAAAAGATGTGTGATAGAAGCAAACCCTGCAAGGAGGAGAAGCCCTATCACGAATCAAATATACGAGATCAAATAAAAAAGATAAGATATTAAGAGAGCGTTACCAACAGCTCGTGGCTCCCCTCTTGAATTGATAGGCGTAATGTATTTGCATTCAAGGGAAGCCTTGACTTTTGCTTGAGAGAGAAATTCAACAGAGCTTCATCATGAGAATGAGAGAGCAAGAAGTGAAAATATTGCAAGATGTGAAAATGAGAATGAAAATGAAGTTTTTTGAGACTACGTGGGTGGGAGTTGTTACACACGTATCCTTGCTGCTATGACATGTGTCATAGGCAAGGGATGTAAAATATTCACATTTGAATCTCAAGTTTTTTGGGGATGCTAATGCGTTGCAGAGATGTCTACGCATCACATAAGTGTCCTCAAAACTTTGCACAAGGCATTCAAACTACTAGTGTATCATCGTCCAATTTATAGGTTTTTGTCATAAATATAGTAGTCTTAAATGCATAAGTGTGAAATTGCCATAGGGTGCAATTTTATGACACTACAAGTTGATTTACAACAAGCTTCTTAAAGCTTCAATTGACCTAAAACACCAAACTAGGTTCTTACGCACAAAAAAGTGAGTTGTAATTCAATTTGATGATTTAAAAGTACAAGATTTAGACATGTTTCCAATTGCCAAATTTGATTCACTAACCCAAGATTCAAGCTCTTAATTTAGGGTTTAGAGAATGTTTCTCTTTCAATTCTAGGGTTTATGGTTTTCATGTTTCCTTAATTTTGGGTTTAAAGTTTCAATATTTCCATCTCTTGATATTATAGGGTTCAAGGTTTCGTGTTTATGTCATTCAATTTTAGAGTGTTATGTTTGAACATATTATATGGTTGAATTGATTAGAAAACATCAAATTTAAATTCCCAACCTTGATTCCTATGATTTTGTCTAATTTTTCAAGATTCTCATAATGTTCTAGATTCTAGAATCTTTCATTTTCATTCTCTACACATATCAACATTGTAAGAATTTTGGTTTCCAACTATCATAACATTCACAAACTCAAATTGCATCCATAGGTACAAAACCCTACCTTTCACTTTTTTTAAATTTTGAAAAAAAACTTTTAATTGAACCTTGAAAACTTTGATTTTCACTTAATGCTTGAATTTTCTTGTTGCAATGAAAATTTTGCAAGCTAGGTATAGCCAAACTAAAACTTCAAGTTATCTAACTTCATAATTACTTCTCCAAATAATCTAATAATAAAATCATGTTTTTATTTTAAAATAATTATTTAATTATATTTTTCAAAAAAATTTAATTATATATTTATTCTCAAAAAAATCAATTTTTCTAATTTTAAAAATGCATTTTTGAAACAAAACCAACTTTATTGAAATTAAAATAATTGAATGAACTTCTAAATATTTTTTAGATAAATCACTAATTAACTTCCATATATATGTATACACAATTTTTAATTCATCCATTAAAAACTTTGAAATATATTCTAAATTATTTTTTAGCTAATTAACTTCCACATACATCCATCCACTCAATAATTTTAATTCATCCTACCTAAAAAAATTAATAATTTAAACAATACCAATTTACCATTCAAATTTTATGTTATAATAAATTTTTAGCCAATAAAATAATTCATTATTTTTGGTAGGATAAAATATATTAGAATAATAATTAATGATTTCAAAGTAGGTATCATGGTACATTAAATCCGAAAAATCAAGAAGCTCAAATGGAACGACATCAAGCAATCACCAAGAAAAAAAAAACCTCCAAACCCCATACACAATTCATAAACATTTGTAAACTTGAAAATTGTACATGCTCAGAGTATCAAAAATAATGTTTACTCTTATGTTAAAAACCAGGCCAAATATTCTGAATATCAGAAATAATATTGATCCTCATGTTAAAAAATTAGATCAGTAGAAAAACCATTTACAAATAATAACAAAGTTGAATATAATAGTTTACACGGATAGCAGAGTTGGCTTGGGCAGTGGGTTTGCTCACCACTGATTTCAGGTTCAATTCTGCTCCTGGGTTTAAAAAGTGGGACTACGCCCCAAGTACCCAAAATACAGATTGCTGGACCAGATCGTAGAAACACCCCTGTTGTTTAAAAAAATACCAAAATTGAATATAATGAAATTAAAAATTAACAGGAAGCATACCGAAGAGAAACACGCAATCCAATGATCAAATACAGGTCAAATGCCCGGTTAGAACCTTAAAGCCAAAAAGAGAGAGGGTTACCAGATCTGTAAGCGAAGGTAACAACTTATCCAGAAAACCACTGAAATTACTGATTTAGCTTAGCAGTTGCATTAAAGCATGTAGCGGCCACTGAATAGGATAAAAAACCGCGGCAAACGCGAGATCCTTGCCGCGTTAGTTAAAAATATCCTCCCAACGGCCAGTAGGCCCCTGTGCATAAGGCAATACTGAATAGCAAGAAAAGTAGAGAATATCTGAAAAAAAATTGGCCGTCTCTCCTTCAGATCTAAGATTTCAGAAGTCTGAAACCCTAGCAGAGTACTGGGGCCTTTCCTCCCTTATCTAGAATGCGTAAACAAGAGGTGCTATTTGGTGTAAATCTTACATGAGCAGCAAGCTCATTTCTCTTTACTCAGATTTTCAATGCTTGAAATAAATGCATCATATGGAAATATCAGGCGATAGTGTGTTCTTTTTTAATCGGTGCATTCCTCCAAAAAAAAAACTCTCTAGGAAGGATGAGAATATTGAACCCTGAGTTATATGTATAAACTGAGAGTCCACTTGAAAGTTATTATGGCGTTTGACAATCTCAGACTACAGTTTGGCTATACTTTTGTTTGATTATTAGATCAAAGTTTTATCACAAAGTAGATATTTCTTAACATTGGTACAACAGCACTTTTTTAAGGTTTTCGTGAAAATTTTGTCACTCCAAGTATAATAAAGTATAATCCTGCCACTAAAGTGTGAATCGTGCAAGATTTGGCGAGTAACATATGGAGAAAGGCTTGTGTTAAAAATCAACAAACTACTGTAAGAAAATCATGTAAGCTTCGTGAAGAACCCACAGAAAAGGCTTATGTTTTAAGTCTGATTTCTAAAACTTCCTAGTTAAGGATATGATTCACATCATATGATATTTCAGATGAAGCTGCGATAGAATACTCACAAGATTTAGTTACTGAGCTAAAAATATTTTTTATGGGTAGTGATCAATAACAATGGTGGATCATTTCCTGTGCAGAAAATGTACGTGGCCTTACAAGAAAGGATGTGGCATATACAATAAACACAGCCAAAAACTATGGAAAATAGGTTCAAATTTGTAATTATGTTGTAAGAAGTGGTGATGCAAACAAGACAAAAACGAAATGCAACTTTAGTTATAATCACAATGATGTGCTTATCCAACCACAGTTTTCCTGTGCTGCCAGACCAAGCGAAGATTCTCTTAGAAAACACTGAATCCTTAAATTCAAACTCAACATTATTTAGCAATTTTGATGGCAATAAGTTGTTGAAAAATCTTAATGCAGCAGAATTAATTCTAATTGAACTAAAACCAAATCTTCATCAGACTCCATATACTCACAGATAACATCTACAAGTGAAAAGGTATGCAATACTGTAAGAGTTTTATACTGTGGTAAATAGTTTAAAAATCTCCACTCTAAAATAATGGCTTATCTTGATGTTTGAGTCGAGATTATTTATAAACAATACATTTCTGAAAAACAAAGGGAGTTGCCAGAATTCATGCTTCAATGTATTCTACAAAAATGTTTGCACCTAAAACCTAAACTCTATGAAATCCAATACCTTTCTCCACAAAAGCCGGTGCCTTGCAAATTGAGCAGCAAGTCTTTATTGCAAGTATTATTAATTATACTTCAGTTTTTGTCCAGTACAAACTCCAAAGCCCATCACTGATAATCAAAAGACTTATCCACGATGTCTGGGAGACTCTTTGAGGAAAGAATATTGCAATAGAATAGTCATCTCAAAGATAACTACCAAAAAATGATATTAAGCTCTGGGACACTCTCAGCAAAGTTTTCTCACGTATTTTACATTATTGGAAAATAGTCAAAAGGATCTTAATGGGTGAAAGTTAAACAACATAAATAAAGCAGAATATTGTGTTAAGAACTTGACAAGCAAATTACTTAGAATTAAATGCTGACTATAACTCGGAGAAGCTGTCAAAAGGCATACTTGAACCTTTTCTTTCATAATGAATAAGCAAATTTCAATTATAGCTCAAGGATAGAATTTCTCTTCCATATAGACAATTCCAGATTCTAAAGCGGTGTCAACAATGAATTCCTGCATCAGGCTTCTTTTTGTGTTAATAGCTGAAAGAATTCTAAAATTAACTCTTTACATGTAGCAAAATGCCACAAATTACTATCTTGATTATTTTCTATTTCCTAGAAAGTTATATTACAGTGGCACTTGGGAATTGACTGACCGAAAACAAAAAATACATTGATTATCCATTCGTTGCTTGGCATATGCTTTTGGGATATGGGTCTGACGCACTCTTTGATCTGCATGATATAGATCCCTCCCACAACAAGGGAGTACGAGTCCATTGACCAAACCACCCCTTAGTACAGATTAAAAAATGCCATAACAAATGTTACGGAGATAAGCTTTCATCATCAGAACTATCAAGCCTTCTTTCATAAAAACCTCTTGGAAGAGGATGAGGAAACATATTGACTGAAACTGAGGGAGGCCGGACAGAGCTTTGAGTATTTCTTGTCTGTATTCTGCCAATTTCTCTACATACTTGGTCCAGCACACTTAGGAAGTCCCTTACAACTACAAAAAATCGGAGAGGATGTGCTTCTTCCTTGGCTGCATCCCCATGAAAATAATCTGTAATTTGCTTCACACGAGAGAAGGCTCTCTTTTCTTCATCTTGAATTCGAGATATATCCTCCTCAGCTTGTCGCAAAAAAGATTCCATGGACTTGTAGAAGTTTCCTTGATTAGAACTCCCATCCACTTCCCCATCTTTTGTTTGACTTGAGACATCTGTTTGCAAAATCTCTCTTAACTTGCCTAAACCAATTGCAAGCTTTGACACAGAATTGGACAAGACATCCGAGTCTATTCCTGCTGCCTTCTTTACATTGCCCATTTCAGTGCTCAAGCCAGCAACAACCTGTAACCCAAGTTTTTTGTAATCTTCTTCATTACCATTCTGACTCTTGACTTCTGTACCCAAAGTGTGCAACTTATCATTTACAATATCAGATGCAGAATTATTTACAGGCTGTTCGCCAGTACTTGCAACACGTGCACCTTCAGCTTTTATTATCTCCTGGACTACAAAATGCAATAATGTTGTCTTCCCATCTGTACCTTTGACATCGACTAGTTTGAGAAGAGTGTCAAGCTTAAAAGCTTGAGCATCCCCACGAATGGTACCAACATTCATCCGATTGCCTGTTTTTAGAACAGCTTCCAACAACTTAAGGAACAGACGACTTGATCTTAATTCTTCACATGCTGCCTGTATAAGAGGAAATAATAGAATAGAACATTAGCAACACTAATGCATGTAAGATTTTTTATTTTATTTGTTTCGTTTCCTTTTGTTCTAATCTAGTACCATTTTTTACCAAGAGTGAAGAAACTTTGCATTGTCATTTACCTCTAAAGTCGCATAGGATTTTCTTATGTGACTAATTTCCTCTTTAAAATTGGCCCGGTACAGCATGCCATCAACTCGTTTGAAGGCAAAAGGAATATCTAACAATGCTTTAAGAAACCGTTCTGCTGGTCCAAGTTTGGAAATATCTCCATTATACTCTTTCAGTCTAATTTCTTCTTCTTTTGATGGTGCCATCTTCAGTAGAGTCTCCAAGAGCTCTGTACCTAGACTGTCAGATGCCCCTGCCACAAAAAATAATGTATTCAATTTTCAATTCTTTCAAGCTATTCAATTTGATATCACAAAATAAAATATTTCTCCAGATTGGGACCAATCATTCATATATTTGGTCAAATTAATTGTATAGACAAGAAAAGTGATTAACAAACAAAATTGTGTAATAATCATCGGATGGAGTTCTAATGTGCTCTAACACTCATTCCCAACGAACAGTAAGATTATAAAAATAAACTTACAAGAACTCTATTACAAATCGATGATGTAATTTTCACCCCAAATCTAAATGGGAATACTGAGTCCTAACTATTCAATAGATGTAATAGTGTATCATCTCAAATGAGAATAGGAACGGGTAGTCATTCATATTTTGGAATAGTCAATCAACCAGCAGGACGACCAAATGACATGAAATTTTCTTCTTGATAGGAACAGTTCATGCAAATTTAATGAGAATTCATTTTCTTTCTGACAGTCTCCAGCAAAACCCATGGACATGCCACAGACATTTTCTTTAAGTAGAGAGATTGATTTTGTTCCAATTATTTGCATTTGCAATTTAGATAGCATTTAGTAGGCTAACTTATTAGTTAAGATTCATCAAGGGTGAGTGTGGAATCTCCACAACATTAATTCACAAGAAATGATTCGCATTTTCAGGATGATATTTCTTATTATGTTCCATATAAAAGAAAACTGTGGACTTCCATTATTCAATCAAGAAGGTTTCTGCTTTGATGTTCTCGTGAAAATAAGACCACTATGAAATATTCATGCAAGTTAGTGTCTAAAAAGAACTCAATTTTTCTTAAAAAGGGTGGACAGTGGCATGGAGGATGTGGAATCATGGTTGTCATCTAAAAGGAAATGAGATACATGAATGACAATATTGTGACGGTACATTTTGTCTCGAAAGTTTAAAACAATGTAGGGTTTCAAAACCAGAGCATCCCCCTGTGTAATATTATAATTTTGGAGGAACGATGGACAAAATTATTTCTCATCCTAGTCATAGCAACCACAATTACAAATATCAGCAAGTAGACTGCCAATTGTTGCAAATCTAAAAATAGCTGTTCTGTACCAGACATCAACATAAAGAAGGGAGGTCTATAACATAGGAAACATGATCTAAAATATTGAACACTGTAATCACCATGGTAGTATCAGTGCCTTCCTGAATGATACCTTTGATTTCTATCTGTATACAAGCTTGAAGTGAATAGGGAAATATTCCAAGGCCACAAACTCCCACAACAGAATCAGAAAGACAACTGACCAGGTCCTTAACTCATTTGCTCTAAATGAATACATCTCTGAGCATGACAATTTTACCCCACATAAGTTTTGTTATCAGAGAAAAATGATCCTAATACCCTACAAATCATTTGACATATCATGGTAGGTGATGTTGCATCCCATCCAATATTCTAAATTCTGTGAAATTGTTAATTCTTGACCTTTGTAAGTTTTGTTTTGAGATATTTTTCATGCTAGCTAAATTAAGGTAGAAATTATACAAAGAAAATCCATTTGACACAAGTTCTGTTAAAGGCCACCATCCAAGTGAGGCAGACTTCAAAAGACTGTTTGCACTCGGGCAACAAACGTGAACCCTATTCCGAGAATATTTAGAACAATCCTTGGAACTCTACTCAAACACATGCAGAAAGCTTATTGAGTGCACATATATATGTGTGCATGCATGTGTGTGCACGCACAATAAACGACCCAGAAGAGACATCCATATCACTTGCTTTCCAGTCCAAAATTTCTTGGTTGTGATGATTTCTTCTAAAATTCCAGTTCACGTGCATGAAAAATCCTGGAATACAGAATACATAAGAACCACAAAACTTGACCACCATACTATACCATAGATCAAGAACCTGTCTTAGTCACTGCATGTTTATGTCATGATATCCAATCCCCAACAATCATCCCATACATGACATTATTTTCTCTGCTATTGGACAGTGGCTGGCAAATGGTTCTTTCTAAAAACTCCCACTGCCTAATCAGTAAGTTAAGCTATTTCAATTTCACATGCCCAGAACCCAAGTGGTTTTAAAGTTGCCCAACCCTCCCCCTTGATGAGTTAATCAAAGCCTCGTCACTCACCTGAGTAGAATCCATCCACTTGAATATTCATGGCATAACGTGTATAAGCTTTTGGATATACATAACTTAGAGAATAGGTGATGACTTGTTCCCCTTGTTTCTCATCTCCTCTGCTGCATCACTTAGCAAGACAATGAAAGAAAGGGATTGGCAGTGTTCAGACTCCAAGATCCCTTGAGTCCTATTGTCGCCACTACAACACACCTCAGTTCTTTCTGAACTGGAGACCCCCAGTTCTTTTTGAGTCTTAGAGAATAGGTGATGACTTGTTCCCCTTGTTTCTCATCTCCTCTGCTGCATCACTTAGCAAGACAATGAAAGAAAGGGATTGGCAGTGTTCAGACTCCAAGATCCCTTGAGTCCTATTGTCGCCACTACAACACACCTAAGTTCTTTCTGAACTGGAGACCCCCAGTTCTTTTTGAGTTCCATTGTTCTTCAATGCTTTGTTTTGTGCCTCTAAGTGTCTGCTTATGGTTTAATTTGCTAGTTGTTCATATCCCTGTTGATAATCAATATAAGAACATTCATTTCAGACTATGAACTTCTCTTGTGAATCCACTTGGTCTTGTGTGTGTTGCAATGTTCATAATTGGACCTCCGGTTTTGCCTTGCTAAGCATCTATGGCAGTTTATTTCACTTAGACCTGCATGGGAGATCCCAAGTCTTTTGCTTCACCTCGAACCCATGCACTTTATGTTCTAATTGCATGTTGACTTGCTATACCTGGGTCCCAAGACTTAAGTCAGCTCATTGTAACACACAGATAACCAGTGACTAGTTCTAATGCTAATTTGGCATTGTGGGTACCCAGCCAGTCTTCCCCCTATTCCCCACAATTTGAGTTTGCCTGCAATAGTGTATGTCACCAGCATGCAATGACAGACGAGGCACTAATCTTAGGTGCCATAATTTCACCAGTCAAAAAGCATATGCATGTTCTCATGTGGGGCCCATTCAACAAACAAACAAATCATGCATCATTGTATAGAGTACTATAGACTAATAATAGTCTTGGCTGAGAAAGTTTGAGCAAGGAACACGTGTTGCAATTTGGTTAAACTGCAGGTAATTTAGCATTGTGGACAATTGAAACTGCTTGCTGCTTTCCAGTCCCTGAAGTAAATATTGATCATCAATATTAAGGGCTTCAGCCACTGTAGATGTGGACCATTGGATTTAAGCAAAGGGGGTGGCATCTTAATGCATGAACCAACTCAATGGCATTAGTGCAAGTCAATGGCATTAGTGAATGGTGGGTCCTATAAAACAATTAAATGCATACACAGCTTGATTTTATTGGCTTCAGACTATGTTACCAGTTCGCCTGGGGGGGCCCGGGTCCCAGTCCGGTCTGACCCAGGTTTGGGGTCCAGGTCCAATCCCCTTTGGGTTTGGACAAGGTTCAGACTATGGGTCCAGCCCTACCGAACCCAGGCGGACCCCGAGACAAATTTGGGTGTTTTCAAGTTCAACCATTTTTTTTGACATTTTAAAAAAAATTAACTTAAAAAAGCCCAATTCACCCCCCTACCCTAAAATGATGTTCACCATGAAGGTTTGTGCAGATTTGAAGGTCTTAATTTGGGTCATATTGTGAATGCAAAATGATGCACTGGCCCTAGACCCCTGTGAAGGGCACTGCCCCTCAACCCTGTTGGGGTCATTGCCCCCAAATTCCCATTGAATTCATTTGATTTTCCATGTACTCTCCAAGTCCAAGTTTCCAAGTTTGTCTACAAGTCTTCATCTATAATATCGTTATCCAATTGGACAATCTTCTCTGATGCTTACCTGTAAGGAGAAATGCAGCAATGTAGTTAATTTTAATATATAATATATATCATGACATTCCCATTTGACTAATTGACATTCTAATGTTTTTTATTTTTATGGTGGTTTTGTTTATTATACAATATATGATGCTATGTGTGGTATTTTGAACTTAATCACTGTTGTAAATATGTATATATTTTTTTTTTTTATATGTTTTTGTATGGACGAACCCAACCCCAAAAACAATTTTGACCAAACCCTCGAACCTGAACCCGAACCAGTACCTTAGGCTTCAGATAATCTGGCACTGTGGGCTTGAAATGGCTTGATGCTTTTCTTTGCACACTATGAACATGAACCATTGATCTAGTGAGCTATGCCTACAATGAATGCCAACCTTTGATCACTACAGGAGTTTAACCAATAAAGAGGCATATGCATGCCATTGTGTCTATTATCTGTTGTTGTGTTGTCCCACCAATTCAACATATAGTTTTGAATGCTAATGAATTTGACAACTGTCTCCAAGACAGAGTGCCCTGCTCTGCAAATACAATGAATGCCCCTGTGAACTGTGATGTATAAACTGTGAACCCAGCCATCTTGGGGACTTTTGGACTGCAACATACAAACAAACATTATTTTGACTGTAACACATGACTTTGACTAAAATATTGAACATTGGAACAAGATACAAACAAGATTTTGTATATCAAAACATAATTTATATGACAAAACCAAAGATCGTAGAGAAGTGGATTTTATAAGAAATTGAATTTGTTTGAGAATAGTCAATGCAACATCTAAAATCGATTTTTTCCTCATAAAATCATTATTCAGATTGAATTTAGGTTTAAGCAGAATGGACATAATCACTGCCATGAGGAGCAAATTGAGGGAAATTTGATATTTTGAACTGTTATGTTGGAATTTGGTACTCACTTTCTTGTTCTGGATTCTAAAGTGAATGAGTTGATCAATATGGATACCCCATTCAAAGGAACAATACTAATATGGCCCTGATAACAAGATTTGGAGCACTCTTGGAAATTCTATTGTTGAGTTGTCCTAAGATAGGTGCAAGAATTTAATGAGAATTAATATGAATCATCGATGATATTGTTGTTCTTGAAGATTCTAGTCTTCCTTTCCTCAATAATCAAATCAAGTATCATTTGGTGGATGTATGGTGGAATATACACACAATTAATTTTGTAATATAGAAATATAAATATTTCAAAAACAAATACTTGGAGTTCAACTGAGGAACTTTGAAACAAAGACAAATTTAAATCTAATGAAATTAACTAAAACATGTTCAATCAGATTCAAAATAGTAACTGGATCAAATTTCGCCACTTGAAACTTTAAATATATACCAGGTTAATGTTAGCAGGTAGAAATTGATATGACTATGGCTGATGAGTTTGGCTGAGATTTTGAAAATTTAACTGAATAAATTGCTACTATATCAAAATTAATATCAAGTAACCAATATAATTTGCTCTCTAAGGATGAAACAAATCAAAATATGAGTTTGGGCTGCAACTGAAACACTGAAATTTATCATGTTGCTATGGACACGAAACAACACATTTAATAATTATATCTAAATTGTTCTTTGGTTATTTGCTTATTTAGAATTAGAAGTTAATGAATCTTATGTGTCATGAATCTTGTGCAAAACTTTGGAATTTCGTACTGCCATTTGAAGCATTAACCAACATGCTTTTTACAATAACAAACTCAAGAAAATCACAAGTTCAGCTCCACTTATACCTTACAAGACCTTAATGCATGATGTGAATTCATCCTCAGCAGCAATCCTACCCTTTAATCAGGCTGGTGTGTTTCTAGACTTCTCAATGGAAGGAAGTGTTACTTCTGTCTAGTAACTTGCATTTTACCACTCTTAAATTACCTGTTATATTAATAAATACTAGCTTCTGCAATATGGTAGAGGCTAACTGGTGTGTTTCTAGCTTGGGCTTGTTATCTGAAAGGAAGTGTTACTTTTGTCTAGTTTTCTATTCCAATGGGAGACCATAGATTTCTCAATGGAAGGAAGTGTTACTTCTGTCTAGTAACTTGCATTTTACCAGTCTTAAATTACCTGTTATATTAATAAATACTAGCTTCTGCAATATGGTAGAGGCTAAATAAAGGCTGCATTGTACTATTCAGTTAAAAAAAAGCATGGTTAACGCATTAGTTATGAAATAATGTTCCGCTCCATGTAGGTCTCCTAAGCATTTTTTGCCACTGAAGCTCTGTAATATGTATCACCTAATACCCTTTAAGAGAAAAACATAGGACTGTCTTCCATCCATTTTGCCATGCTGAAAGCAATTAGGAGATCATCCACTTTGGCATCACAGCATCAATTCAGCCCTCAAAAGATATATTTCAAATTTGTAATTTTTACCGCAGTCTGAGAAAAAAAGGAACAGAGTTAGAAACTCACCTTCCAGTAGTGCATCACAGACTTCCTCTTTAGTTACACTCAGTGCCCGTAAAAGTATTGCTATATTTTGGGACTTTTTGGACTCAAGAATACGTTGGTTCTGAGAAGGAGGAGTAGAACCCAATCCTCTGGTCACTTCCGCCTTCACCGGAGTTGGGGTATTGTAAACAAAAAGAGTCTCAAACATCTCTTCATTTAATCTGTAAATGCAAGTTCAAGAAATGAAAAACTGAGAAGAGAAACTCTCTTAGGGCATTGTTTATGCAGGTCAATCATACCCAGCAATAAGAAGCTATCAGGAAATATAGTTGTTTTTTCGAGTATATAAGTAAATTGCATAAAACATCCTTTTGCAAAAAGGCTAATCCTTACATATCCAACGTCATCCTAATCAGATCAGAGTAATTCTTACTTGAAGGATCCTGATTTCAGTTGGTCCCAGACCATTGCGCGGTCAGGACTTGCTCGAACTTTGTCCCAATGTAAAGGCTTCAGCTTAGGCCGTGGTGTCCCATCTGTACCTGCTACATTCAGATGCTCAGCAGCATTTTCAGAGAGAGAATGGCTAGAAGTAGGCCCAATAGGATGCAAAGATTGACCAGTTCTTGAAGAATATAATGCTGAATTTGGCCGGAAGGCAGGACGTGAAGACAGAGGTGGATGACTTTCTGGTGGGCTAGATTTGTTTTGAGTAGGCAGAGGTGGTGGAGGAGGGGGTACCTTGGATGATGGTTGTGGAAGTTGTGATTGCCTACCTGATCTGGAAGAAGACAAAAATGGCGGAGGGGGACGTGTTGGCAGGGGAGGGAGCGGTGAATATGAGTTCTTGCTAGATGGTGGTGAAAGTGAGGATAGAGGAGAAGCTGGTGATACCCTGTTGGGCTTTTCTCCAACATGTGCCAATGGTGGTGATCTGGAATCATGCGATGCAGGTGTCTGAAGAGGGTTGGATTTTTCTTTGGTGGTTGAAGGAGATGATAATGATAAGCCAGTATTTTCCTTAGCTGGTGAATGTGCCCAGGATTGCTGATCAGGTTTTTGTTTAGCGGATGGAGAGATTAGAGGCCGAGTTTGTTGGAACAATGGGGGAGGTGGAGGTGGGGGTGGGGGAGGAGTCTTGAATTGGTGGTGAGTAGGAGGAGGAGCAATGGGAGGATGGGTTTCAGAATTCGGGGATGGGGAAATATGACGAGGATAATGGTGAGGTGGTGAATGTGAATGTAAATGCGACCGAATTGGAGGGGGGAGAACAGTGGGGGTAATGGGCGGAGAGGGAGGACTAGTCTCCAATGGAGAAGGAGACGACGCTGCGGAAGAAGTTGCAGATGACGAAGGATAGGAATGTGTAGACGTAGACTCTGATTTCAAAGACACTATAGAAGGCCGCTGTTGCAGCGGAGGAGAAGACGAAAACAACCTCTTGCATACCGATAGCTGAGGACTACCATTGTTGCTTCGCGATGAAGTTGTTGAAGGACACCGGGGTGAGTAAAAGGACTCCTCATCAGAGGAATCGCTGCACACACTGGAATGACGAGGTCTCCTTGCCAGAGGTGGAAGTGGGTGAATTTCAGGACTCTGTCTGTGAAACCTCTCCACCACATCAACATCAATGTCATTAGGCATTCCGAACTTAGAATTGAGTGTAGTCTTATCATCCTCCTCAGAACCATCATCCTTGTTATCAGCAAATCGATTCTCAGTCTCATTCTGCTTATGCTTGTGCGTGTACGAGTGGGTGTTACCATCTTCCATCTTATGGGTAGGGATAGGTGTATTACTATCCCTTATAGGATGAACATGGATGTCTCTATCTCTTTCTGGCTTCGAACTCCTGCCATTTGCAAACGGCTCCATTGTTCCCAAATAGAAAACATCCGATCCACCGCCATTGACAGCTAATTTTGCTGTTCCACCGCCATTGACAGCTAATTTTGTTGTGACAGGGCTAGGGGTCTGAAAAACCCTCAAATTTTCAGACCCGTTTGGCTCCCTGAGTGGGGTTTCATCCAAATAAATACTGGATGTCACCCATGGATCCTTACCCCGCTTACGATGCAAGTAAAACAGCAATAAACCAAGCCCAGCGATTGTACACAAAATGGCCACAAACGCAATCACGATATTTCTTGACCTTTTACTTTTACTACTACTACTACTAAAGTTACCGGATTGTCGGCCATTGGGATCAGCTGGAATGCTGGTGCTGCCGCTGCTGGAAGACGGATCCGGGGGCGATGGCGGCGACAACGAGGGTGACAGGGGGAAAAAGGGCTGGTTTGTAATGGGAGGAGGCTCTATCCCACCACCTTTATTTGACAATGGCGCAGGAGCAGTAACTGGAGCAGCCGGCTGCACAATTGGAAACAGAGGCTCATGCAAAACCCTTCTAGGCTTTGCCTCTTCCTCAATTCTCCTTGATCCATGTAATCCCCCTAAAGCATCTGGTGAACCCACCAGCACAATGAAAAGTAGCACAACATATCTTGAGCTGGAATAAGGGTTTACTCTACAGCAGTAATGATAACTCTCCATGCTGCAAATTAAGGACTCACCAGATCTGTTTACAAATCCAATGTTCCAATTGTCATTGAACTTTGATGATCCAGAGCAGATCCATAAAGACCTGCATTGTCTGTCTGC
Source organism: Sequoiadendron giganteum (assembly GCA_007115665.2). NCBI lineage: Eukaryota > Viridiplantae > Streptophyta > Pinopsida > Cupressales > Cupressaceae > Sequoiadendron > Sequoiadendron giganteum. Next base: position 516,886,446 of record CM021102.1, read on the forward strand.
AATTGTATTTTTTGGTGATGAAATATCAAACAGTAATACCCGTGTGCAACGTCTTTCAGCAATGATTTGCCTCTCTGCGCATATCTTAGCTGAAACTTTTTAATTCTGGCAGACCAGAAATCCACACTCTCTCGACTTGGGTGCCACTGCTACTGCCATTGACGGTCAGTAATGGTATTATTATTGGGATTCTGAAAGGAAATGTCCAAGAAACAGAAGGAGGGGAATGTTGTACGGAGATTTGTGACTATTTTGTTTTATTACTTAAGCCGAGAGAGATTCGAACTCTCGACCTCTCTCTGAACCAGTAGTCCACGCTGTCTACATTTGTTCTGTCCATGCAATAGAATGCTCCTATTGTTACGTACTGCATTCCCACTATTGCACTGAACCTCTGCCTCTTCTGTTCACGTTACGTCCCTTGCCCGGCATAGAGTTCCCCCGTCAATTGACGGGAATCGTAAGTTACCGTTTATTCCCTAGTGAAAGGCAAAAGGAGTGTCATGTATAAAGGCTGCACAGGGCCCACTTCAAATCGTAAAAAGTTGATTTGAGCTACAAGAAATTTTTATACTATTTCTTCTCATTATGTCCTTACTTGTGCTTGCTTACAGTATTTCTTCTCATTATGTCCTTGCTTGTGCTTGCTACCACCAATTTTTCTAATTATTCCAACGTCTAATTATTCTAACGTCTTTCCCTTTGAATTAGATACGTCTCTATCATGGATTCTATAACTAAGAACTTTATCATTTATCGTTTATATCCAAATCATTTTTCCTATGGCCAAAAAAATAATAATAATACTCTTGCCTTCCATTTTAAGTAAGAGATTATTGAAGTAAAATGGATATGTAAGCATTTATTTTTCTTTTATGGAAAATTTTATATCATTTATAAATTCATTTTATTATTTAATATGGAAGCATGAGTCTATTGGTATCTCTTCACAAGAGTCGAGGATTGAGGAGTATCCATTTCATCAAAGTTGTATAGACAATCTCAACTTCATTCCTTATATCATACTTATAGAGGTTTGAACCTTGATGAATGACATAATCAAGAAACATGCATCACCCTCATCAATTATGCTAAATTAATTAAGCTACAACCTTTTAGAACTAACCACTATATAAATAAGATTCATATTAAAAGTAAATAAGATTTGAAACCAACTATTTTATCTTATTTAAAACTAGCCACTATATAAATATCTTATTCGTATTGAAAGTAAATTAGATTTGAAACCGACTACTATTATCTATGCTTTTCAACAACTCAATCATAAAGTCTAACTCTAAAAACTAGGGATGTATGAGTATTAAATAGCTTGTAAGTGGATAAAAGCTTAAAGAGGGAAGAGGATGATGAAAATGACAATGGCTTCTCATTTCCATTAGATAAGACTTTTTCTAGGATTTAAAGAGTGTAGGTATTACATTTTTTTATTCCATTTTTTAACATATGATTTGTTTATTTTTTTTATTAACATAAATATTTATAATTATAAACTTCTTTTTATTAAATTGTTTTCAATATAAATATTTAGGTGAAGAAGTAATGAGTTAGAAACATATCAAAATCACAAGTAATTAAACATAAAATCTAAAGTTAAATAAAATAGACATGAAATGTCGATATCATATTATTTTATAAAAATATTTTAAAAGGAAATGAAATTTATTCTAAATTTTAGAGTTTACAAATTCTTTTTAAAGCGTTTTTGTCTATTTGATTTTGCTATATTATTCTTGTAATATGCTTTTACATTTGTTATCATAATTTTCTTTTTAAAGTACAAATGTTTGTAATATCTTTATAATAAGATAGGATATTTTTAATCTTTTGACATTTTTATCTTTTCAAAGGTTTTTGAACATTTTATTTTCAATTTTAATGCATTTCATAAAAAGGGATTGTTTTAATGTCTAAAATTTCAATCATCTATAAAATATTATATCTCTTTTAAGATATTTTTTAAAGCAATATTATTAGAAGAAGATGTGAAGTTTAATTTCTTCCTAACTTTTTAATCATGAGGTAATATCATTTAAGACTATAATTTTAATGAGAAATATATTATCTTTTATGAATAGGATAGCATAAGGTGTATTTATTTAAATTTTAGGTGTGAATAATAAATTAATATTGGACTTGTTTAGTTTTTTCTTCAATTTATCAAGATATATTTCCATCGTAAATTTAGCATTTATAAAGCAACACGCTTATAAGGTTAAAAAATAGAAATTTATTTTTATCCCAACATCATCAAAGTTCATTATTATTTTTATAATGACTTTGTAAATTGTAATATGTCTTTCATTGTTTAATATTACATCTTGAATTGATAACTATTGAAAAAATTGTAATGTATAGATTAATCTTTTGGATTTGATAATCATTATTTTGGTTGGAACAAATACTTTTATCTTGCAAAATCTTTTTAAATACATTTTTCTAATGCCCCAAAATTTTAATTATTTATCAACTTCTATTTTCCAACCTCTTGTTAGATGAAGATGTGTTAAGCAAAATTATTTTGAAATGATAGGAATTTTATTTTGTTATTGTTTTGACATCTTGTGCTTGTATAGCATATATTCTTTAAGGATTCACTTTCAATGGGTGATATATGAGTTTCCATGAGGAGGATATGACAAGGTGTATGGCAAGATGTACTCTTTTTAATTTTTAATATTCAATAATCAATGTATTTTATATTTTATTTATTTATTCTCAAAGATTCTTAAGATATACTTCCACCCAAAAATTCACTTCATTAGAGTATCACATTTATTACAAGGCTCTAAGAGAATAGTATTTTAATGTAATGGTAAAATGTAGATACCATTATGATTTCCATTTCGTTTTGGACTCATTTTTAAAGGATGTCTTAATATAATATAACATGTGGCACACTTTTGTATTAAATTTGGCTCATTTCTTGATCCTTATCCATCATCATTTACTTATACTTTCATTAGAATGTATTTGACCTTATCTCTATATTACACACACCAATCCCACACATTTGGATCATTATTAGCCCTAATCCCCATATATGTGATTCATGCTTTGAAATATGCATTCCTTCATTCTAGTTCATTTCTATGACATGTGAGAGCAATCTCACATGACACAAAACCAACCCAATTTTTTTTTTTTAAATCAAAAGATTGACTCCTACCCTTTTCTCATAGCTATTAGGATTCAACTCGGTAAATTTTTGTGTGGACCATTCATTGTGTCTCAATATTTTTAAAGGCATTCATTTGAGCATTAATTCATATATGATAATCATTTAAAACCTCGTAACATCAAGGAGAACTTACTAGGAACATCTTGACTTGGTGCACTAAAAAGAATAGTATTTGTATCAAAATTCACATCTTAGATCACTTGCATTCTTGCTTGATGTCTACCAATTTTTGAGGTCTTCAAGTTTCTCACTCAAGGGGCTTAACTAAGGAAAATGTGAACCCTTGCAACTAAGAAACCTCTCCAAGGTATTTTTGAATACCATTATCATTAGTCCTTACATAGTAGAAAAGATCTAAAATCATAACTAACAATTTTAAATGATTAGACTATTGTTGGATTGATTACTACATTAGATTTGAGAATCTATTTGAAATCAATTAGAATTCTTAGGTTTTTTAAAATAAGAGGATTGGTCAACTTTATTTCTAATAATTCCAACTTATTTCAATTAAATAATTAGTTTATTTCATACATATTTTTCAAATTTAATCTAGTAATAAGTCCAAATTATTTGAGATAATTTGTCATAGTGAATTGGGTCACAAAAGTATATACTACACCAAATCAAGACTACATCTCAAAGATTAGATCCACATCCACACGATGTGGGATCAATCTAGAGCCATTGAATCAATGCACAAAGAAATACAAGTCTACACAAAGTTCAAGTATACTTTACACTTCAAGGTCATCAGTTTTTGTATTGATATGAATCAACTCTATAAATTACTCTTGTAATTAATTTTTGAATCAAGAGCTTCTTGTAAAATCTTATATTGCAATTAATTTCAAAATTAGAATTATTATTCTAATACTTAGCTCTACTACTTAGGTTAATTGAGTGTTTATTGATAGTATTCACATACTTAGCCCATATTGCATATCTATGAACATATTGTTTTCATTTACATTTTTTGTGAACCTATCTAATCTTACAACACCTTAAGGTTTGGCTTTAGTGTTTATACCTTTGTTGCATTTTAGGGTTTCAAAATTCTACCTACTAATTACTTTATCAGTTTTATATTTTGATAGGTTTTGTTTTATTATTATTTTATTGTTACATCTTTCCTTGTAGCTATGTGTGTTCTTTTGTGACTTTCATTTTTTCCCAACCTACCTTTCCATTAGATACCTCATTAAGTTTTCCTTTCTAGATCTAATATATCACTAATATTTTTTTATTTATAAATCTAAAGGCATTTTATAGTACCTTATCTTCCTATATTTCATGTCATTTTTGTTTTGTTTATGTTAGGAGCTACTCTTAATCATAGTATTCCTTTGAAAAGGAGTGCTTGTCTAAATCCTAATATGGTCACCCACTCTAATAATATTAAAATTTTCTCTAATAGTCATGTTGAGAATAAGGTGGATGACTATGATCATGATGCCCATGTTGAGCAATGAGATTTTATAAATAAACTTGTTAATGTAAAGAATATTATATAACTACCATATGTAACTCATAATATGTTTATCAACAAGCCACAAGGACTACAAGTGTTACAATATATAGGAGCTCATATTTCTTCATTTACCTTCTTATTTTGTACATTTGCTTCCCCTCCCTCTTCTACCATTACCACTTCTACTACCATTTTTCAACCTCGCAATGCTACCCCTACCACTAATGTCCCACCACATAATGTCTATCTTTTCTCTACCTTCACTCCTCTTTATGATCCTCATCCTAATTACACCCCTCCTATTATAGAAAAATCCTATATGATGTATTATACCTCCATTCCTACTTCATCTACCATTACCCATCCAATCGCATCCATCATCCCTCTTAATTGTGTCATCCCCACCTCTACCCCTCTATTCTCTACCATGTATACTCATTCCATTCCTCCATCCATGTCCAGTGTGGGGATGCCTATATTTATATAGGGGGATGTTAAAATAAAATTATTTATCCCATATGTGTGGAGAAGTGATGTTTGTAGGTAGTTAAGTGTCATATATTGTGTTTCTTAGGCAAAAAGGAGATATATCTAGAGAGTATTGTGTATGTCAAAATCCCAATGTGAAGATATAGTGTGAAGTGGCTTCCTCCATAATGAGAATTGCATGATGTTTCCCTACCTCAAGGGTTTATTGTTTTTTAGTATATATTGGATATCATATGGAGTATTTCTACTATTTAATGTATGTTTATAAACACTTTTCAACACATCTTCCAACACATTGGTTGAATAAATAGGTAAATGTAGTTCATGTATGAATTGTGCACTTGACCTTATATTTGCACATTGTGCTCACTTTTTCTTCTCATATTTTTTACCATTGTAATTTTTAATTTACGTATACATGTTTTAGCTTTAGTCATATTTTTTCTCCCTCTTCTTAGTTTATGTGCACACTCTCATATTAGGGAACAAAAAACCAAGAGGGAATATTATCTATTCATTTTAGTTTTCATTTTTGCATAGGTATTACACATGTTGGACATATGCATTTCTTTAGTGACTCAATTTCTTCATGAAATAATATCATTTTTCTTAAATTTAACTTTTGCTATGTTTTTTATTTGGCACGTATGCTCATGTAGTTTTACACACGTACCAAAATGGTGATAAACTATAGAGAAAAAAGTTCAAACCTTGACACTTTTCCACTCTAAATTTATACCACTTTGATCGAATAACTTGGATGTACTATTGTAGCACATGATTTGATCATTTTTTAATGCACCCATTGACCTGATACCTTATCCATAATTCATCCTTGCTTTGTTGCCCTATTCATAACCCTATTAACTATGTTTTTAGTAGCTTATCCACCTCATATAGTAATTGATTTGTGATCTTGACCTTGGATAGGATCATTATTATAGTTTTTCTTTTATTTTCAAAATTCGTTTTTTTACATTCCAAGGTTGATAATCCCAAGATTTGAATATTAGCCATTGGCATGGGTGCTAAAAACTAAAATCTCATGCATTTAGGGTTATGTAATGAAGTACATCATCCTAAGTCATTTGAAAATGAGAGAACATCGTCAAATCATGGAATGGTCAAGAGTGTACTTTGAAAAGCATACAATTCCTTCTCCTTTTGCAAGCACTTTAGATGTATTAGACATCCATTGTCACACATTAGCAAAAGATAAAATTATCTTTATTAATTGACATCCATTGTCAAATACTCATTTTCAAGAACATACAAAAATATGCACATTGACAAAAAAGTATACATTAAAAATGTCAACAATCAATCTATTGACATTCATTGTCATCTGCACATAAACATGTATTATCCATCCCATTATGTCTTTTTATCATATAAATAATTAAACTTAAAAGCTTGATCAATACACTTAAGAAAAAGTTAATACACTTCCACATGATTAATAAGCTCCATAATACTAGGTGAGCACTTCTCATGAGTATCAAAGACCCAATTTTCTTGAAGACAAATCATTGATTTTCAAAATTTTCAAGATCGTCCTTGAAGGGTATGATTTCATTCTAAATACCAAACTACTTAGAGTTCAATTGTCTTCACCCTTAGATCTACAATCTAGTCCTAGATCCTAAAAATTAATCTTGTTTTGACGTTAGGTTGAGGGCAACAAAAATATGTAAGATACTTTGAATAAATGAAATTAATTAAAAATAGGAGAGGATGGTGGGTAAAGAAAGAAAGTGATCCACAAAAATTGGCGGTTGTAAAGGTCGGAGGAGGGATCATGTGCGGAGGAGACAAAAGACGTGCGCATGACAATCGGGATCGTGTCTCGAGACGCAGACAAATTTTTGTCTCCATACCTAGTTAAGAATTTTGTCCAAGTTTTCCACATGAATAGATTAAAATAAAATAATTGTTTCGGGGTTACAGCTCACGCACAGGGAAGCACCTAGAACGGATAATTTTCATGTGTGATGGAGGGTGGGGCCCAATCGTCACATTAATTCCTAGCCATTCATCATCATCATCATCACTTCGATATTCATTGCCACCTGCAACTTTTATAAAATTCTGTCGGCGACTACCTAATATCTACTAAATAAATATAACCTAGTATTTCTTATACCATTCAACGTTACTATTAAATGGTTCATACTACAAATATTTACAAGTATGTTAGTCAAACATTTAGACATTTATATTTTATAAACTTACTAGTATATGTCTTTAATCAGAATAATTTATTTATATGTATTTGTTTATTATTATATGTTTAATTTTTTCTATTCAAATTAGATATTATTTTTTACAAAGTAAATATGTCAAATTTTTTTATTAGAAATATTTAAAATATCAATTATTTGTATTCTTATTAGTTCAAAGTTTTCACATGCTATTGCAAGCTTCACATGTTATTGCAAGCTTCACATTAATCAAGATAATTAATAATTAATTTTGCACAACTCTGATCTATTAATGTACCAAAATTTGGATTTTAGATATGACAATTAATAATCATATGCTCAAGAATATGTTTTACATAATAAGAAAGATCATCCCCATACATTTGTTACAAATATTATATTGGTTAAAGTTATTGTTTATGTTTGTTGATGGCGTTGTTATGTGTGAAAAGGTGGTTAAAAACATTGAATCAGTAGTGTGTGTGATTCATGGGGATTTTTTAAAGAAAGGTGACATGTAACTTCTATTGAAATCATCTAATGTGTCACACTAGAAAAAACATTGGAGGATAGCCATGCTGCAACCTAGATTTCTCTTAACATGAAGCTACCAAGCCTAACACCAAAACAAATGCCAAGACATTTTTTTAACAATTGAAGTTATTTTCTAAAATTTGACAAAAATAAAATATATTATATAATTTTTTGTTTATTTTTTGATTGATTTTTTAAAAAATTCACATGTATTCATGTGCACACAACAAAATAAAATAAAATATTCTTCAACAACAACAATATACATTCCCTACTCAACAAAATAAAATATATTGTATTATTATAATATTTCTAAGGCAGTTACTAGCCACTATATGACACCTATTTTGTCAAGTTTGTGGCAAATATAAGTATATATTCATATTTATTGAATATTTGATAGTATATTTAGATATTATTACTAGCTTTTTTTTATAAATCAATATGGTCGTTTAAGAAAATTTTGATGATTTTATTAAAAAAAGGTAACTTAGAAGGTATTTTAATTTATTAACATTGATGATGATTTTCACATACACTATAATGATAAAAAAAATCAACATTATTGGACAAGTATTGTATGAGTTACACTTCAGTGATGATCTACTAATTCTTTCTAACTTTAATATAAATGAATGAATATAATGTCAATTCAAATTCATTGCAGACATTGTTCAACAATAGCAACATACATTTCCTACTCAACGAAACAAAATATTATTTTATTATTACAATATTCCAAAGGCAAATGCTAGCCACTATGTGACACTTGTTTGATGAAGTGTTTGGTCAATATAAGTATATACTTATGTCTATTGACTATTTGATAATATCTTTATGTGTTATTGCTAGTTTAATTTTTTTATAATGTAGTAATTTAAGAATTTTTTGATGAGTATATAAGAAAACAAGCAACTTAGAAAGTATTTTAATTTAATAACATTGATGATGATTTCCATAGATACTAAAAAGCAACATAATATGTATTACTAATAATAAGGACTAATTTATAATCCCTTTTAAGAAATGTATCTTTCCAATAGCACTACATTTTTCTATGCACATTAGGTTTTAAGTCACATAAAATGCATTATATTTAAAAATTAAAAGAAAACATAGACATGCCAATCTTTTGTGTTATACATATTGTTACTATAGTGTCGTAAATTTTTGCCTCTCACAATTTCACACTAGGTTTGGCACCCTCTTTGATATATGTGTGTAATTATGCTTGTGATGTACCCATTTTATTGCCTTTTTAGGAAACTTGATTAAATCATTATTTATCAAGCTTTCACAGAGAAAATTATGTCTGGACAAGGGTGCCCATTACATGTGTCCTAGTTGTTCATGCCTGAATATTGAAATTTGAAAGTTGCCCTTAACATGGTTTAGAAAATAACTTTATTTACATCAACCTCAATAAACAATTATTTCAAAATATGTTTGAATTCGTATATAAATTCTTCTCTCCTTCATAACTCTCTAAGATCTCTAGCACCTAGACAACTAAGACAATTAATGCAAAATCAAAAGCAAGACAAGCAAAAGATTAGAGATATAATTCAAGTCAATTACAGTCTACAATATAACAACGAATTCAAGTTCAAGTATTGTATGATGTTTCTTGTTTATTGTTAGCATTATTATTTGTGCTAACACTTGTAGGATCTCAAGGAAAGCTCTTCATCCTCCTTGTGCGAGGTTGGTATATAGATGCATCACTCCAACAAGGGTTTTTAGATATGATTGATAAGATATTAATGTATTTTATCATCATTTATCATTTATTGTTTTTCCTTTGCTCCTTGAGAGAACACACTCTTTATCATTTATCATCATTATCGTTGTGGAGGTGGGAACATGAAAATGGGGTTTTCCTACATGGCATGACCCTTTTCCCTCGATCCATGTTGCAAGTTTATAGGTTTCTACTACATGAAGTGGATTTGACATCTCAACTCTTATGAAGACTCCTAGACCCTAATTAATGTCTTCATTGACTCATCGTTGGAAAATTAGGGCATGTTGATTATCTGAGCATAGTCACACTTGGAACATGATTTTTACAATCACAAGCCTTCAAACAATGATCAATCCATACAAGTTCTGAAACCAAAATTTTTGGCACTTTTAGACATGGGAACTCAGTGCTAGCATCCTACTTGTTTTTCTCTAGATTCTAGCACTAGGTTCTTCTTTATATCTCTTTCCTATATGTGCTCTCTATCTTTTAATTTTTATTCTATAACTTCTACATTATGTTGCATTTAGTTAAATTGATCCTAATTTGCCTAGTTGATTGCATCACCTTATCCATCCTTACACACCCCACACAAAAAGGGACCAAAACCCTAACCAGCCTATTTGGCTCTCCCTTGAGGACAACAACTAAACAACATCTCTTGGTTGATTTTGTGTCCCTAATGTTTAAGGTGAAAGGATTGATTTAGGTTATGACATTTAGCCTAAATCTCCCCTTTCACCAATCTAACATTTTGGTGAACCCAACTTTACTTACATTTGTAGATCTTCTTATTTCAATTGCATATATTTTATACTATGATTTACTTGATTAAGGAATTAGATTATTTGAATATAATATTTACATTTATTGCATGTTTACTAAGCTAGAAAATTAAAGCATTTAAAATATTTATTCTTTGTAAAACACGAACCTAAAACACCTTCTATTCTTTTGACATACCATCAACATATATGTCTTGTCATCATTTTTTTCTATCTTCCACTTCTTAGGAAACATTTATGTTTCCTAAAATTTGCATTTGTTTTATGAGTTTCACAACCTGGTGTTCTACATCCAAAACTCCTGTGAGAAGAATTTATTGACTTATGGCTTCTCATGCTTTGAATAGCTCTGATGTTGAGCCTAAGCTTGTTAAATCTTTCACTCAAGGAACTATTACAACACAATCATTTTTAGATCCCACCCCTACCTTTTTGATGATCTATGAGTCACAACCTCTTCATGATTTTCTTGGGTTTGATAACTTTGCGACCTATGTTCCTGAGGACTAACTCCAAAGACTAGACAAGGACTTGGTTAATCTCCAAATATTCTCGAGTACAAAATATTTGGCTAGAGAAGTTGGCCTTCTTATAAATAACCTTAGGAAATTATTACTCCATGGTTTACAAGGTATGGAAGTTCTATGTAGCCTAGCTCACAAATATTATGGTGTCAGCTAGTTGTGTGAAAGTCCTTAACAATGCATCCCATCAAAATCAAATGGGGACACAAGTTTCAATACCCATGGTGACATCTCCTATTCCAACATTCACTTCCTCTATTATTGCCACCGCTACACAATCTAGTAATAATATTGACACTAGTTTGGTGCTTACATGTGGAAATCCTATAAACTAATAAACTTTGTTCCACCTTCCTCTACTCTCTCGTTTACTTCTCAAAATTTCAATCCACCTATTTCTCAACATGTTCCATAATTCACTTACCAAAATACCAATCCTCCTATTGTTACCGCCAATCCTTCACATTCTATAAATTCTCAAAATATATCACCTACTGATCATGTCATTAACCAAATCTTGTAAAACATGAGTTCATTACAACAAAAATATCTAATATGAATCAAAATCAATCCCAATCCAATCCTCCATCATACTTCACTCATATACCATTTTCAATCGCAATCCTAAAAACTCTAATACCACAAAACATTGAATGAAATATCCCAACTGGGATTTTTCCCTAAGATCTGATTTTGAAAATCAAAATTTTGCCCTAATCTTTTCCACTTTTAATTTTTTGCTCAAACCCTATATTATAATATGAATTTTCTAATTTCAAACAAGTGTGAACAATAAACATATATGCTTCCAAAATGCTCAAACACATAAGCAAATATATTTATCTAACTTGTTTGGCTCTCCCTTGAGGATATCAACCAAACAACATCTCTTGGTTAATTTTTTGTCCCTAATGTTTAATGTAGAAAATTTGATTTAGGTTAGGGCATTTAACCTAGATCTCCCTCTTCACCAACCTAATAGTTACATTCATTGTATCACTTGTTGAATACATTTTAATGTTTGATGTTTGATTATTATCACAATTCATTATTATACAATTGTAATGTGTTGTGTAAATGCAACCATTGGATACATATATGCCAACTAAGATATTCAAATAAATAGGAAACCATGCATTCTAATAGCATGGATGATATGCACTACACTATCAAAAACATATCATTATCTATGATTGATTTCACTAATGTAATGTCATTCATGATGTGTCTCTTGACCAAGCTAGAGCTATTTTCTACCTTATTAAATTAAAAGGTTTGTTCCCTAATTTTTCTCTTATTATAGCTATTATTTATTTTCCCACTTTTCAATTGTATTCCACCACTCTCCAACCTAAGTATTATAATAAGTAGAGATAAATTTTAATTTTAATGCCATAAATACAATATTATCCAAAATACATAATGTAATCTAAAGAGAGATTACTATACATCTAAAGAAAACCTTTCAAAGTAAGAGTACACTAAATTTGATACATCTAAAAGAGAACCAATTTTCAATGTCATTAAATTTGACAACCCAAAAATCTACCCAAGTAATATGGAAAGTGTAACTATGAAGTTCCAAATTTCATGTGCCTAGTACATTGTTATTATATATCATCAAGAAGCTTTGTCTTCTAACCCTATTTTTCTAGTCGCATCCCTATGAAAGACACCATCATATTTAGAAGCCTACTTGAAACTTCACTTCCCCTTGAGATAGAATAAAACAAGCAAAAAAATGAAGCTAAAAATATGCCTCTCTACCTCAACATATATTTTTATGTCAAAGATTACAAATAACAAAATTCAAACGTTAACACTATTAATGAATGAAAATCTCTCATTCCATTAATAAGGCATTATATAATATAAGTATGTATGAGTAGAATATGTTCATTATCTCACAATCAACTATTTCCAACAACAAGATTATAGTCTACTAGAACTTTTATACACCTTATATTATTAGGCTCAATATATCTATGATAGTTATAATTGAGGTACAACAATATAGAGCATCTATGAAACTCATATGCTCATAATTCTTATAGCCAAAACACCTTTGTATGATAACACTGAATTAAGTAACACGATGAATAATGGACTATTATGGCATAACATGCACCATAAGGCCCATAGACATACGCACCTTATAATATTGTTATTTGGTTATGATTTTTATATTAATATTGTATTATCAACGATGTTCTATATGATCATTGAGTATTCAATTATGTATTTTGGATGCATATGTTGTAATTTTAAATGTTTGAACTCTAATTATATTTTAAATTTATTTATTTTTTCTTTAAATGTGATTATGATTATATTATTTGATTCAACATTGTAGACTACCAATTACACATATTTGATATTTGTATCATGCTAGTTGTATATGTCTTTTAGCAATATGTAGTTATTTAATCTCATCTTATGGATCATTACATTAATTGCTTAGATCTTGTGCTTTGACTATCCTTGTATTGTGTATATACACCTAATGTTTTAATTGAGAATTGTGATTAATTTGAATACCATTAGCTTGGGTAAATATGTTATATTTGAATCCCACATCTCACTCAATTATGAGTTGTGAGATGTGCCCTACGTACCCTTGTGAATCCTTGATCCAAATTGGTGCCAATTTTGAATTCTTGTGTTGTGAAAACCCATAAAATATGCAAGAGTGTTTTATGTAGATTACTTAGCTATTTTTTTGTTTGCATTTATTTAGTATTCATTTAATGCTTGCAAAGTGTTGTGAAATAACTCAAATGCTATAGAGTAGAAAATAGTTTTATATCTTATTATTTATATTTACCTTAGAATAAGGTGAATTTAGGAAAATAAATTTAATTGCATTACTAAAAATATATTAAAAGGTTAAAATAAAAAATTCTTTTATGTCAAAACATCCACTTTGAAAACTAACTAGTTTGAACATGAAAAGTGCAAAAAAGTGAATTGGGGGCTTTAGGGGTTTGAAGCAAAAATAAAAGGAAAGGACATTTTCAAACACGTTTTTCTTTTTGTTTATTTCTCTCTCCTCTATTATGTGAGTGCTTTAAAGAATTGTCTCGAAACTTTTCTTGTGGTTTTAGAGCTTGGATTGAATTTTGAAGAGGATTGTCAACGGTTTGTTGTGCATTGCTTTTAAAGAGACAATTTTCATTGTTGAGAGCTTGCTAGATTGAAGGTATTTTTGTTTTTGATATATATGCAATTGTTTAAATGTATATCAGATTTTAGCATACTCCACATTAGATGGATTGCATGCAGTTTCCTTGTGTAGGGATAGATTTGGATATAATCTATGAATTTGTTGTGCACTTTAAAATTGTAGATTTTATTTATTTTTAGAAAAAAAAATTTTATGCCAAATTCATGGATAAAATTTTCTAAAATCATTATGTTATATGAAAAGAGTGATACTCTAAGGGTATTGTTGTGACCTCCACACATGCCCCTACTTTTTCAAAGTTGGGGACACTCATCTAAATTTTTAGTTTCAATCTTCAATTTAACTTTTGCATTCTTGATCTTACTAGGTCACGCTGGGGTTTCATTATTTCATTTTATTTAAGTTGATTTAGGGTCAAAGATTTTGTAAAAGGATGGCTAAATGATCTTGTTGAAATATCCTAAAAACTTGTCAAAAAATATACATTTTAAATTTGATCAAATTCATATAAATTTGAAAACCAATTTTTTTCTTTCTTTCCAAATTCAAACTTTATTTATATTTTTGACAAATTGCAAAAGTCCCATTTTGTTCAAACGCCAAAATACAAAGATACATAATCACCCAAATTACTTAAATTCCAAACCCTAAACCCGAAAGTTCCATTATTTGACTCCCCAAAATTACAAGTGTAGTGTAAATGGGATTCAAAGTCTGAAGCCGGAAGCTATGGTAAAATCAAGCTTTTCGGTCTAATTGAAAAATCATGTAAAGTGTAAATCGGGATCCAAACCCCGAATTCCCCTTAAAATATTTACAAGTCCACTCTTAAAGTTGGTACGCATTGAATGTTTGACTTGTGTGAACAAGTACTAAAGCCTCACGACTCTTGCTTCCGCCCCTTGCTCTTTTTCTTCCTCCTTATGCTTGTTCGAATTCCCACGGCTATTTGAATTCTAGATTGAAGCATGCTATTTGCAAATTGTTTGGGTTCTTCTTCATATTCTTCCCCTCTCTTCTAGGTTTTTTTCCTACTCTAGGCATCTTTAAATGGAACATTTCAAAGTCTTTCAAAGAAAGACCTAGTTAGGGCATCTATTATCAAGCCTTTAAATTTTAGCGAATGAATCTTGTTCAATAATATTTATCACATATTTAGTGGGTCAAATTTATAATATTGGGAAGTAAATATGTAATTATAGTAATAATATTGAAATTTTAAGGTTCCATTTAATTAGATTGTTAAGTCATTTTTGCAATTGTCAGCTTCACATCGAGCTTCAAAACTCGAAACATCTTTAGATCAAATTTAATTAACAAATATGTCATGTTGAGATTTGGACTCAAAACCCTAGGGATTACCTTCTCAAACATTTGAATTAAATTGACACCTTTTGACAACTTCACCACTAGGGATTGAATCTCAAAGATATATCCTTTTGAACCTTCATGTTAAATATTCACCCATGCAAACATATAATTTAATCACATTAAGTTTGAAGTCCAAATGAACACAAGAAGAGAATCCAACCTTAAACCTTGAGATTCTATAAATTGGTCTTTCAAGCTCACTTCCCAACTACATGCAAAATTATTAGTCAATGCCAAAGTCTAAAGTCCTTCATAGTCAGACTCCCAAATGAAAAATGCATGCACTTGTAAAATTATAGCTAAAGTCTAGACTTTGAACCCTAAGCCTCATGCAAACTCTTCTTAGGATATTAAACCGCAAGATGCCTATGAAGAAATCCCTTCAACTCATTTTCAAGCATGCAAAGATGTATTTGGACTTGAAGCCCTAAAACACATGCCTACAAAATAGTAGACAAACCCAAAAATCTTACATTTTGACCTTGCAAATCTAACTTTCTCTAAAAAATATATTTGAAGGTTTATAATTACATAATAGAACCCTAAAACAATATTAATGACATGAAATGTTGATTTTTTCCTAAAACTTGTAAAATATTCAAGACTTAAATGCTAAATCACATCTTACCCTTGGCAAGACACCCAAGAATAATGTCTTCACCTAAAAAAGTGAAATAAAAGTTTAAGGTTGTTGTTCCACCCTCCAAAATAGTGACCAAATTGGCAAATGTCATGAATATGAATCTATGTCATGTGGGACTAGAAGAGTTTCATAAAAGAATGAGTGAAGCCAATGGGGCTAATCTAATAGCACAAAATTTGAAGGCATATGGTCTTATCCAAGCATCGTTTTTCTCCTCTCCATGCAATCCATTGATCTATTTATAGATTTTACAAAATTCTAGAATAGAGATTCAAGGGAGATACAAAATACCAAAACCATACAATATTGCATATTCAACCTTAGTATATTGAGATGTTGGATCTCCTAGTCATGAAAACCTATGTAGAAATCACCATGGATTCTTCCAATACATATTTTTGTGATAATATGAATAAATGTGCAACTATGATGATAAATAATTGGCTCAATAAACCTAAGACATCCTCCACTAGGATTTCAAAGAAGCTTCATAGGAGTGATTTTCGTGATGAGATCAATGACATAATCACCTTGCTTAGTAGGATCATAGTCCAAGAGAGTGAAAAAGAGTTTCAGCCATGGATGATTCAATACATTGCTAAGATTCTTATTGAAAAGGAATTTATTTATTAGGCAAACTTGATTAGTGACAAGTTGAATGAACAATTAGTTGAGGTCAATGAGTCGAAGGTATTTTATATGACCTCTTACCTAGGGTACAAATTGGATAAGAGGTAGTAGAACTAAGGGAGTGATGAGAATGGGACATCAAAAAATATATGAATATTATGCACAATTGGAACTCAAAGAAAGTGCCAAGTCCTTTATGAGAGTAAATGAAACTTTTATCTTATTCATCATCAAAATGTTAAAAAAATAATTTTGGCAAGAATATCTTCTAAATCTATGGATGTCATGAAAGATTGGGGTAACTAGTACATCCAATTTTTTGCATTTACATACATCAGAGTTTGGGGTTTTGAAAAAGGACCATATAAGCTCCTAAGGTATGCGAGTGACAAATTGGCACTTTTGGAGCTATACAAACAATTGGTAGATGTATAGAAGCTATTATTTGAAAGAAAGGTGAAAGGAATTCCATTTCCCTCTCCATAGGTAAGTACACTTGTTTGGCAATTCAAGTTGCTAAAATTGTAGAGGCCAAGATAGAATAGGTGAATTTTACCTCATTCTCATTTAACCAAAGGACATGTATAAAATGACTAAGGGATTCATATAAGTATAAAGAAAGTTTAAAATATTTCTAGGAGAATTATTTTAAAGATAAATTTAAAATAAAAAAGAGGCAACTATAATTTCAGTACCTATCAAATAAAAATGTATAATTGACCTTCATGCCCTATGAAGTTGAAGATGATGAAACATTTGAAGATCCTTGTATGCAAATGAGGGAATCTATGTTAAACCATGATAATAGGTTGGATCATGAAATAATGTACAAACACAAAGGGAAGGGAATAATCAAGAGTCGAGAATGGCCATATAGAATGAAGCAAAATCTTAATTTACCTACAATAGGATCCTCAAAAACAAAGAAAAGAGAAGAAGAGGAGCAAGAAGAAGAAGAAGAAGAGATAGATGGAGAAATTAATAAGCTAGAGAAGAAGAAGAAGTTCAATATCACCTTTGTGTAAAAGGGAGGGGAATACTTAGAAGTCCCTATATCTTCTTTCATTCCAACTCCACCTCCTACCATTCAAATTCAACAAACCCAAGTATATGAGCCTCTTTCTTCTTCTTTTGATGATTTCGTGGAGACATAAGAAGAACCTACCTCCACCCCTTTACAATATCCCAAGTATCCTCCTACCCATTCACCTCCCAAATCTTCTCATCCTCCAATATCTTCTCCTTTAAATTTACCTCCACTTAAGACCCTTAATCCATATCCTCCTAAGAAAACACCATCCCTTCTTTCTAAGAGAAATCCATCTCCACCTCCTCAAATTATTCCAAAATATCATGGCGAACAACAATAACAAAGGGGTAGGGCTCTATAGTAAGAGTCAACTACATATAGTATATCAAAATGGTTTGATCAAATTCTTTAGAAAAGAAAAAGGGCCTTCAAGCATACTTGGGATGACCTTGCTTAATTTACATCAATATTTACAAAGCCACCCCCTCTAGAGAAGGCCAAGGAAAGATCATACATTACAACTAACTCTTGGGAAGTTAGACAAACTCATAGTATAATGACATTATCAGATATTCCTGAAGTAGAGATGATGCTTATAGACTTCATGATAACCATCCAGTTTCCCTTAGGAAGTAGTCAAAGGGCTCTATGTTAAACAAGATAAAAATATTAATGTCATAAAAATTTCCAATCCTAAAATCCACCCAAGTAATGTGGAAAGTGTAACTATGAAATTTCAAATTTTGTGTGCACAGTAAATTTGTATCCTCTATAATCAAGAAGCTTTGTCTTCTAAACTTATTTTTCTAATTGCATCCCTATGAAAGAAAACATTAGATTTTGAAACCTCCTCAAAACTTGACTTCCGCTTGAGATAAAACAAAATGAGTGAAAAAATAAAACTAAAAACACACCTCTCTATTAACAAAATATAAATGTTAATGCGAACAATGAATGATAATATCTCATTCAATTAAAAAAGCATTAAATAATAGAAGTATATGCATGAATAGAATGTGTTCATTATTTGACAACCGACTATTGCCAACAACAAGATTGTAGTCTACTATAACTTATACAAACACCTTTATTCTTAGGCTTAATATATATGTGATAGTTACAACAAAGTTACAACAATATAGAGCATCTATAAACTCATATGCTCATAATTCTTCTAAGGATAAATTCATAAAGAGAAAGCACCTTTGTATCCCAACACTATGAAATAAGTAACATGAAGAATAATGAATGATTATGTCATCCCATGCATTATAAGGTCCATATATGTATGTGTCTTATCTTAGTATTTAGTTATGATTTTGATACTAATATTGCATTACCAAAGATGTTCTATATGGCCAATGAGTTGTTCAATTATCTATTTTGGATGCATATGCTATGATTTTAAATGTTTAAACTCTAACAACCTTTCAACTTCATTATTTTCTCTCTATTTGTGATTATTATTATATTATTTGGTTCAACATTGTAAATCATTGATTATACACCTTTGATATCTGGATCATGCTAGTTGTATATGATTTTTTCTAGATGTAGTTATTTAATATAATCTTATGGATCATCATTTTAGTTGCTTAGATGTTGTGCTTTGATTATCTTTGTATTGTGTAGATACACCTAATATTTTAATTGAGAACCAAGATTAATTTGAAGATGATTAACTTGCGTAAATATGTTATATTTGATTAATTTGAAGAGCATCCTTTTTATTTCTTTGATAATTCTCCTTTCACCCAAGGTTTAGCCTTTCCCATCTATCCCTTCTAACTTCTTGGTTCTTGTATAATAGATCCCTCTATCCATTTATGCATCTTGGTTTACTACCATCCTCTCATTTCTCTTCTCTATGTATCATACCTTGATGATGGATCATGGAGTTTGATTCAAAATGTTGGTAATAAAATCTCTACATGGTCAAATCCAAAAGTATTGACTAACTATCATTATGAACTGTAAAAAAAAGTATGATTAATTCCTCATCTCATTTAATTATGAGTTGTGAGATGTGCCCTATGTAACCTTGTGAATCTTTGATACAAATTGATATTGAATTTTGGTTCTTGTGTTGTGAAAGCCCATAAAATATGTATGAGTGGTTTGCATAGGCTACTTAGCTGTTCTTTTGTTAGCATTTATTTAGTATTCAATTAACACTTGCAAAGTGTGTGGAATAAATAAAATGCTATTGAGTTGATAAGAGTTTTGTAGCTTATTAATTATATTGACCTCATATAAGGTTTTATGCAAATAGATTTAATTACATTATTGAAAATTAATTAAAAGGTTAATAGAATTATTTAATTATGCATTTGTCACTTAAAATAAAAATTCCTTTTACACAAAATATCCACTTTGTAAACTAACTAGTGCAAAAAGTGAGGGTTTTAATGGCTTTAAACAAAAGGAAAAGAAAAAAGGTATTGTCAAAATATTGTTATTTTTGTTTATTTTTCTCTCCTCCAGTGTGTGAGTGCTTAAAAGACTTGGTTGAATACTTTGCTGATGGTTTTAGAGCTTGGATTGGATCTTGAAGAGGATTGTCAAGGGTTTGTTGTGCATTGCTTTTAAAAAGATAACTTCCATTGTTGGGAGCTTGTTAGATTGAAGGTATTATTGTTTTTGATATATATGCAATTGTTTAAATGTATTTCATGTTTAACATGCTCCACATTAGGTGGATTGCATATGGTTTCTTTAATTAGGTGTAAATTTGGAATATAGTCTATGAATTACTTGTGCAATTTAAAATTTTAAGTTTTAATTATATTTGGGAAAATACATTGTATGTCAAAACTATGAATAAACTCTCTTTGAATCATTTTGTTATTTGAAGAGAGTTCAATACTCTGAAGGTATTATTATGACCTCCACAACATATCCCTATTTTTCAAAGTTGGGAACCCTCATCTAAATTTTTAGTTTTAATCTTCAATTTAACTTTTGTGTTCTTGGTCTAACTCAATCACAATAGATTTTGATCATTTCATTTTGTTTGAGTCAGTTTAAGATCAAAGTGTTTCTAAAAGAATGCTTATATAATCTTGTTGAAATATTTTAAAAACTTATTAAGAAACATAATTGAACTAAACTCATATAAATTTGAAAATCAAAATTCATTTTCTTCTCAAATTCGAAATTTACTTATATTTTGAAAAATTACAAAAATATCATTTTGTCTAAACGTCAAAATACATGAATACAACATCATTAAAATCACACATATAAAATATTCATTTGGAATCCAAACCCTAAACCGTAAAGTTCCAGTAAATGGTATTCAAAATCCCAAATCCTAAGCTACGGTAAAATCAAGCTTTTCGATCTAATTGAAAAATCATGTAAAGTGTAAATCGGGGTCCAATCCCCGAATTCCTACTTTTGCACCTTCTAGAATGCCTTCCAAGGATTGGTACGCATTCAATGACTTTAAAACCTCACCTCTTACTTCCGCCCCCCTTCGTCTTCGTGTGGACTTGGAATAGACAGATTGCATTATTATTTTTGATGCTTCATCTTTCATACTTCTATTTAATCGTGTTTCATCTTAAGTAAATCTTAGGTATCTTTAAATGGAGCATTCAAAGTCCAAAGAAAGTCTTTAGTTAAGGCATTTATTTATAAGCTTTTAAATTTTAGCAAGTGTATTTGTTCAACAATCTCCATCAAATGTTCAGTAAGTCTGAATTAAAAATTGGAAAACACATATTTAATGATAATATACAATTTTAAAATTTTAAGGTTTCATCTAATTGAATTGTTAATATTTT
Organism: Sequoiadendron giganteum; assembly: GCA_007115665.2. Taxonomy (NCBI): domain Eukaryota; kingdom Viridiplantae; phylum Streptophyta; class Pinopsida; order Cupressales; family Cupressaceae; genus Sequoiadendron; species Sequoiadendron giganteum. Next base: position 516,908,039 of record CM021102.1, read on the forward strand.
TGTAATTTATGAATCTCACATTAGATTGCAAATTTTGAAGGACCTTCAAATCAAATTCAATTCACAAATGTGTCATGTCGAGATTTGGGCTCAAAACCCTAAGTGATTACCTTTTTAGCATTTGACTTGAAATTACACCTTTCGATAAATCACCACTAGGGTTTGAATCTCAAAATATATCATTTTAAACCTTCATGTTAAATATTCACCCATGCAAAGATATGATTTAATCAAGTGAAGTCTGGAGTCCAAATGAATGTAATAAGAGAATCCAACCCCAAACCTCGAGATTCTATAAATTGGTCTTTCAAGCCCATTTCCTAACTACATATAAAATAATTAATCAATGCAAAGTCTAAAGTTCATCATAGTTAGACTCACAAATAAGCATGCACTTTTAAAATTATAGTTAAAGTCTAGACTTTGAACCCTAAGCCACATGCAAACTCTCATTATTATATCAAACCTCAAGATGCCTATGAAGAAAAATCTTCAACTCATTTTAAAGCATGCAGACATGTATTTTAGACCTAAAACCCTAAAACACGTGCTTGCAAAATAGTAGACAAACCCCAAAATTCTTACATTTTGATCTTGTAACTCTAAATTTCACCAAGAATGCATTTTTAAAGCTTATAATTATGTAATATAAACCTAAATCATTAATGACATGAAATGCTATTGTTTTCCATTTTTCCTGAAACTTGTAAAATATTCAAGACTTAAATGTTAAATCCCATCTTGTCTTTGACAAGACACCCAAAAATAAATGTCTTCATCTAGAAAAATGAATTATAAGTTCAAGGTTGTTGTTCCTCCAAAATATTGATTGAATTGGCAAATGTCATTGATAGAAATGTAGGTCATGTGGGACTAGAAGAGTTTCATAAGAGAATGAGTGAAGCTAATGGGGCTAATCTTATAGCATAAAATTTGAAGGCAAGTGGTTTTATCCAAGCATTAAATTTTCCCTCTCCATGCAATCCATTTATCTAGTTATAACTTGTGAAAAATTCTAGAATGAAGATACAAGGGAAATGAAAAATAACAAAAACCATATAATAGTATAGATTTGACCTTAGTATATTGAGAAGATGTTAGATCTCCTACTCATGGAAACCTATGTAGAAATTACTATGGATTTTTGCAAGACATATTTTGATGATCATACGAATAAATATACAACTATGATGACAAATAATTGGTTCAATAAACCTAAGGCATCCTCCACCAAGCTTTCAAAGAAGCTTCATAGGAGTGATTTTCATAATGGAATCAATGACCTAATCACCTTGGTTAGCAAGATCACACACCAATAGAGCATAAAAGAGTTTCGACCATGGATGTTTCAATACATTTCTAAGATCTCATTGAAAAATAATCCATTGATTAGGCAACCTTGATTAGTGACAAGTTGTGTGAACAACTAGTTGAGATCAATGAGTGAAAGGTATTTTATATGACCTCTTATCTAGTGTACAAATTGGATAGAAGGAAACAATTCTATGGACTTAGAACTAATGGAATGATGGGAATGGGAAATCAAAAATCATATGACTACTATTATACTACTTAAAATTGGAGCTTAGAGAAATTTTCAAGTCCATTATGAGAGTAAATGACACATCTATCATCTTTATCAAAATGTTAGAAAATCGTTTTTCTAAGAGTATCTTCTAAAGCTATGTATGTCATGAAAAAGTGGGTAACTAGTACATCCAAATTTCTATATTCACATACATTAGAGTTAGGGTATTTGAAAAAGGACCATTTGAGATCTCGAGGTATGTAAGCGAAAAATTGGTACTATTGGAGCTATACAAACAACTAATGGAGGTATAAAAACTATGCTTGAAAGAGAGGTGTAGAGAGTTGAATTTATCATCTCTATAGGTAAGTAAACTTGTAAATGATAGTTCGAGCTACTAAAATTATAGAGGCCAAGAAGGCACAATTGAATTTGACCTAATTGTTATTTAACCCAAGGACATGTTTAGAAGGACTAAAGGATTCATGTAAGTATAAAGGAAGTTTAGAATAATTTTTGAGATAAATTCAAAGTAAAAAAAGAGGCAACTCAAAAAAAAAAGCAACTATTAATTCAACAACTATAAAATGAAAATGTATAGGTGGCCTTAAAGCCTTGTGAAGCTAAATATGATAGAAAAGTTGAAGATCCTTGTATGAGGAAGGAATCTTTGCTAAACCATAAGAATATATTGGATTATGAAAGAATGTATAAACACACAAGAAAGGGAATAATCAAGAGGATTCAAGAATAGCTAGATATGGAATTAAGTACAAGCTTGATTTGCCTACAAGAGGGTCTTCAAAAAAAAGGAAAGAGAAGAAGAGGAGCTAGAAGAAGAAGAGATAAATGAAGAAACTAATAAGTTGGAGAAGAAGAAATTCAATATCAATTTCATGTGTAAGATATGAGGATCTTTAGAAGTCCCTACAACTTTTTCCATTCCAACTCTACATCATATCATTCAAATTAAAAAAAACCCAAGTATATGAGCCTCTTCTTTTGAGGAGTTCATATGGAGACACAAGAAGAATTTGCCTCCACCCCCTTACAATACCTCAAGTTTCCTCCTACCATTCATCTTCCAAATATCCTTCTCCTCTAATATCCTCTCCTCCAAATTTACCTCCACCTAAGACCCCTACTCCATCTCTTCCTCATATGATAAATTCATCTCCACCTTCTCAAATTCCTCCAAAATATTATAATAAAAAACAATAACAAAGGGGTAAGGCTCTATAGGAAGGGTTAAATACATAGAGTGCATCAAAATTGCTTGATCAAATTATTCAAAAAAATCAAAGGGTCATCAAGCATGTTTTGAATGACCTTGTTTAATTGGCATTGATGTTTCCAAAGCCACCCCCTCTAAATAAGACCAAGGTAAGGTCATCCATTACAATGAATGCTTATGGAGTTAGATAGACTCACATTATAATAACATTTTCAAACATTCCTAAAATTGAGATGCAACCTATAGAATTCATGGTAACCATGGTTTCTCTTAGGAAACAGTCAATGGAAGATGTTAAATAAGCTACAAATTCATTAATTGAATTAAAGATCCAATGAATGGAAAATGAAAAGGCTACCAAGGAGGTGTTGAAAGATAAAGTGGCATATCTCACATCTTATACTAACTACTTGGTGGGACCCTTTCAAATACAACTCCAACTTTGCAATTTGTGCAAGCCACATAAAAGGACATACCAATTATGGGAGAACTATGGAATATTATTAGGGCCAACTCAACATGGGATACAAAGTTATTGTCATTAGGTCACAAAGTATTGAAATTTTTTTTACATGTGACATGATTAGAACGGAGAAATATGTAATATAAATATTGGAGGCTGAAATTGATAAGGAATTGGAAGTGTTTGAGGGTGTCTATCCTTAGGTTGTAGAAATAGCCAAGGTGGAATTTCAAACCTTGGTGAATGAAGGTGTGTTGGATTTCTTGAAACCTTATCAAAATAGGCAATGAAAAGATGAGTATAAGTTCCATATAGAATTTTGAATGGTTGAAGAGTAAATTTGAAGTACCCTATGACATGCACATGATGCAGGGTAAAAGTACAAACCCGTGTCACACTTTTATAAAGAAATCGACCATCACAAACAAAAATTCTCAACTTCGACCGCATAAAAGCGGTCTTTATGTTTGGAATTTAAAAATGATATAAAATAATGAAATGTATAACTCCTGATGAAGTTTATTCTTGTAATTTAAAAAAATAAAAATGTTTTGATATTTTTAATAAAAATAGGAGTAGATTTTGAATTGCTGAAAATTTTAGGAAAAAGTGACGTTGAGTTGACGTCAAGAAAAAAAAAGAAGCAATTTTATTTTCCCTTGATTTTTTTCCCCAAATAGATAACTTCAATATCTAGTGCATGAATTTTTTTAAAAAAAATTTAATGTATATTTTCCTCGTAATAACATGTTAAAGTCAAGTATCAAAATTTGATAGTTTTCATTTGATGTCAACTATTGTCTTATTTTTTATTATTTAAAAAAAAAAACCCCTTCTGGAGAGGATCTCTCCTCTATGCATCATATATTTTTTAATTTTTTTTAATATGTTTTAGTATTTTTTTAATTTCTAATCAACCTCATTTTTAATTTTAACAACCTACTTGTATTATTTTAAAAAATAATCATATTAAAACTAATCAAAATATTAAAAAATATATATATTTGGATTCTTGAATTCAAGCTCTACAAAAAGGTATTTTTAGTTTTTAAAAAAACATTCTAATTGAAGAAATATCATGTTCAAGTGGAAATTTTCAAAAATTTCTAAAAGAAGATTAGGTGGTTGTCAATAAGGATGCCATATAAATAGTTTTGGGTGAAGACCAAAACCCTTTTAGTCAAAAAATTACATGCAAATTGAGTCGGATTTTAAATCGACAAAGGAAAAAAAAATTGTTTTGTTGTTTCGGGTGAAAGGGTTTTGCTCGAAACTTTATGTGCCATGAAGTTTCGAGCGAAATTGTTTCGCCCAAAACTGTTTAGGGTGAAACTGTTTCGCTCAAAACTATTTAGTTGGTTGAATGTATGACATAGGTTTGTGCTTTTACCTTGCACTCAATGGTACAATATTTTGTGAAGATAATTTAGTGTCATTTGTATAATGAGAATCATATCCACTACCTACACACCCACATCTATTAGTTTGCTCACAAATAACAAATTTTGTGGTAATATTATAGGGATATGTAACACACCATTAATCCTTTTTATTCTACCATCAGGAAACCTGATTCTAACTTTATCACGTCCAACAATATTTAAATAAGAATCATCACCCAAGTACACCTTACCTCCATCAAATTCTTCATATTCAAAAAACCAATCTCTATTAAAGGTCATATGGAAAGATGCACCTGAGTCAATTAACCATGCATCATTACCTACACGAGTTTCCAAAGCTGCAATGAGTGCATCACCATCTTTCTTCTTACACTCAGAATCATAATCAAACTTCTTATTTTCTTCTTTGCAATCCTTACAATTATGTCCACGATTACCACAATTCCAACAAATAACTTTGGACTTTCTAGGATATTTGGATCTCCCCTTCAACTTGGATTTATCACACTTCTCATTCTTCTCACCTTTTTTCTTAGGTCTTCCATGAACATTTAGGGTCTCCTTGGTACTAATGGATACCTTCCTCCTCATCTCTTCAGAAAGCAGAGAAACTACCACATCTTCAATATTCAATATAATAGAAGTACTCCCAATAGCCATAACAAGAGAATCTCATGAATCAGGCAAAGGATAAAGCAAGATCTGACATTTTTGTTCCTCATCCATTTTGACACCAACCGATGCCAATTGAGCCACTAGCATATTGAATGCTTCTAGGTGGTCTATAATTCATCCACCCTCTTCCATTCTCAAGGAATACAATTTCTTCCTCAAGAAAATCTTGTTCACTAAAGATTTGGTTTGATACATCTCACCAAGTTTCTTCCATAGTTTTTGTGTAGAGGTCTCTTCATGGACATTGATTAAAACAAAGTTTTTCAAGCACAATTTGATTAGACCCTTGGATTTATGATCCATAACATCATATTGAGTAGCCAAAGTAGCATCTACAGGCCTTGAAACATTCTCATCAACAACATCCCATAGATCTCGATCTATCAACAGATCCTCCATCTTCAGCTTCCATATTTCAAAATTATTTCTAGAAAATTAATCTACCCCTATTCTCCTTGATGAACTTATTGTTGAAATGCATGAGACAACTGAGAGGAGGGTGAATCAGTTGTACCAAATTCTTTTTCTTCTAACCTTAATCAATCCCACTTTAAATTTAATATGTTATTAAGTATAAACATGAAATGTAGATAACAGAAAGCAAACACCAGAGACACCAGATTTACATGGAAAACCCAATGAGGGAAAAACCACGGTGAGGGTTAACTCACAATATATAGTAATGCAATAAAGGCTCAATACTAGAGGGCTCATTGCCTGAATACAAAGGCTCACTGCCTACAAATAGGACTCACTGTCCAGAAGGAGGCTCACTACCTACAAACAAATATATACAAAAGAAAATCCACCACAATAGGTTCCACACATCTATAGCTTGAACAAAGGATTGTAGACACTGTCAGCTCACTGCTTTTAGGAATCTAACACATCAAAGTATTGTTGCATTAATTCGCTCTTACACACTTTGCTTTTCACACTTGTTCGCACACTTCACTTTCTTGCTTTCATATGCACATAATTCACAAGATATTGACTTGCTTTTATACCATCTTCAACCTTAGAAACATTCTTAAGGTCGACTACATATTCTTTCTTTTACAAATTCAAATTAAGGTCGGCTACTCAACATTCCCGTGGTGGATAGAAATGAGAGAGGACCAAACACAAACTTAATTAGGACCCAAAACAACATCTTAGATCAAACACACACTTCCTTATTCGATGCTTAATCTTCATGTAACATGTAGGCACCAAGTCGACCAAACCTAATGCAAACACTAATGATATTTGAAGTACACACATCTCCAACAAGATGATCACACGTGGATCACCAAACACACTTTACCAGATACCAGATACTAAAAACCTTTAGGAACATCTGCAGCAATTGCAACAACTTTCATACATCGAAATCTCTTCAACAGTCCAACCAGACCGAGCAGGAATACACCATAGCTCTGGAACAAGCCTTCCAGAGCACCAAACCACAAGCACATTTTCCAGAACATAGAGAACATCAATATTAACATTCTTTCAGATCTAGAAGATCTAAAACGAACCACCAGAAGATTGCGGAGGAAGAACATCTCTCCCAGTCCATAGATAAATAGTTTTGTCAAACGGGTTCACATACCAGTGAACACATCTTTCATTCTCCATCGACCCAGAAGCTAAAGCTCAGATATATTATCCATTGAAGCTCATGAACACAACTATAGATCCACAAAGGCATAAGATCAACATAGAAGAAATGCAGAGCACATTACCAAAGCACACTCAGAACACACACTCAACATTGTCGTCATTATTTCTTAATTTTCTCAAAAGCACTTGGCATCAACACATTGCAACTTCATAAATATAGCTCCATGTACTCTCAACACTTCCATAGTATCTCAACTATACTTGTACCATCTGCAATCATTCTGAACTTAGTTGGCATCAATGACAACATTATTGACAACACCACCAAACACATCCATACTTGCAACAATCTCCCCCTTTGTCATTGATGGCAACACATGATGTGAAAAACCATCAAAGATAGAATACACACTCTCCTACTTCTTCTCTCCTTTCTTTTTCAGATTAGACAACCTGCACAACATTTTTCCACACTCTCTTTTCCTTACAATATTTTCTCTCCCTTTCAAATTTTTCACATGACTTACTCTCCCCTTTGACATCAATGGAAAAGAAAATTTCTACCATAAAATACTTTGATCACTCCCCCTTAGGAGTGCACCCACATCTCATACTGCAACAATGAAACTCTCTACTCCCCTTGAGGAGTAGACCTCAATCATTAGTCCAGACCAGAAAGAATCTATGAATCCACTAGACTGATGCACCTTCATGTGCACCTAATTTAAGGAAGGAGGGGCAGTAACCCCTAACTTCCCCCTGAGATACTCAAAATTATCCTTTGGAAGGGCCTTAGTGAATATGTCAGCAATTTGTTCCTTGGTAGGCACATATTCAAGTCTACTTCATTCTCCAACACTTTCTTCCTCAAGAAATGATACTTGATAGATATATGCTTTGTTATAGAATTCATCACCGGATTCTTTGAAATGTTTATTTCACTTGTATTGTCACAAAAGATAGGGATAGGCTCATCACATATCACAACAATGTCCATCAAAGTTTGCTTCATCCAAATTACCCGTGTTCAACAAGATGTTGCTGCAATATACTCAGCCTCTGTAGTGGATAAAGAAACTGAATCATGTTTCTTACTCAACCATGAAACCAATCTTCATCCAAGGAAGAATGCACCACCACTTGTACTTTTTTGGTCATCTACACAGCTAGCCCAATCAACATTAGTGTAGGCATTCAAGGTGAAATCAGTATCCCTAAGATACCATAGACCATAATTAGGAGTTCCCTTTAGATATTTGAATATCCTCTTCATAGTTGTAACATGTGTCTCCTTAGGTTATGCTTGAAATCTTACAACCAAACATACCACATGCATGATATCTGGTCTAGTAGTAGTAAGATATAGTAGTCCACTAATCATAGATCTGTACATGCTCTGATCAACTTTAGAAGATTCATCATCCTTACTCAGATTGCATCCGATTACCATAGGGGTACATACTGGTTTGGAATCATCCATTCCAAACTTCTTCAACAAATCTTTAACATACTAAGATTACAAAAAGAATATCCCCTTATCAGTTTGATTTACTTGTAGTGTAAGCAAGAAATTCAACTCACCAATCATAGACATTTCAAACTCTTTTTACATCTCATCTGCAAACTTCTTACACATTCCTTCATTTCCTCTAAAAATAATGTCATCAAAATATACCACAACTATCAACATTCTTGTACCTTCAATTTTGAAATAGAGATTGTTGTCTATAGAGCCTTTGTTGAATCCTTGTTGTGTCAAATATTTATTCAACCTTGCATACCAAGCTCTAGGAGCCTGTTTAAGTCCATACAATTCCTTTTTCAATTTGCAGACCATGTCCAGTTTGTTTGATAGTTGAAATCCTTTTGGTTGCTCCATATACACTTCTTTTTCCAATTCTCCATTCAGGAAAGCAAACTTAACATCGATCTGATATACTTTGAATATTTCCAAGCCAAAAATGCCAAAAACATTTGAATGGCCTCCATTCTTGCTACTGGGGCAAAAGTTTCTTCAAAGTCAATTCCTTCAACCTGTGAATACCCTTTACATACAAGTCTTGCATTATTCCTTACTACTTCACCATCTTCATTTAGTTTATTCCCGAACACTCATTTTGAACCAATCACATTCTTGTTTATAGGTCTAGGAACCAATTCCCATGTCCGATTCTTTTCTATCTACTGCAATTCCTCTTTCATTTCTCTCATCCAACTCTCATCTTTACATGCCTCACTCACAATATTAGGTTCTATCTTAGAAAGTAAACACAAATTTACCTCAACCACTTTGCTTCTTATCTTCACACCTTCACTTATGTCTCCAATTATCTGTTCCTCTGGATGGTTCTTTTGTACATACTTGGGAGTCTTAGCAGGTTCTAGAATCTCCTCACCTTCACTCTATTCTTCCGCTTCCTTTTCCTCTTCTAGTATTTTTTCGTAGATAGGATCATCTAGTTCAATTTCAGTTATCTCAACTAGTCTATGCATAGCTTCATCAACCTTCACATTTGCACTTTCAACTATTTTCCTTAATATTTTATTGAAGCATCTATATACTTTGTTTTTCATTGAATATCCAAGGAAAATACCTTCATCACATCTTGAATCAAAATTTCCAAGATTTTCATCATCTCTTTTAATGTAACATTTGCTTCCAAACACTTTAAATTATTTAATAGTAGGAGTCTTACCAGTCCATAACTCATAAGGAGTCTTTGTGTTGTTACCTCTAATCTGAACTCTGTTAAGAATGTAAACATCAATGTGGATTGCTTCTCTCCAATAAATCAGGAACATTTTCTTCTTTCATCATTGTCCTTGCAGCCTCTTGTATAGTTCATTTCTTCCTTTCCACAACTCCATTCTATTAAGGGGTTCTAGGGGCAGAGAAATGTCTCTTTATTCCATGTTCTTTACAAATGCATTAAACTCACTAGAAGTGAATTCTCCACCTCTATCAGATCTTAAACATTTTATTCTCAGGTTCACTTCATTCTCTACTCTTGCTTTGAACACTTTGAATCTATCTAGGGCTTGAGCTTTCTCTCTAAGAAAAGTAACCCATGTCATTCTAGAGTAATCATCAATCGAAAGCATAAAGTACCTGTCACCATTCAGGCTTCATGTTCTTGTAGGACCACAAAGGTCTGTATGAATCAACTCTAGCATTCTGGTAGATGACTGATCTTTTCCTTTAAAACTGCTTCTTGTTTGTTTTCCCATCTAATAACTTTTGCAAACAAAATTGCCAATCTTTGTGATTCTAGGAAGATCTCTAACAACTTCTCTCAAACTGATCCTAATCAAATTATCAAATTTTACATGTCCCATCCTCCCTCCGGTGCCACAACCAACTTTCATTAATTTGAGAAACAAAGCACCGACCATCACCACTTTTAAGCTGATAGATATTTCCATGAGTTATTTTTCCTATAGCCACCACAGTTTTGAACCCTTTTTTGATCTCACATGTGTTATCCTAAAACAAAAGCTTAAAACCTTTTCTACACATTTGTCCAACACTAATAAACATCATCAGTACTATGTTTCCATCAAGACTAATTGTACATTTTCCAACAATCTTAGCACTAGAATCATCTCCAAACATAACTAATCCTCCATCATATTTTTCAAGTTTAGTAAATTTACTCTTATCACCGGTCATATGATTTGAACATCCACTATCAATCACCCAATAGTCTTCATCCTATCTAGTATGAAATGCAGTAACCAAAGTACCTTCCATATCATCCTTCTTATCCTCCGGACCAGATTCCCTTGCACATCTTCCATGGTTAGCATATACTAACTTATTCTCCAAGGCTAAGAATAATCATTCATCTTTATCATCCTCAATATCAAGCTCATCATCAGAAATTCCAAAATCTTCTTTAACATAATACAATTTCTTGAATTTCCTATCCTTTATGTTTTCATAGTTATTATCTTTGTTCTTCTTGTGTGTAGCTCTATTCGGACATCTTGATGCATAGTGACCAATATTTCCACAACTAAAAATAGCACCTTTAACTTTAATAGGCTATAGAATGCACCAACAACAAGTAGGTGATGAGACCCACACCATTAGAAAGTTGGCAGAACTAGCTTTCCAACAATATCTCATTTGGCAAAAAAGATATTGTGCACGCAAGTTATGGCCAAAAGAAAAAAAGATCCCCTTTAGGTCACAAAAGGGTTTTGAAGGGGCCCTTGCCAGCTAGTCGTCACACTAATACCATGTTAGAATTGTGAAAAACACAAGCCACAAGATCAAACAACGAACAAAGACACCTTCCACACAAGAGATCTGCAAACAAAGAATGCTATATTCTTAACAAGAAAAAGCTACAGAAGAACCTCAAGAATTTTCAAGGAAAAGAAATCCTCAAAGGTTGAGAGTTCGAGAGAAGAAGAGTTAAATCTTAGAGTGATAATAAAATGAGGGTTGAGTGCCATATAGGAGCAACCCTAAATGGTAAAGGGATTAGATTAGGACAAGTGTCAACATCACATGCGATGAGACAAAATGATCTAATAATACCTCACTTCAATTAACATAGAAAAGCACTTAGTTAATTTAATAAAGAACTCCTAAGTTTAGCTTAAGTGCATGAGAATAAATTAGACTAATGATTAATTAAAGATTAATTAATCATTAGCTAATGCATGATTACTCTAACACATTTTAAATCTTATGCATAGTTTCATTGGTGACACATTTATTTTAGTTGCTCAATTTTTTTAGATCAAAAAATTTGATATCATTTTTATCAAAAAATATTTCCTTTATTTATACTTTGGCATGGATGCATGCTTAGTTTTGCATATACAAAAATGATAGAAAATTGTAGAGGAGAAAAGTGCACACCATTAAACTTTTTCAAACTTGTTTTATGCCTCTTTGTTTTAACATCTTTGATGCATGATCTTTTCACTATTTTTCATACTTCCTAACCTCAAGCTTCAATATAACACTTTGATATGCAATATCCCATAGTTTAGGACCTAGTTGACCTAGTTCCCATTATTGTACTCATCTTAGACTAGATTGCGCACATGATTTTGTCCATTAGACCAAATTGTAGGCACACTCACATTTCCCTTTTCTAAATTTGGAAGTCTTACATTCCAAAGCCAAAATCTATTAGATTTATTTTCTACCCATCAATGTGGGGCCAAAAGTTTAAATTATGTGTCTAGGGTGGTGTATATAAAAGTATCATCCTATGAAATTTACACATCATGATTTTAGAGTTTACAAAAGTATGAAAAGAACACAAAATATTTACTCTTTTTGCATGAATTGGTAATCAATCCTCATTTGTTAGCATTAGGTATTGACAATAATAAACAATCATGTAAACAATATCAATTGTCAAATCACACTCCAAGAACATATTCAAACACAATGATTCATTGGCTTGCATCAAGATTTAGCACAATAGAAATGATGAGCTTAGTGGCACTCATTACCACACTTTATTTCTTTTAATTTTGTTAATTTTTTCTCGAGGCCTCATAAACGTGCAAGCAAGTAGTGACCTTAATCCTCATATAACAAGTCCTAATGGAACTCCATAAAACCACTTAGTTTTCCTTGCTTCGAATGTATATTAGGTGAATATGTTTTGTAGGTACTTAGAGGCTCAAATCTACTTAAAATGAAATCATGAGAATTGAACAAATTAACACAATTACATCCTAGACTCTTAATTTCTTATATTCCAATCATTTCAAATATTAAACCTTAAATATAATATCAAATTCTAAATTCTTTTTGTCACAATATAACATTAATTATATAGACTTTTAATCAATTTAAAAATAATCCCTCATTCTTCATTACGCTGAAGGCGTGTCCCTATATGAACTTTCCAAGTTCATTTTCTCCTTCAATGGTTGAAATGTAACAAGAGGCACTGGTTGACAGTAAAACAAATCTCAATCATCCATCATTTTTCGCCATTGTTTGGCTATTTTTCGCCATTTTCTGACTTTTTTTCATCGTCGCTACCATTTTCCTAGCCGAATATCAGTCGTTCATCATTTTTTGCCATTTTTTCGACTGTTTGCTACCAATTTTCACTGCTTTCCCTGCCGCTTTTTTGCTGCTTTCTCGCCGCTCCTCCATCTCCAATTTGGTGAGCTATAGCCTGAAAATAAGGCTTTGATGAGAGTTTGAAAATAAGGCTTTGACGAGAGAAAGAGCAAATTATCAGGGAATCTTGCGCCCTTTCTCATGCAGTGAACTTTCTTAATAATAAATGGTCGTAGAGAAAAAATTATTGGCAAAATTACTTTCATGGGGAGTTAAATAATTACCTGAAATTCGAAAGAAATGGTAAGAAAGATTTTTTCAAGTAAGAAGAAATATTTTTAATTTAATTTTAATAAATGTGGGCATAGATATATTTTGAGTTAGTACAATATTATTATGGTGATTTATAATTAATTATTATTTAGATATTTTAAATATATATATATATATTTAAAATAAATATATTTTTTATGATAATATTAATTAGATATTTTAAATATATTTATTTAAAAGGTATTTGCAATGTTTATAGTATTTTTTTTATTTAATATGAATTAGATTTATAATTTGATCTATTTAAGATTAAAAAATATAAAATTATGTTTTATTCATGAGGAATTACTTTATTTATTATATATCTTTAAAAAATGATGTTTTAATTTTAATGGAATTATTTTATTTGATACATATTTAAATTTTGTGTATGTTAGTAGAGAATTATTTTATTTACCTTTGAAGAATATTAATATCTTTCTTTAAAAAAAGAAATTAGAGAGAAATGAAATTTGATTATGTAATGGTTGTATTTTATTGAAAATTTTAAATTTACATTGAATTTATAAAATTTTAATATTTAATTAATAAAAATATAATAATTTATATTAACAAATTAATTACCAACTTAAATATCTTTAAAAATAATAGAGAGAAATGAAATTTGGTCATGAATAGCTTGTATTTATTGAAATATTTAAATTTACGATCATTTTATATTTTAAATTTACATTAAATTTATAAAATTTTAATATTTAATTAAAAATATACTAATTTATATTAACAAATTAAATACCAACTTAAATATATTTACTTAAAAAATAAATTAGAGAGAAATGAAATTTGGTCATGTAACTAAATATCTTAACATCTTTCTGGAATAAATGCTTAACTTGGGATAATCTTAGGAAGCGGGGTTTCCAAGGCCCTTTTGTTTGCGTTCTTTGTGGCAGTAGTGAGGAGGATTCATCTCATTTGTTCTTTCGGTGTCCTTTCTATATGCTTCTATGGAATTTTTGGTGGGGAATTTGGAGACATCCCTGTGTTCATGCCTCTTCCTTGGTTGAATTCTGGAGTATTTTGGGGAGACTTCCGACACAGGCTTCTTTCCTCTAGATTGTGTGGGGTATTGGTCCTCCTTTCATCCTTTGGAAAATTTGGCTTGAAAGGAATCGTAGGATTTTTTGGGGTGGAAAGTTGTTGATCCAATAGTTTTGGCAGAGAGTTGTTTGCATGATGCAAGAGATTCTGGAAGCCAAATGTGAGGTTTCCTTTCCTTTGGACAAGGGTGATGAGGAGATTGTGAATAGATTAGGCCTTCGTGGTCTAGCTTTTGATTCCTTTTGTGTGCGAAGAGGTAGACATGCTAAAAAGAAGGTTCAAAGAGTTGGGCATTGGTCTCCTCCTCCAACTGATGTTTTAAAGATTAACATTGATGGCTCTTCTAGGAATAATCTGGGGCCTGCTGGGATTTGAGGTGTGGGAAGGGATAGTTCAGGTGTTGTTGTTTTCTTCTTCTCCTTTCATAAGGGAGTGCAATACAATAACCTTATGGAGGGTGTGGTGATTCTTTGGGATTTGGAGTAGGCTAGTGCTCTTGGATGGCATAGGATCATTTGTGAATCAGACTCTCAAATCATGATTAATTTGTTGAATGGGCGAAACATGGAGGGTGTTAACTAGAAATTAGGCTTGGTTGCTAGGAAAATCTTGCAATTGAGTTCTATGTTGGACTCAGTGTCTTTTGCATACATTCCTCGTGAATGGAATAGGGTTGCTGATTGTTTGGCCAAGTGGGCCTCTGCATTGGATGGCAGTTGGCAGATTGGTGGTTGGGAGCAACTCGCCCCAGGATACTGTCACGACTTGGAAAATTTTATCTCAAAGGATATGGGGGGTTGAGATTGTGGTTGGTTGGTCTTGTTGTGGGTTTGATTTTGGATGCTTGGTGGTTGTGTTTCTGGCTCTTTCTGGGTGCCTGTTAGGACCCTAATCTTTTTGTATGGTTGTGCTTCTAATTTCAATAAATTTTTACCCTCTTTTTAAAAAAAAGAAAAAATCTTAACATCTTTCTTTTTTAAGAAAATTGGTCATGTAATCATTTGTATTTTATTGAAATTTTACACATCTGGTATTGGTGATTATGGGAGACTAGATCTTGTGACCTCTTACTTGCAACAAGATGCTTTAGTCAAATCTAGCCCCCACCTCATATTTTATTAAAATATTTAAATTTACATTGAATTTATATATTTTTTTGTATTTAATTAAAAATATAATCATTTATATTAACAAATTAATTACCAACTTAAATATCTTTCTTTTAAAAAAAGATAGAGAGAAATAATTTTTTTTCATATAATTGTTTATATTCGATTGAAATATTTAAATTTACATTTTTTTTTAATATTTAATTAAAAAATATACTATTTTTTATTAACAAGTTAATTACCAACGTTTAAATTTAAAATATTATTTTACTTAAATCAAAAATTTAAATAAACAAATAATGTTAAGTTTTATTAAAAAACATCTTTGAGTTTACAATAAATATATTTATTTTATTATAATTTTTTTTTATAAGGTTATAAAACACTTAATATACATTATCTTATAAGCTAGGCATAAGGGAGCAGTACCCCATAAATAAAGAAAAAATAAAAAGGATAATGCATGCCCTACTAATAGGGGTGCAATAGAATAACTACTTCCACTAGGACCTTGGCAACCCATTTTAACATGGACACAAAGGACATTTACATTGTAATATTTCCCCCCTTCATGGATGAAGGGGAACGCATCAACCCTTGGGTAGACAAGCAACATTCATTTCTTCACAAACTTTTTTGTTGTTGATGATCTCAACGTCATTTGGTGCTTTATCATTGCTGGAGACCTCTTCCTCTTAACTTATGTCCACTCTTGATATATATGTTGAATGCATTCAAAAAGTTGTGAAGAATTTGATTTGGAATTGTCTTTACAACCTTCACCAACAATAGTCCCAACTGTCATGGGAGAAGTTGGTGCCTCCACATAATCATTGCCAATTTTTATGGTTGCTTTCTCCAATGATGGCGAGGGGATTGCATAGGAGACACTGAAATTGACCCCATGTGAGACCCCGAGAGGGAGATCTTGCCCAACGGGAAGAGAGGGAGAATTTGTCTTTGAAATGACCTCTTCAGGAGCTTGAGGAGAAGTCAATTCATTTTGGGTTCCAGGAGAGCTAACATACTGATGGGAATCTACCCCAATCTAATAGGAGGTCCTTCCCCTTGTTTCCTGATTGTTGACTCATGGGATTGCATCTTTTGACATTGGTGGGTAAAGTGATCAGTTGAAAAAAAATTCCAACATCTGAAAGCAATTTTTTTGTAGTCTACTAGTTGTCTCCAACATTTGTTACCCAGTTTTAGAGAGATCTCAACAGGCAGCCCAATGGATGGATCTATTTATACAAATATGCATGCATAAGTGGAACTCCTATAGTTAACTATTTCATTGGAAATGCAATGATACTTACCTAGACCATTTCCTATAGCATACAAATAGTCTAATTCTCAAAACTACAAGGGAAGGTATGGTAATCTCACCCAAAGGAATACAGTTGTAAAGGTCTTGATTTAAGGATTAAAAGAAGCAAACTAAGGGTTCATGCAGATGAATTCTCCGTAAAACATCCAAGGACTAGATTTCAACACCAAATCCATATCGTAATTGAAGTCAAATTCCAAGATAAAAGATCTTGAGCATAGGGATATATATGAATTTCCTCTTCCATGTGCTCCTTCCAATTTTGTGTGATCCAAGAATGTAATTCTCTTAAGCTAGGCCATGATTTTTTCAATCTACAGATGAGAGCATGGTTCTACAAATAGTCATCTTTATCACAAGCAAAATTATCTTAGCTAACCTCAAAAATGTGCTTTGTGAGCTAAATAGGTAGAGGGAAAACCTTGATGCTATTCCCATCTGGAGGGTTAACACTATTTGGAAAGATTTGCAGAGATAAATTTTGGGGCAATCTACCCCTGTGACCAAATTTGTGGTGTCCCAAGGCTAAACAATCCCTAAAATTACACCCATTATCCTCAAAAATGTGCTTTGTGCTTTTGTTGTAGGTCAAGGGGCAGTTGTGGTGGTTTGTGAAGACATGCCCTTCACCCCAAGCACCGGATTTTCTAGACTCATCAATCCTTGGACAAAAGTTGAGAGCTAAGGTTTTGGCAGTATATAGGGGACACCACTAAGTGTGCACTAACCCTAACACCCATTCATAGAGCGACCTTGAATTCCAAGCATGGTGAAAGAAATCCTAGATCCTCATGCCTAGTCATGCAAATGCCTAAGTTGCCATAGTTTGAGGAGTCTTCACCTTAGTCATGAGGGTCATCATCATTAGAAGGGGTAGCTTTTGCAATTCCTTGAGTAAGCGTAGCATTTTTAGAATTCTAAATAAAAATACTAGTATATTTGGTAGGGGATTTTTTTGAATAAATACAAATAATTAATATATATTGTTTTTTTGATATGCAAGATACTATTTATTATATTAATAAGATAAAAAGTCTTAATACAAACATCTGAAAAGCAGGTAAATGTCTTCTGACTTCCAACCACCATAGTTTATACAGACATAGCCATCAAAAAAATTCAGACCAGATAATTTACCAACAACCAACTTCCCAGAACTAACCAAACTACTGTTAACCCTACCCAGAACATACTTACATAATCACCATTATCATTCAAAAAGCTACCAAGGCTACCATCAGAATGACCAAAACATCGATACCGACCCCAATGAACCAAAAAACCCTTGACCCACCAGCCACCTTACAAGAACTTGTTCAATTTTGCAAAGTCTTCAAACTCTACAATCCACTCCTCATCATCAACCTCCATCAGCCCAAAAAAAATTTCTTTAGAAAATCAATAGCCACCGCCACAACCGACCTATGTCTCATCAAACCCGAAGCATGCAATTCCAGAAGGAAAGGATAAATCCTTATTGTGTCCTCCAGACAAATCCTCTTTAGGTCACACGTCCTTCCACCACCACACGTAGGACCTCATCCACACCCTCGACCAAGTCTACTTTAAACATTTTAACCAGCAAGGCTTTTGCTTCTGCCTTTGGGACATTATTGTCCAGGATAGACACAAGAAACCGAGAGGAGACCTGCAAATTGTCCCTTCCATACTCGTCGCGATCCAAATGTCTCAAACCCAAAACCATTTTTACGGCCACTAGCACCAACGACTCGTAATTGTTCAGGATACACTTGAGTCACTGGTCCGAGACCTTCCTGAATGAGGTTTGTATTGATGACGACTTCAAGGAGATGGGGGTGTTGGCCCCAAAATGTGCAAGAACAGCCATAGATACCTCCGCCATAAATTTTGATCCCTTCACCATCCTCTTGCCTTCTCAAATTGTCTCGGTCGAGAAGGAAAGAGGAACCCGCTTACCACCACAATCTGCTATGAAAAGAAAAGAATGCATTAAAATTAGCCCAGCCTTCCCTAAATACACAAACATAAAATCCCATGCCATCATCAAGCTCAACAAGTAGTATTTTGCCAGATGTCCATGTGTCCTTGCCATAGCTTGGGATCACCTCTCCATTATTGTCACACCTCACTTGCAGTCGATGCAAGTACCATCGAAAACATAAACCGTAGTATGAAATAATGCCCAAGATCTATCAAAATTCACTCGCCCCAACAGTCTTTGCCGGCCAAGCACCCATCCCATCTGCCTTCCACCATGGCAGCTGTCACCACCTCCCTCCGCCAACTTGGAGGGGCGCCCACCCTACCTCCCACCAAATAATTAATATTTTGACTAAATTAAAACAATTGAAATACTTAATCAAGGGGAAAATAATGGTATATAGATAAATACAATTTATTTTATATACACAAAAAATATTTTGATTATGTATTTTTATTTTTATGTTAGATTATACTATTATCAAGGACTGTATATCTAAATTAGGGCTTCAGACAAATTCACCGCCAACAAATTCATCACCATGACAAATTCATCTCGTTGAAAATTCACCACCATGAATTGCTGGTAAATTATTGGCGGTGAATTTTCCATGAGATGAAATTGTCATGGTGATAGATTGTTGGCAATGAATAGTTGCAGGTGAATTTGTTGGTAGTGAATTTTCCAAGAGTCGTAAATTAGACGTTATCATTTGGTTAAACTGCCACAAATAAATGATCTAATCCATCAAAATTATCTTTCTCATTGCAAACACAACATGAGACTGTGGGTAATGGAGCCTTATTATCTTTTCGATTTAGAGGTCCTACCAAATGACCTCATGTACCACACAAATGTATACAAAAAACAGACCAAAATCTTACCTAATTGACCTTCACACCTCTTCGACGTACCCATTGCATACCAAGATGCGATTGCTAGTTATTTTTATTTCAACATATATCTAATTACAATTTCAATCATTTTGCTTTAAATCAAAATATATTAAACTCTTCAACTGCAAATAAAATGTTTTGTAACATGTATTTGTATCCCTTGATTAATAAATTATTAGTATCTTATTGAGTAGCTTCTCACTTCCCACAACCCACAAGTTGCAAGTGAAAATTATGTTATTTTTTGTCCTTTGTAGAGAGAACCCAATTATTGGATTTTATTTAATCAAATCTTAAGGAATCATATGTCATGAGTCTTGTTAGGCCAAAGTATATTATATGTTTGTAATATAGTTGGCATAAATAAAAGCCTAAATATTCGTTAGGAAGAAGTGACAAATTAGTTAGGGTCCCACTCTCATATACTCATTCCACCTTAGACTAAAGAGAGACAAATGTGGCGAGATTCCTTTCCGCTTTCTCCCATGCAATGTAATTGGATTTGACTAATATACATCATCTTGGACTATATATACGTTAATTTGTCCCATTAAACTTTAAACTCCCATGTTTATTAAGCTTTAAATTCTATCTTGTCTACATAATTCTCTTGCTTTTATCTTTGGTCAAAGGAGTGCAAAGTTAGGGATTAAAGTGTATTCCGTCCTAAATTTTACATTGCTTTTGCTAATTCTTGGCTTGTAGGTTGCATTCTTCAGTTTGTTTTCTTTCGTATGTAAATTAGTTTTTTTTTTTAATGTCAGGCAATTAAATTTTGGATTATATTATAGTAAAAGGTGGATTGGATTGTATTGTTCGATTTAGTTTATTATTATTTTTAATTTAAAGTTTTTATTCTTTAAGTTCATTTGGTTAGAATTTGATTGTTATTTTTTCAATTTATGAGTAAAAATTATTTAAATTGAACATTTAAAATCTTCTATTTATTAATAGTCTTAAATGATTAGTTTACATTTGATAGTTATAAAAGAACTAAACATAAAATATTTATACTAGTAAATTCTATCAACACTTACACTGGTATTAATATTATAGCCATTGTATCACTTGATTGGTGTGTCATATCATTGACAAAAGAGCTTGACTTATTATCCATCACAAGCTTTGTAGTGCAAATCCATTATTAAACTTTTGGCCATCAATTATGCTCAAACAATAAAAGGGTAAGAGCAAGAAGACCAGTCCACGAAATGTGGAAGTTTTTGCCTTAGGTAAAAAAAAGAAATCGGCTTGCAAAAAATGGGATCCCATTTTTAGAAAACAGGATCCCATTTTTAGAAAATGAGATCATGTTTAGTTTCGAGATCTTGAGCCTAAATTTTAAACAGGATCCTGTTTTTTAAAAAACGGGATCCCGTTTATTAATGGATCTCGAACTGGCATTTGTGAAATGGGATCTTGATCTTTACAAAACGAGATCACATTTTAAGTGGTATTTATTTTTGAAAATAAACGAAACTCAGTCATTTCTTCAATGCACGGGATCTCGATTTTGTAGAGTAGACAACGACCTCTAGGTAAGCCTCCACCCCCATTTCTTTTTTCTTTTTTCATATTTTTTTGAAAATTTTAACACAATGATAGATTTTACTATGTTTCTTTTAATTTATTTAGCATTTTATGTATTTTTTATTTACCTATTATAGAAGAAATGTTGATTTGTAGAAGAAGAAGAAAAATGAAATGAAACCCTCAAGATATTGAATAGAAATGAAAAAATCAACCTTAAATTGTATCCTAAGAAAAAAAATTAGCTTTTCCAACCTAAATTGTTCAATGAAACAAAAAAAATTGCATTTGAAAACCCTAAATTGAAAGGAAACAAAAAAAAATGCATTTGAAAACCCTAAATTGAAATGAAATTAAAAAAATTGCATTTCAAAACTCGATTTTTTGAAACCCTAAATTGAAATCAAACAAAAAAATTGCATTTGAAAACCTTAAATTGAAATGAAACAAAAAAAATTGCATTGAAAAGCCTAATTGCTTCTTGAAACCCTAAATTGAATTCAAACAAAAAATTTGCATTTAAAAATCCTAAATTGAAATCAAACAAAATTTTTTGCATTTGAAAACGTTGATTTCAAGCTCAAGAATATTTGATAATGGAATTTAAATTCATTTGCATTGCTTAAATGTTTAGAATTTCATTTGCATTGTATGGAGACAAGTATGTAGGCATGCCTATGGAAGAAATTATTTGATAGATTTAGGTTGATACATAGTAAATTAGGGTCCTTGATATTGACAATGAAATAGATTTGATAAATATTATACATTTTAATGTGTATTCATTAAGTTAGAGAGATGTGTCAAGAGACACAATCAATTAAATCTTATGAACATAGATATAATAGATTAGAAAACAATATGTTAAACTTTACTTGTGGGACTAGTGGATTGTTAGAATTGATATAAATTATGTGTTTCTATTATGGATTATGCTCAATTATGTGTTTCTATTATAGATTATGCTTAATTGAGTTAATAATATGGGCCTTATGCATCTATTATGATCCATACTATCTTACAACATGATACTATGCCATAATATGTTACAATTTAAACCATGATTGTTAAAAATTGAGTAGATAGTTAAATTTCCTCACTAGAAGAGTAGAGACCTCAACATAATTTTATGATCACTTATATACTTATATGGTAGTGATATATATTCTATTTTTATGGATCTTGAATGAGTAAACATATGTGTGAAGCCTAGGAGAAAACCCATGTTTGCAAGGTATCTAGCTAGACCATTATAAAACTTGGTCAATGATTATATGGGAAAATACCTCCATCATAGAAGTAATATAAGAAAATAGTCATTATATTCATAAAATAAAAAATATTCATAAACTAATGTTCTTGCATATGTGATGAATCAAAAATATTAACCCCCTTACTTGTCATCCTATTACCCTAAACCCTAAACCGATGTCTTAAGGGGTCATAATATGACATTTCTTAAGGGGATCAAAGAAGTTCTCAAAATTTGGTGAAGTTGCCCAAGACAACCAAATTTAACAATAGTAAAATTGTGCAAGATTATAATATGAATGAGATTTCATGAGAGGTTGGTCAGTCGAAACAAGAGCTATCTCAATCAGTTGTTCCACAAGAAAATGTTGTTCACTAACTTGCAAGTCCATTATTCCTAGGGCCACCCAAACTTCACCCTAAACCCTAAACCCAAAGCATTCATTTCCTAAACCCAAAGCATTCATTTTGTACTAGGACCTTAAAATGAAATTTGGTTTCCTTGGGAACCTCCACCAAATTTTTGTCCCTTAAGCCATTTCATTTTGTCCTAGGACCTTACTACATAGACCCCCTTAAGCCATCCTATTACCCTAAACCCTAAAACCTAAACTCTAAACCCTAAACCCTAAAGCCATCATTTTGTCCTAGGACCTTAGTGAAATTTGGTTACCTTGGGCAACTTCACCAAATTTTATTCACTTAAGCCATGTAATTTTGTCCTAGGACCTTACTACATAGATCCCCCTAAACCATAAACTCTAAACTCTAAAGCATTCATTTTGTCCTAGGACCTTAAAATGAAATCTGGTTACCTTGGGCAACTCCACCAAATTTTATTCCCTTAAGCCATGTCATTTTGTCCTAGGACCTTACTACATAGATCCCCTTAAGCCATCCTATTACCCTAAACCCTAAATATTAAACTCTAAACCATAAACCCTAAAGCCATAATTTTGTCTTAGGACCTTAATGAAATTTGGTTGCCTTGGGAAACTTCACCAAATTTTATTCACTTAAGCCATGTAATTTTGTCCCAGGACCTTACTACATAGATCCCCTTAAGCCATCCTATTACCCTAAACCCTAAACTCTAAACCGTAAACCCTAAAGCATTCACTTTTTCCTAGGACCTTAATGAAATTTGGTTGCCATGGGTAACTTCACCAAATTTTATTCCTTTAAGCCATGCCATTTTGTATACATAGATCCCCTTAAGCCATCCTATATTAATACATAGATCCCCTTAAAGCCATCCTATATTAATAGTTAATTTTTTTTTCATTCAAGTAACATGCCCTAGACATAAATGAGGCTTACACATTTTATCATTTGTATTCAATTAGGCCATTTATATTGAATGGTTTAAGGGTATTTCCTAAACATGTATCTTACATTTTGAAATTACAAATCTAATGCAGGTTCACTTATATCTTAGAGATCATGGATCGATTCAATAATATCTCTAATCCACCTCCATTCCCTCCTTCTCCACCACCTTCACATCCACCTCCACCCACTCCACCTCATAACGCCCCACCTCCACCACCTGAAATCGATGGTGCTTACTTGCAAGCACAAATCAATGCCGATGTTAGAACCATTCAGGATCAAATCAACATTTTTCAAAATGAAGAATGCATCACACCACCTTTGAGGCATTTTGCATCTACGATGCAAAATATTGTTGATGATGTTAGGGCTATGGATGGGGTCTTAGATGAGCATTGATGATGGCTAGAGGAGAGGAGAAAGTCTGATTTTGAAAAGGAAAACACAAAGAAATGAAGAGATGTAGTAGAGAGCCGCAACACTTTATAAATTAAGACGCTAATTTCTAGTTATGAATTTATGAATTTGGTTTGATGAATATTTTTTGTGATGAATTTGTGGATTTGGTTGGATGGATATTTTTAGTGATGAATTTATGAATTTGGTTGGATGGAAATTTTTAGTGATGAATTTATGAATTTGGTTGGATGGATATTTTTAGTGATGAATTTATGAATTTGGTTGGATGAATATTTTTTAGTGTTGAATTTATGAATATAATAACTTATAATGATGAATTTATAATAGTATATTTTATGAGTATCTACTATCATGATTTATCCTATTGGAAAAATGTAATTTATATGCGGTAGAAATAAATGATCTTTTTGTGAATGTTTCAAGTTTATTTTTTAGTATGTACATGTATTGAAATTACATAGTTCTAGATCTTAAATTTTGAAATATGTATGTACACGTAGTTTAGTTGAATAATGTATGCATGCATTATGCATCGTATTTTTTATTTTAAATGTATGTACATCTTAAATTTTGAAATTTGTATGCACATGCTGAAGTTCAATCAATGTATGTATGTGTATGTACATGTGTGCACATCCTATTTAAAAAAAATGGATGTACATTTAAAATTTAACTATTTCTTGTAATTTTGTATAATTTAATGCAGGTGAATTCTTATATAGATATCATGGATCAATTTGACATTGATGATATCATTAATCCACCACCTCAGCAACCTCCACCTCCACCTCCACCTCCCCCTCCACCTCATATCCCACCTCCACGCTGGATCAGATGAGGCTTGCTTGCGAGCATGTATCAATGAAAATGTGGCATCCATCCAAAACCAAGTCAATGCTATTGAAAATGAAGCATTGATTGCACCACATGTGAGACGTTTTGCATCTCCGATACCAAACGTTGTCGATGCCATTAGTTCTATTGATTTTGACTTAGATAGGAATTAATGAGATAGAGAGGAGATGAGATGATTTTATGCAAGTGGTCTCTCATATAAACAAATTTTAGACCTAAAAATAACAAAATCCCATATAGAACCTTATTTTATCAACCTTAATACTCACCAGCCCATTTCTGCAACTAAATCTAGAATATCCATGAGGTGGTGTATACATCCATAGATGAGAGCACATATTTGGGATCAATGGTGGATGGTATTTGACAATCCACCACATGCTAATATGGAGGTACCATTATATTTTTTGAGGAAACTATATGCAGAGTTTGTTTTGGGGCAAAAGCCCAATTATTTTAATTTTAAATCATTTTAGGGTGTTGGTGGCGTCATGCCACAACATAGGTTAGGGATGAGGGTTGATCCCCAATGCCTCGTGCATGCACAACCCCTTGTTTCCCCTCTTGGTCTTTCCATTCCTGCACCTGTGCATCAACATGCGGTGATATCCACATTAGGATCCCTGACTACGCTCACAAGAGACCTTGATCAACATGCTTTTGCAATAGCGGCTAGGGAACCTAGAGACCATGATAATAGAGGAGCATTCTATGGAGCTAGTCCTAGTACCACTCCATGAGTTTCGACACCACATGTATGTACTAGTTTCCATTAGTTGTGCTATGGACCTGATTAGGACACACCTAGTTTGGGTGGACGTGGAGATTCTGGTGGATCATTTGGTCGCCTCAGTTCATTCGTATAATTTCTTACTACAGAGCATTACCCCGAGGACAGTGCGACACATGTATAAATATGCATCTACATGTTGAATATATAAGAATTTTAATGAACATATATATCAAAAAAAAAATCAATACATTTTAACAATCAAATTGTTTGGTGTAGATGAGAGTAACGATAGGGAAATCATCTCCACCTCAAGTATATATGTTGACACCAGTCGAAGTTGGCAACCCTCACGGGGTATTTTGATTTCAAAATTTTAAATTATATATGAAATAATTTTTTAACTTGAATTTTTAATTTTTAATTCAATCATGAACATATGTTTTAAATATTTATGTTGGTTTAGGGGACTTAATTGACTTCCACGCCAATTCCACCTGAGGGGTTGTCGAGCACTCATCCAATGTTGAGCATCTCAGATAAGGGGCAGGTACATTTATATTGTAAATTATTTAACTTAAATTATTATAACTTTACAATTATGAAAATTTTGAATTCACTATATATCAAATGTGCATGTACACTTGTAAATATTATAAGCGAACTAAATGTCTATATGTATGTCTAGGTTGACACGACAATGAGAATGGGGATCAAACACACATTAGATGTGGCAGCTACTCATGAGGCATCTGAATTTGAGGTTGTTTAAAAATGTTTCTACACAAAATGTGCAAACTTGAATATATATTTTATCCTAATTCAAGTATACATGCTTTAAATTTGACCTTGTAGGACTTTGTTACTGCCACTTTCTACCTTGAATTAGTCATAGTTACACCTCAAGGAGGACATGTAGAGCAACCAAATATCATGGTAATTTAAATTTTTGATTATATTTAAAGTCAATTAGAAATTATACATTGTGAATAACTTTAATTAAATTTAAAATTGAATATATATATAGATGAGCTCATACATGTTAAATTATTTTTCTTTTATAGCATGAGACACATCTTGTAGGTGAGCATGTACAAACAGGTCTTGGAATAGAGGGTGCACAACCTCTTACGGTATAATTTAAATATGATAAACTATAAATTAAATTGAATTAAATCATTTTTAATTGTAGACTTTCATCTAATTTCAACTTTCTTTCTCTTGTTTATGTAGATTGATTTAGAGCATTTAGAGGTTGGTTCAGGTGCACCAGAGCATCCAAAGTCAGATACCATGGTAATTTAAATTTATGATGAATTATAAATTAAATTGTCATTAAATCATTTTTAATCGGCTTACATCTAATTTCATCTTTCTCTTGTACAAAGTGGTCCAGGTCATCCACATAGTCCGCATGGTGTGAAGAGGTCTCTTGATTATAGAGACGATATGAGTTAGACATGATTTCATGGGTTTTATTTGATTATTTCATGGACTACATATTTGGTTTCTCATGGACTTAATATTTTGTTTCATGCACTTTATTTCATGGATTGTACTCTTATGGACTTAATATATATTGGTTTCATGGACTCAATATTTTGTTTCATGGGATTTATTTCATGGGTTGTACTCTTATGGACTTAATATATATTGGTTTCATGGAATTATTATATTGTAAATAATGAACTTTATTATTGTTTAATTTTAAATACAAATATGAAATTAAAGTTGAAATTAATAGGACATTTCAATATTTGTACTTTACAAATTTAGTGATCTATACATGATATACATTCAATAATTAGTGATAATTAGTTAATGTTCACTTATTTAATTCATATCCTAATAGGACATCTTAAGGGATCCTAATAGGATGTCTTAAGGGATCCTAATACACAAGTTATCTAATAAAATAAGAAAATAAATCATAATCTACAAACAAAGAAATCCGTTTATATACCACAAAGGGTGAAATTTTAAGAAATAAACAGTACCATACAAGATTAGAGAACAAAAGCATTAATAAATTATATAAAATAAACATAAATACCAATCAAAATGCATTGGGTTTTGCCAAAAAAATTGTTCTATAAGTATACACCATATTTCCTAGTTCTTTTACAACATAAAATTAAAAGAACAATCATACAACTTAATTATCCAAAAATAGGCTAAATTTTTGAAATTAAATCATGTACTCCTGTATTTACAAATCGTGCAAAGTGCTAGAGAAAAATTAAGAACAAAAAGTCCTCTTGACCTCATATTCCACAAAAAAACACTAATTTATAAGTTGTCAAAACAAATAATAGCATCCAACAAAAATACTACAACCTTCTTCCTCTAAGTTAATCTACAATTTTCCATGTAATTGGAATCATCCTAAACCAAATGATTTCAGTATACAAATCAAATAATAGAAAATATCTTCACCTATGGGCGTCTTAAGGGGATGAAATTATTCAAAGTACATGTCTCATATTTAATTACAATTGATATAATTAACTTAGAATTTAGGATGATTCATCATAACAATCACATTCTATACAATTTAAATAGTGTCAATGTTTATTTAATTCATATCATAATAGGATGTCTTAAGGGGTCCTAATATGATGTCTTAAGGGGTCATAAAACGACGTCTTAAGGGGATCAAAGAAGAGTATAATTAAGAATAAATATTAAGTGATATAAACAAGTATTATACTTTAGGGTGACTCATCATAACAAATGATATAATTAAGGATAATATTTAGGATATGCCCTAATACGACGTCTTAAGAGGATCAAAGATGTTTGCAAAATTTGGTGAAGTTGCTCAAGGCATCCAAATTTAACAGTAATATACAAGTTGTTTAGTGATTATAAAATCAAATTTAAAGTTTCAAAGTATGGTAACTCATCATAACAAATGATATAATTAAGTATAATATTTAGGATATGTCCTAATGGGACGTCTTAAAGGGATGAAATACTTCAAATTACATGTCTCATATTTAATCACAATTGATCTATAATTGTTTTAACAATAATATACATGATATTTAGTAATTATACAATCAAATTTAAAGTTTCAAAGTAGGAAAACATGCACATTTAACAAACAAAATATATAGAATATTGATTTTGATACATATAAGTACATAGCTCGTATAATTGTGTATGTACATGTATTTATAATTTGTATAAAATGTTTAATTGTGTAAGTATGTATGCACATATATATGTCAACTCAAAACAATGTTTATAAAAGTTGGCTATGCCATCTCAAGAACATCTAAAACTTGTGCCCGAAATATAGTAGGTCTTCACGCCAGTTGATATCAAAATGGTACAAGAAATATCAATGAAATCATCAAAACATACATATTTTAATTTATATAAAACTATCTATATGTACACAACTCAAGTACCTGTATTTAAAAGTATTCCACACATGTGTGTAGGTGGAATCTGCATCCTCTCCTTTTTGTTTTAAAGTATGAGGTCAATGTGATGATGGATTAAGGATACAAAAAAGGATAATAAATCAATTTTAACTATTAATGTACAAGCAATATCAATATATAATCAAAACATATATTTAAATATAATTGAACTAATAACTACCTGTTTTTACCAAGTATTCCATGTTGTTTAGGCTGAATTTGCATGGACTCTCCTTTTTGTGATGATGACTTAAGGATTTATAAAAGGAAAATTTAAATCAATTTCAACTAATAACACACTTGAGCAATATCAAAACATGTATTTAATCTATTTAAAAGGAAATTATAAAAATAAAATTATATTTACCTGTATTTACTTATTCCATTGTACCATCTACATCCTCTCTTTTTTGCAACGCATCTATGATTGTCTCATGCTCTTCCATAGAAATTGTCCATAGCTCTTTATTTTTAGGTCTTCCACGATACCTATCTAGTTTTATATTTGTTGCCACCACCAAATGTGAGTAGTGTATAATCTTTTATGTGTTTCATAATCTTTGAATGCAGGTAGACCATTCTTCCTTATTAGGTATTTTCCGTAGCCAAGTGACAACAACCACCACCGATCCTATTGGAAAATATGATAGCCATAATTAAATAAGTTATCAAAATTTGCCTAAGGGGATCAAAGAAGTTCTATAAAATTTCTTAAGGTGATCAAAAAATTGTTATCAAATTTTTCTTAAGGGGATGTCTTAAGGGGATCACCGTTATTGTTGGATAATGATAGCCATCATCATTTTCTCGAGGTGCTATTATCTTATGTTTAGTCTCCACATAATGAGCCAACCAATATTTTGTTTCCTCTTCATTCTCCTCAGGTGCAACAACAACATACACATGTCCTACAAACAAAATTTGATTTAATAACTTGCGTGTGTCCATATAATTTGACCAACCTACATAAACCCTTTCATATGTATATAAATAAATAATTTAGTATTACAAAATAACTTAATAAAGTGAAATAAAATGAATTAAATTACCTTCTTGTACAAGGTATGAAACACGGTCATAGTCTTCAGATGAAAGCACTTGTTCAATGTCTTCAATTGTTGTTTCATATAGATTGTGTGCTTGTGCAGGTGTCAACGATATTTACTTCCACTCTTCAACCCATTCTATATTTTCACATGCTTCCCAATCTCCTGAGATACAAAACTGACAAAAACATGCAAGCTCCCTTGTCCAAATAGTCCATGTGCTTGCATTCGAACTCTTAAATGAATGCCATTTAGTAGATCCACTGATTGTCTCACAGTCAAGTGTAGGTAGAATGCTCTCTTCTTCAATGAACCTAAAGAATCAACAAACTGTAGAGTACTCACTCAAACCATGGGTAGATAATCTTGTATTACACCAATCCACAATCCCACATGCATCTTTAAATTTTACTGCATCCTCAAATTTTAATTATTCTCTAGCAAGAATTCTTTTAACACACGCACCACCTCCATCATATTCTCCTTTACCATTCCTGGCTTCAAAATAACTCCACATATGTTGGACATTAAGTTCCTTGTGAACCCTAAACCAATAGAACATTCGGGCATTTTGAACTGCCCCGTATAATTATCTGACCATATGAGGTGTTCTATCATCTAGATTCCTCTTTCTCTTAAATTTCTATAAAATATATTGAAACAGTATTGAACAAACTCTGACGAGTGTAACCGGTTGTGATTTAAATAGAAATGATACTCCCTCAAAACTTTTTTTATCATCCTATGTGTTATCATCTGCATGTCTATAAACAATATGGACAAACATAGCGACTTGCATTGAATTATAATACTGTGATTGAATTTCCTCTTGCGGAGCCAGAGTATTAATTTCCCTAAAATCAACACAGATAGTATAAACCAATTGGAAATGTGTTTCAACATGTGTGAAATTGGCCATCAAGCCATCAAGCATGTTGAGAGTGCATGACATATTTTGGTACAATCTTATTCTTAAATTCACTTATGAATGAATGTACACTAACTTTTTTTGTAACTAAATCACAATGCTTTCCTAATTTTCCATCTTTTAAAGAATAGCCAACATTCTTAAATATTTTAACATCTACTAATTGTTGTCCAAAATTATTATCAACACTTTCGTGCATAGAAACTCTTAAAAATGAAATATTTCCACAACTAGTGCATAGTCTAGAAATACAAGAACTTAAATAAAAAAAATTACCATGAGATCTTTCACAAAACAAACTTGATATAAACTCCCTTATTGTTTCAAGTGGCATATTAATACCACATTCTTGCATAGTCATGTTCGTATGCAAAGTACAACATATATATTGAAAAGCATCATAAAAATAATGAAATTGAACATGCATTTTACAACAACAAGATATTCGTTGCTTATTATAAGGAGGTGAGGGGTTCCTTCCACTGTCCATATCTCTATCAATTTCTCAAGGAGATCAGGTAGTTCCATCCTTCCTCCTCCCACCCATAACTCGTATCATGTATATAATGGATTGATCCCCCTCCCCCAAATTTCACCGCTTCTTCTCCTACCTCTCTGGTCGGGCACGAATTACACACTGAGTTCAAGCACGAATGAGGCACTAACTGCTAGAGATATGAATGCCATCACTAGAGTTGTTGTTATGGATGAAGGCCCACCACCGAATTTGAAACTTGATGGCTCAAGAGAGTACGCTAGATCTCTCACCCCAACCAAGGCTATTGATTGAATGATGGAGCTTACACCCGCTCTCCCACAAGAACTTCAAGTCATTCCTGCGGTGATGAAGGAAAGCCCTGCATCACCATAGGCATGACTTGAAGTGTCTGCGGGAGAGCAGGTATCCATGATATCACATTTCTTTGAGGCATTTTTTAAACAGTTCGCTTGTCTTGTCTATGCTTCCACATTTTCATGTTTGTCTAGTAGGGCACTTGTAACTACAACATTGCTTTTGATGAATTTATTAAAAAAAGCAATGGTTCCAATCTTTCCTCAGGTAGATGTTTTAAGTTTGCAAAGCCCATTTATTTTATCAATCTATCTGTTTTCATTAGAGGTAAAAAAAAAAGTTTTGAAGGGGTCCAGAACCCTTTACACAAAAATGCAGCAAAATCGAAAGATAAAAACAACTAGAGCATATCAACCCAACCATAGAAAAACAACAACAAATGTTGGTATTTAGATTCAAACCTTTATGTCCAGATTTTGAGTTTAAAACTTTAAACCTTGGATTTTTGAGCCATAAAAGTAGGTTTTTGATGGCAACCAATTTTGCATTATAGGGATTTTTTTGTCATATGTTGTAGTTACAAGTGCCCTGCTAGATATACATGAAAATGTGGAAGCATAGACAAGGCAAGTGAACTATTTCAATACCTGAACTTTAAGATTGTAGAGATGTGTAAAAATGCATTCCAAGTTATGGAATTCTATTTCATTGAAATCGATTAATCATTTCAAAAGTTAAACTAAATAGTCAATCCAATGGATATAGATATATCATGCCTGAAGAGTCACATTCATCAAAATAATCTACCCTAAATATTCTAGGAAAACACTTTAAGTGGAAATAGGCTTGTTATCTTACTCATAAAATAAAATATAAAGACCATTCAGCTTTACTAAAGAAATCAAATACAAGCTACAAGAAAACAACACAAGTAGGCATACAAGTGACATAGTTCTTGGAACTCGTTGCCATGCCTGTAATTATTGGCATAGATACTATCTGGTACCATCTATGACATTGGAGTTAATCAATCAATTGGAGGCACACCAATCAGAAGACACTAGTGTATACAAGGCAATTCCCATTAGCAATCAATTTAGACAACAAATACCATTAAAATGTTTGACATGAATATAGTAACTTGCTTACTAATTCCACACTTTACAAAGAAAGCATGGTATTCAAGTACAAATGCACTTGAAAATCTCCTCTAGAAGTCTAGGCAAGAAAACATTGATGTGTCCAACAAATTTCAATATGATGATTTCTCTTGAGAAAAACTATTAACATATAGGGTTAAGCATGGTTATCCTTGATATGGAATGACATAACTTGCACATCAAAAATAAATTTTAGCAAAACACCTGAGTAAATGTATCATTTTCAGGGTACAAATGCCTGAATATGTTAGAATGTAGTTAGCTAAAGTTTCCTAGCTTTTCAAGCATCCATTTAACAAAGCAATCTAAAAGTTACCTAAATTATAGGTATATATGCTTTGGTAGAGATATATGCAAGATGTGGAATCGTAGAAAAAACACCTGAATTGTTTGACATAATTCATCAAAGAGATGTCATCTCATGGAATGAATGATATGATTGCAGAATGTGCACAAAATGGATTTTGCAAGGAAGCTTTTAAAATCTCTTAATTAATGGATTTTGCAAGGTTTTTATGAAGGTTTAGTTAATATCAAGGAAATTGCAACAATGTCAATGGATGCCTCAATGGAAATAGATTAGTGGCTTGTTAGTGAATATTTGACACTTTATTTGGGCTTTGTAAGAATATACTTCAATGGAATACAATGACAAGACCTATGATAGGTTTTAAGAAATTATTTTATAAGCTCATACCTCATGCAATATTTTAATCTCAACACCAATGTGAAACCTTCATTATGGGTAGGAAAAACAATGGGATTGATCACCTACTGCCTATTGGCCCCTAGTTGTTGTTGCACCAAAAGATTGACTTGTTAATGCTTTGACGGATTCAGAGATAACAAATGTGATAGGTCTAAAGACTGCTCATGAGATCTGGAAAAAGTTGGAAACATTGTATGAAGGAGATGCACTAGTGAAATTTGCTAAGCTACAAAGTCTGAAAGGAAAGGAGGAGAAGTGTAATGTGAAAAACCTTGTAAAATCTAAGGAGGAGAAGTGTAGAACAAAGGGGGAGAAGAGTACTATGTGAAGAGCTAGTTGTGTTGATGGTATTTTTCACATCATGTGTTTCCATCAATGCCAAAGGGGGATATTGTTGGATGTTGTGGTTGTGTTGTTGATATGTGGTTGTCATTGATGTCAACACTATTAGCATTAATGATTCTAAAGGCTATATATGTCGAGAAAATTGTAATAAACATATTGCAGGCAGTCTGTGAAGTTGAGAAGGTCAGAGAGATGACAAGTTATGTACGTTGATGGTCAGAAGGCACACATTAAAGGGTTTTTTTTTTAGCCTATCTAGTATGTTGTCCGAAAAATTTAGAGGTGCACATCAAGAATTGAGAAAGTTATGAAGTTCTGTGTTCCTATAGTTATTCAGTTAATGTAGTAGGTATTTATGGAAGATTAGAATGAAATTATGATGAATTGATTTGTTGCGTACATTCCTGAGATGTTCAGTGATGTTTCTAGATTGTGCTCTATCAGTGTGGTATGTCCGTGTTGATCGGTGTGTTCGTGATCGAAGATTTTTCCCTTGTGTGTTTGAAATTTTCATGTTCTTGGCTGACATGATGGTGGTAGCATGCTGCAGATCCTTATGGAATAATCTTTTATTGTTTGGAATGTTCGAGGATGTTGATTTAGGTCCTCACTATGTTGTGACTAAATTAGGTTGGTGCACATTGAGATTTGTTCATGAATTGGGCCAACAATTGTAATTTATTCTCTACTTGTGGCCGACAGAGTTGTTGATGTAAATTAATGTAGCGGATTTATAAGAATGATTGTTTCTTCATTTTGAGTGTGTGAGAGTGTGTGGTGTGTATGCGAAATGTGTGAATAAAGATCAAATCATTTGATTTCAGAGCAAAGTGTGAAGAAGATTGAGCGAAGTGTGAAGAAGTGTTCTTATGCCTAACCAAAGTTGTCATTAGGATTTTGTAGAAGCTAATTTCTCATTTCAACTTCATTAGATGGATTTAATCTGATTATTTTATGTAAGGCAATGAGCCTTCCCTTTGAGCAATGAGCTCTAGGTAGTGTTCCTGAATGCAAGTGCATTCCCCATTCATTTCTTTCATTATACTTTTAATAGGGTATAATCTTGTGGACTAACATCCACTGTGGTTTTTCCCCTAATAAGGTTTCCACGTATAAAATCTTGTTGTTCACGTGTTTCTGATGTGTTGTTGATTTATGTTTTCATTGTTAATTATCAGATCTGAGATTAAAGGTTGTTTAAGGTTGGATAAGTTTAAATTCTGTAACAACTGATTCACCCCCCATCTTAGTTGTCTATCCTTGTTTTTCCAACATTGCCACTATCAACAACATGGATAGTAACAAGAAGTTTCAATAGGGGTTTGGACAAGGATCAATAACTCTTGATAATGAAGTATAAATTAAAAGATAGGCCTGCCATTTATTTGCAACAAAAACTTTCTTCTTTTGCTTTGCAAATTTACTCTTTTCTGCTACTTTCCTTTTCTATGATCAATTGTAATTTTACTTGGCTGAACATGCTTTTTGTGGCTTATAAATGGAGGAAATACTGTAAATGTGGAATGTGGTATATTTGGCTATAGTTTAAGGTTTATATCTATAAATAAGATTAGTTAATATGGTGAGTGTGGAATGTCAAAAATCATCTCCCAAAACCATCTAAACCAAAAATGTCATCATTTTCCTCTAATGCATGGGCTCACTACTTTCATGACACTAATCCAACTGCAAAATTGGTACCTAGCTTAGGAGAAGACACTTCTAATGTGCTTGTATCTTGAAATGGCCTTGAAAATACTTTCAAATGGTCTAAATGGCTCATGTGTTGCTCCTATTTGTCCTTTTTTCCATTTTTCTATTTACCCTATACCTTGATAAAGTTTTGACCAAATTCAAATCATTTGGCACTTACAAAATAGTTGATAACATATAACCAAACAAGGAATCCAAATAAAATTCAAAGGTCAAACACCACATACTAAAAAAAATTAAGGCTAATAAAGATTACATGGCCACAAGTAAGTTTGCAAGCAATTGCATGGCTTGCTTCATGAAGAAACACAATTATGAGCTTAAAAGGAGTCAATAATTGTGTCCTCCAAAGCTGCAAAACAAGATTTATAAGCCAAAACAAAATAAACATATATCTTTAGAGAAAAAAATGACTTCAAATGAATTATGACAATTAAATTTAGGTTCATCCATACTATCATAGAAAAATCATGAATACAACCCAAAATTTCATCTTTACTAAATCAACAATTTGATCAAATGTGAGAATGATTTGGTGGCCATACAACAAGGATCACAAAAATAAAGGCACCAATAGTCTCAATAAAGGTGACTTGATGATGATTGCAACATCTTTGAAGTTCCCAATCTTCCATTTCCTGATGCAGAAGTTTCAAAATGTCAATGTCAATCTTCCTCACAATTATGTTTCTATAAATATTTAGTATGCGAGGCTTGAAAAGACCATGAACCATACCAAAACTCAAGATCATAAAAAAATACACTGCTTGAGAAATTATAAGCATTTCCTTGGACTCAAACCACATAAATATGATTACACAAATAAGAAAAAAACAATTTCTTGAGAAAGATCTAGGACTTAAACAATAAAAAGAGAATAGGAGGGGTAGTCATTGTTGTGGGTCTAAAATAGAAGATGCAATTTCTCCTCTTCCAATGTCTCAAGAGGGAGAATGAACATTCCTTCCCCTTCATATTTCAAACCAACATTGTCAAAAGACTCAAGCAAGTAATTGTTATAAATTTTAAATGCATTTATGTTTGATAAAGATATTTGAAACCACTTTCTCTATTGCTTAAGAATGACTAACTTAAAAAAAGGTTGATGAGGAACAAGTTATTGACACCCACCATTTTACAGAAAATAAATCAAGAATGAGATTTTGTGCCCTTAATTATAAATTCATCAGTTTGTAACCTTCTCATAAATACTTAAGGTTAAATAAAATGCTACCCCATCTTTCAAAGTGCAAGTTACATTGTTGCAAAGTTGGCCCAAAAAGAAGAAAGGGAAAAATTTGAAATTGATTTCCATCTATATTCCTTGTTGAGATGATTGCAACACACCCAAAATAGGCCAAAAGGAATCCTCGAACAATGATAATAATGATATTGAAGATGGGTGGGTCAATCAATGGACAATGGTCCCATCCTATAAGAAATTATTTGAGTAGAATACTAGTTCAGGGCTAAGAGAATTCAAAGGGAAGGTCCAAGATACTTCAATGTACCAATAGGAAATGTATTCCTTTAACAGATTGGTTTAATTTGTAGAGCAATTAAATCAAATTAATCTAATATCATGCATAGTGCAGTGAGATTTTGGCAGTGACTGTATAGGTGAAGGGTTGCAAGGTTTTGTGTTTTCAGAGATACAGGGCAAAAGAGGTAGAAATTTAAGCAAAGCAAACCAAATAATAATGAAGGCTTGTCTATTGATCACAGGACAATGGGTTAACATTGAGAGATGTTTGGTCAAGAAATAGAACATGACAATCCATTGTCAAATGGTCATGTGAACAATCATATCAAGAATAATGTGTAGTTTGAAGACTTAGTCTCATTGCAATCAAAGGACGAGAATAATGTTTAGTGGTTATTAAGTCATTCAAGGTTTTTTGACTAGATTTTGGTTGGCATGATGAGATTCAAGATGGAGAGCATGAATGGTATCAATAACAGTGACCAAGGTAGTGATTTTGCATGACCCAGTCATAGTCAAGCAAAAGCAAGCAAATTTTAAGTGGTGATAGTCAAAAGAGATGAGGAGTTAAGGCAATGTAGCAGTCAATCTTGAATATCATGTGGTGAACGCCTTTGATTCCAAAACCCTACTATCCAT
The DNA here is from genome assembly GCA_007115665.2 of Sequoiadendron giganteum. Lineage (NCBI taxonomy): Eukaryota > Viridiplantae > Streptophyta > Pinopsida > Cupressales > Cupressaceae > Sequoiadendron > Sequoiadendron giganteum. The sequence continues at coordinate 516,946,024 of CM021102.1, forward strand.
AAACCAATTTATATTTTCAAATAAAGATGGAGGTCAATATAGTTAAAGGAGGCAGTAGCAATGCAGTTTAAATGTAGTGTTGAGTGAAGATCAAGAAGGTAATCCACTTTCATTAATGGCTATGAGGACAATGCCTTAGGGATGTGTTTCTCTTGAGAAGATCCAAGGAAGCAATGGAGCATAGTTTTGTGATGATCAAAGGGAGATAAGGTGAATATCATCTCAAAGGTTTAACATAGATCCTTGAAGGCGATTAACAAAAAATTATTCAGCCTGAAAAATAGACTAATTCTATATGATTTTGCTTTATAATTCATCCCAATGTTGATAATGATCAATCTCAACTTTGAAAAATACACAACATCATTAACTAATAAGTTCTTAAAAAAATGTTAGGATGAACCATTCCAAGGGACATACCTCTCCAAATTTTTAAAAGAATTGCAACTACTCTAGCCATAAAATCTTAATATGCATAGTGTTGAGGGACTACCTTAAGATGCATAGTGTGGAGTGTAACCCAAAATTGCTCCCTTGATTCAGTAAACCATTTCTAGGCCATCAAACGCCTCACCATGTAATACCTCTGAACTTCTATTTCATGGGGATTCCATAAAAGACATAGCTATAGGGCATCAAAACAATCTAGAGCTAACGTTAGAGCTTTCCACTTTGGAAATAATGACATCCGCTTCCATTGAAACTTTTGGTGATGTGCAAATGACTTCTAGGCTATAGTTTCAGGTTTTCTTCAGTGTTTAGATCTGGTTTTATGTGGTGTTGGTCTCTGCTCCTTGGAGTGGTGAGGAGAAACCCTTCCCTATGAAGGATAAAGGTGGGAAATATTTTGCGTGGTATTACTTTTAATTGTAATAAATTTTTTAAATGGTGGGGAAGAGGGAAATTACCAATTTGTGTGACTAATTATTTTGTCATTTTTATTTGTGTGACTAATTATTTTGTCATTTTTATTTGTGTGACTAATTATTTAGTTGTGTTTTTTACCCGAAGATCAAATTGGTCATTTATAGTTGTGTTGCAAAAAGAATAGTAGAATGTAGTCATTTTTAGTTATTGTGACTAAAAGTTTTAGTTACCTAGTCATTTATTTGCTAAATTCTACTAGTGTCATTATAGGTTTGTTGATGATTCCATTATGAAGTTGTTTTGGTTATCCCTCAAATTTATAATGGATTATTTCACTAAGGATTAGGCTAGGGTTGGTTGGTCCATTTTCAAGATCCCCAAGATAAGGTCTCCATTGTTGTGGCATTTATGGTATAGGTCAAAGTGTTGACCACTAATCAGATAGCCAAATTATAGGGGTATTTTAAGGAACTTGGTTTGAGTATTGATTGCAGGAAATAGTACTTCCATGTCTTTATACTACATAGTTAAGTTCCTCTTTAATAGTTTGAATATTATTCATGGAATTATTTTTTATTGCAAGGAGTAGGTCACATTTCTCAATGTTATGGGTTTTCTTACAAATGCATGATAAACATATATTATATTATAAGGACAATCATGCAAAGTGTGCTTGTTTCAACATCTAGGGAAATAGATGGATAAGGGTGTTGACATATGTCTTTTAGTGTTGCCATTGATGGCAACCAAAGTCATTCATCTGGTCCACAATTTAGTATTGGTTCATACCAACATAATAGAATGAAGAACAAAGTATCTAGTTAAAGGTAAAGATGTCGATCTGTATACTTCACCGGACTATTATTTTGAGTTTTGGATCTCAAAGAAAGGTATGTTGATGTTCATACTACCTTATTCAAGAAGTATCGAGGTGCACAATTACTGGTGTACGATCTAGGAGATTCGATGCATTGATTTTCTGGTTATCTGTGCTAGAAGGCCGACTTGGTGGATATAGCTGTTGTAGATATCTAAGGAGTATTTTTTAAAATGTTTCTATGTTCGAACATGTTTATTTGAGTCCTCACTATGCGATAACCAACTATGGATGGTGCACATAAAGAATTAGTTGTGGATTTAGCCGACAGTTGGAAAGTATTTTATGTTTTATAAAAGCTGACATATGAATGATCAAATCCTTGATAGTGGATATATACATGAGATCGGTTGTATCATTTTGAAGGAGAGAATGTATGAGATGCGAAGTATATCAGTGTGTGGTGCAAAATTCAGAAGGATAGCGGTGCAAATTTATCTATGTATGGATTGATGATGCGAATTGCAAAACAGAGCAGAGCAGAGTAGAGTGAAGTGCAGAATAAGACAAAAGATCCAAAATCTGATCTATGAGTCTAACCAAAACTATAACCTAGCATAATTAGATGCTATTGATTCAGTTCAAACATTCAGATGGTCTTAATCTAAACTTTTGGTAAGGCATTAAGCCTTTCTACTTTGAGTAGTGAGCCTAAATGCAAGTGCATTTCCATTTTGTGAACCTTATATTTGAGTACTCAAATTATGGAGTGACCTCCACCGTGTTTTTTCCCCTAATAGGGTTTCCACGTAAAAATCCTTGTGTTATGGTGTTGTGGATGATTACTTTATGTGTTTACATATTTCCTTTAGTTTAATGTTGAAATGGTTTAAATATTAGTTTAATAAAGTTTATATTTGCAGAACACTGATTCACCCCCCCTCTCAGTGTTCCCTTGAGTCCAACAATTGGTATCAGATCCTAGTTCCTCAGAAGAAGTTTAGCAGCTTGAGGTAGATCCTGGAATGTAATGGACTTTGGTAGTCTTCAACAACAACTTTTGGTGGCACTTGATGACCTTGATCATTCTAAAGCAGAAGTCTGAGAATTGAAAGAAAATCTTAGGATGCTGAGAAATTCATTCAGACATTGAAGGATCAGATTGTTAAATCCAGGGAAAAGAGGAAGGATCTCTGTGATCAGATTAAGCAGGAAGAAAGTGAAAACATGGATGATGCTCACATGAATCAAACCTTGAAGGAAATAACTCAAGAATGTGAAAATCTTTCCAAAGACAATGCTACCCTAAAGCATGAAATGGAATCTATGGTGATGAAGCTGACTAAGGAGATTGAAGAAAGGAAGAAGAATGAGGAGAATCTTGTTCAGTCCTTAAAAGAAAGATTCAATGAATGCAAAAGAATAAATGGAGAATTCATTCAGTTAGAAAATGAATTGCAACAATCCAGAAACAATGAAGAACTTGAAAAACAAATCATTATTCTCAGGGATGAACTTACTACTGCAAATGAATACAAGGAGAAGTTTAAGATTAGTTTTGTTAAGCTTGATGAGCTAACTCAAAGTCAGAAGAGTGGAAAAGACAAGCGAGGTCTTGGATATGAGAAAGGAGAAATTTCTGAATCTAAACAAAGAAATTTCAGGCAAGGAAATCAAATGAACAAAGATGGAAGGTATCCGGTAAGACAACCTAATACTCAAAAGTTTAATGGATACTATTTTTTTTGCAATAAATTCAATCATATGGTTGCTCAGTGTAGAAGTAAAATGAAATCAAGTAATCCATCATTCTCTAGTCAGTGTTTCAATTGCAAAAAGTTTGGTCATAAATCAATTGAATGCATAAATGTGTCAAACTACTCTGTCAGTAGAAGGAATGTTGAATGTTATACCTATGGAAAAATTAGGCATATTGCTAATTAATGAAGATCAAAAAGAAATCAATGGAATGATTGGTATGGACAAGGAAATATTGTGTGCTACAATTAGAAATATTGTGTGCTACAATTGCAACAAATACAATCACATTGCAAGATTCTGCAAAAACAAAAATATGTATAGAAAAGGTCTGGTATACAAAGACAAAAATACACAGAAAAATGATAAAGAAAAAGGAAAAATGATTGTGGACGAAATAAGAGATCAGATGAAGAAGACACGGGTAAGGAAGAATGAATCTGATGCTAGAAATGGTTCTGCATTGGAACCTGCTTTCGGTAATTCCTTCGGAAAATGATCTCAAGCCATTGGCCCAAGGGGAGTTCTTAAAGAAAATCCTTTTTCCCCTATCCATAAGTTGGTATCGAATCAAAAACAAATTTTCAAAAGGTGTATTAATGATCTACAAAGTTTTTGGAAAACATTCACAAGGAAACTCAAAGAAATCATAGGTCCGCAGAAGAATTTTTCTCTCATTGTCTGAGAAAATAGGGTATCCAGAATACTTAGGGAAAAGGAATTTATTACAAGTGTGTGAGCTATATAAGGAAAGTTGTAACCCTCATTTGTCACTTTGCATCAAAGAAGAGAAGAAGGAGAGCACTCGGTAGAAGAATCTCAAAGGAGTAAAGTTAATTCGGCGGTGAATCTCGAAATCTATCAAGTATTTCAATTGTTTTTGAATTTCCATGCAATTTGGCGTGCGGTTGTACGAAAGGAAAAATGGAACAAATCAAAGGGTCAATCAATTTAGATGAATACAACAGTGAGAAAATTAGAGCCATAAGAAATCTGTTATCGCCCGATGAATTGAAATGGGTGAGAGAAGCCAAATACAAGAATTTGGACATTTGGAATGAGATTCCCTATTTCAAGAACGCAAAAATTGTTAAATTCATTTTGTGCAGATTGAATAATGACACTTTGATTCTGGAAAAACCCTACATCATTTCGAAAGAAGTAATTGAAAATTTAACAGGATTATGCAAAGTTGGGGATATTACCGAGAAAGAAATCCATCCAGAATAAAGAAGTCAAAACCCTAACCAGAGTTATTGGAGATCAAAGGGCACTAATAATCTTGAAAATCAAAAACCTTCTGACAAGGTACATTGCGCATGGCATATCCTACAAAATCATTTTTAGAAACAAAGAAGGAGCAACCTCGACAGGTGCGGTCTACATCTCACACAAAATGATAATGGAAGGTTAGGAATTTGACCTGTGCATACTGCTAAAGGATCAACTGATGGAGAATTTTCAATTAACGAAGATGAAAAATTACCTTTTTAAGACTGGTACTCTGGTAATATGTCTAGTAATGTATTTTATGAATTGCTTACCAATGAACGACAATGTGATGTGGAAAGAAAATGAGCCGGTGTGCAAATAAATCTACACACACTCTAAAATTTTGGCAAATTGTGATCAAGCATATGAAAGTTACTTTAAGAGTTTGCTAGGAAAGCTTGGCTTAGTTGGTATTTCTCTTCTAGTAAAATAGATTGAAGTTGGTTCCTCTTCCGGTGGGATGGAGAGAAAGAAGAAAGAGAAAAAGAAACTGTTGTTTGTACTCCTCCGGAATGCAAGATTCCAAAAATTGAAGGAAAAGGAAAAGAATAGGAGATTGTGGTATACCAAATGAGGAATTCAATGAGGAAATTGAGGACATAAAGGGAAAAGAGCAGGATTTAGCCAAACCAAAACAAGAAAAGGAAATGTCAGAAGCAAGTGAATAAGAAGATGACTTGTCAGAAGAGAAACTACAACAACTTTTTCATAAGGTGGAATGCATAAAATTGCTCAATTATGGTCCACCAGACCCTCATATGAACAAGATATGATTCTAAGTGTACTTAATGCTCATATTGTGCACAACCAGATCAAATTGGAGAGGTTGCATAATACTTTACCTAAAGAAATGATTGAATGCATTAAGGAAGTTATGGACTCTAAGTTTCAAAACAAAGAAGAAGGAGAAATAATCTCTCATTTGAAGGAGCAGTTCAGGCTATCAATTACCAAGTTGAAAAAGAAAATGAATGAGTTGAGGCAATGAATAAGTGCAGAAAATAACATCTATAACTATTGCATTTTTTGGCCTCATACAGTTGGGAAATACAAAGAGAAGTTCGAGCAAATTAAAACAAAATTGAATGGGATTGGAAAAAGTTTTGATATGTTTTAGGATTAGGATGGTTCAATCAGGAAAAGGATTCAAGAGCTACAGTCTGAGCACACAAAAGTTCAGTTCACTAAAAACACACTCATGGACACTTTTTGGAAAGTGAAGGACCTAACTGAATGAAAAATGGAACAGATGGTTGAGATACTGAGGAAAGGTGAGAAATTGGAGGATGCGATCACAATTCCAGAATCCCTCTTTGAGATTGTCAACAAGACATCTAAGAATAACATCATGATCATAATCATTGGGATTACAAGAGAAGCTTGGAAGAAATTTCATTCGGAGATGAAAGAAAATCACAAGATAATTTTCTAACTCAAAGTAGCAATTGTTCTTTTTCAAAATTTTGAATCAGTTTTGAAGTTTTGGGGAGATTGAACACGTGTTTTTTCAATTATTGGCATAAGTCTTCTAGTTTTGTCATTAATGTCAAAGGAGGAGAGAGGGTAGTGAAAAATGCCTTATCAATCTCAGGGGGAGCTATGTTTTGAAATTTTGAAGTTTGGCAGCGCACTCATATTGGTTTTGACACTTAGTCATTTTTCACTAAGTGTTACCATCAATTCCAAAGGGGGAGATTGTTGGAATATTACTTTTAGTGTTGTCATTGATGGAAACAAAAGTCATTCATCCGGTCCACAATTTAGTATTGGTTCATACCAGCAGAACATAATGAAGAACATGGTATCTGGTTAAAGGTAGAGATGTCAATTTGTATACTTCACTGGACTATTATTTTGAGTTGTGGATCTCAGAGAAAGGTATTTTGATGTTTGTACTACCTTATTCAAGAATTATCTAGGTGTGCAATTACTGGTGTATGATCTAGGAGATTCGGTGCATTGATTTTCTGGTTATCTATGCTAGAAGGCTGACTTGGTGGATATAACCATTGTGAATATCTAAGGAGTAATTTTTTAATTTTTTTTTTATATTCGAACATGTTTATTTAGGTCCTCACTATTCCATAATTGGCTATGGATGGTGCGCATGAAGAATTAGTTGTGGATTTAGCCGGCAATTGGAAAGTATTTTATGTTTTATAAAAGCTGATATATGACTGATCAAATCCTTGATAGCGGATATATATATGAGATCGGTTGTATCATTTTGAAGGAGCGAATGTATGAGATGTGAAGTATATCAGTGTGTGGTGTGAAATTTAAAAGGATAGTGGTGCAAATTTATCTATGTATGGATTGATGATGTGAACTGCAGAATGGAGCAGAGCAGAGCGAAGTGTAGAATCAGATAGAAGATCCAGAATATGATCTATGAGCCTAACCATAACTATAACTTGGAATAAGTAGATGCTATTAATTCAGTTCAAACATTCAAATGGTCTTAATCTAAAATTTTTGTAAGGCAGTGAGCCTTTCTACTTTGAGCAGTGAGTCTGAATGCAAGTGCATTCCCATTTTGTAAACCTTATATTTGAGTACTCAAATTGTGGATTGACCTCCACTGTGGTTTTTCCCCTAACAGGGTTTCCACGTAAAAATCCTTGTGTTATGGTTTTGTGGATGATTAATTTGTGTGTTTGTATCTTTCCTTCAATTTAATGTTGAAAATTTTTAAATATTAGTTTAATAAAGTTTAGATTTGCAGAACACTGATTTATCCCCCCTCTCAATGTTCCCTTGAGTCCAACAAAGAGTTCTATGGAACTATTTTTATCTTTTATTACATCCAATTTTATTCAAATAAACTAGGATAATAGTTTTAAATTGGTAAATTCTTCCATTAACTACCCTATTTCATTTTTTCCCTTTGAAATTTTATTTCTTAATTTTGGATCTCATTTTGGAGTAAGCTCTATGGATTTTTGATATGTTAGAGAAATTTATTTTAGTCATATCACCCTTTTCTATAATGTCTGATAATTATCATGATTCTTCTTCTAGATCCTTCAAAAATATAGTCTAAGAGAGTTATAGGTTTAAAAATTACCACACAATTGATAGGTAAATTAAAAATAATCTAAGTAGATTTTATAATTTCATGCTTCTTTTGTTTCATCTTGAATTGTTCTATGTGATCTCTCTTCCAACAATAGTATTGATATTTATCTAAGAACATAGCTTCCATTTATGTCCATGAAGTGATATATTTTGGGTTTAGTATCATGAACCAATGCATGGCTACATATCTTTAATGTTGACGATTTTTTTTAAAAAATTGATTATTAGTCTTGTAATCATATGTTTGACAAAACACCTTGAATTCAAACAAGAAGTTTAGGTCTTCAAAATCCACACCCCTAAATATAGAAAATATAAAAGGGGAAATATTTCTCATAGGGGTTTCTTAATCTAGATTCAAAGCAATGGGGTAGGTGAAATTTCTCTCCATCCCACCCTCTAAAATTTTATCATTATTTTATATGTTTTCATAGTGAATAGGGTCCCTTATTTTCACAATTTGTATAATGGTACAATATTATCATGTATGCTTTGGTGTTGTAAGCTTCTATTATGTAAGCTCCAGAGAAGTTATGGAGAAGTTCTATAGTTCCTTGGGAACTGATTTATTGGAGTTTGTTGTCTATATAATATTGTGTATTCAATTTGTCTTAGGGTTGTTCTTTTAGGACTGATAAATTTGTTTCTTTCTCTAACTTCAAAGATCCAAGTAAATGATTTTACTTTATATTTGTTTTAGTATCAATCTCAATGATTATGATTGTAGTTTATTTTGGAGGTTTTAATATATTAATATACCTCTATGGTCACTCTTTCTAACCATTCAATAAAAATAAAGGTTTTATTTTTTAAACTATAATACTATTCCTAAGAACTAGTGGCTAACATTTTTACTTTAAACTAATACTTTATGTTAGATCTCTTATCAATGTACTCTTACTCCAATTGGCCCTTGAAAGGTTATATATTGTCACTATAGATAAAATTCATCTATAATAAATACAGAAAGGAGGTTTAACATCTTATCAAAACTTACTAAGAGATCAATCACAACAATATTTCTCTAGTAATTACTAATTAATGTCTCCAATAATGAAACTAAAAAGTGATGAGGGTCACTATGTTCCTCCACTTTAAATCAAACAATTTTATCTTTGTCAAGACCAAGATGATGTACAAGGCTATATTTAATAGAGGATTCAAAATTCAAGTTAACAATTTTCCTAACTTGGGGTTGAAATAAATTTAATTGAATTGCATACATACTAAAATGAACTATAATTAAAATTAAATTTATTAACAAGGTAGACTAAAAGTAAAACTTTCCAAGTTTATTGATATCAAAGAAAATATACCTACTAACAAAGACCTATTTCACACTACTAAAATTGAAATTTATGGAAAGTGCTTAAAAAAATCGAACAATCTAACCATAGATAAAAACACTCTTGCAAGTTACACATTTAAAATATTCAATAGAATGAAGAAACTTATTCACATATGGATATAATTGTATGGAAAATTAAAATGTGACTAACATAGACATACCACAAACATCCTTCTTCCCAAGGGTGAGTGGGCCCATACTTCACCTATGGAATGGGACTAAACTTAATGGAGGGTGCTATGAAATGTTCAAACTCAAATATTCATTAACAGTAATGTGATTATATGAATCAAATATACTTTTTTATCAAAAATATATTATATTAATTCAATCATTATCTGATCTTAACCATCATCTATCATCTATTATCCTTTTTTGAGTGAGCTATTATACATTTACTAGTAGATTTTTCCATTTCCTCAAAGATTAAAAATGTAAATAAGATTCAATTATAGAAGACTAGTTCCTACAAAATAGACCATCATGCCACATCCCTATATTATGTAATGATGGTTTGTATTTATATAGAAATTCCTAATTAAACACAACTTATGTGGACTTTAAATTCTATAGAAAGAGCAAGTATTTGTCCCACATATCCAAGAGAGAAATATGGGAGGATGCTAGAACATATTTATGCTTCTGTGAAATTCATGTCATGCTAGTTTTCCTTGTTGACCAAGTCTCTTCACTTCTACATATAAGGTGTTCCAAAAGTTGGAATGTTCCACTTTTGGATAGATTATAGAGTATTAATAGGTCTAAATATAGTAATAATTTGACCTAGGGAACATTTTGTAGCCACCTATGATATAATCAAAATTCACCAACTATTGGATAGATTATAGAGTATTAATAGGTTTAAATATAGTAATAATTTAATCTAGGGAACATTTTGTAGCCACCTATGATATAATCAAAATTCATTATTTTAGCATTTTGGAGGCAAAAGTAATCTATAACTATTAAATCAATAACTATATTTCTAGAGAGATTATTTCAACGTCAAAAAGTTCTAAAAAAATGTACCTATTCATTCAAAATTTATATCTTTTGGTAAGACAACTAATTAGATCATATGAACATTTCAAAGACAATGATTTTTAAAAATAGGTTGTATTTATCATCTATTTTACTTTGAAAATTTATAAATCTTTAAACTACTCTCAAATTCACTTTGAAACCTTAAATAATGAAGGAGAAAAAAGGTTTTACTTGGTTCATAGATGGGACATTTTAGGGTTCCATCACCTAGTCTTGTTTGTGGTCATTTTGTAAGAATTAAATGTATTTCTTGTTTAAATTTTTATGATTTAGAGCTTACCCTCTCCTTGATTTATCCTCTATTCTTAGTTCTCCTTTCGTTTTCTTTAATTTTCTCCTTATTGATTCCACTCTTTTATCACTTTTTAAATTTTCGTTGCTACTTTTACCCTTAGGTAATCGAATATCCAAGAACTCACTACAAAATATCTCTTTTAAATATCTTAAACAATTACTTCTTGCTCTTGATTCCTCTATCTTGAGAAAAGATTGACTACTTATGTCTTATTTATATAATTTTCATGTCTTATTGAACATAGTGGTGACTCTTCTAGTCTAATGGACTTCTTTACTCATAATGTCCCTTCATCTTAGGGAATGTATCTTTTGATAAATCTTAAATTTTTAATTTATTCTCTTTATTAGTGCCTAAATTATCTTCCTCATTATTGGATTTATTTTCTTCCAATAATTATGTAGTTTCCATGGTAAATTAAAAAAAATACTAATATTTATTATCATCTCATCTCTTTCATCATCCTTTCTAGATGTTATTTTTTAAATTTCTACCCTTCTTTATGTCTCATAATCACTACTTTCTTTTGATATTCTAATGGTCATTGTATAATTTATTGTGATCTATCCAAGGATTGGGGTTACCGAATCCTTAAACCCATTTATTATAACCCTATTATGGAGCTAGTTAAAATCTTTATAAAAAAGCATACCTTGAGCTCTCCCTTACATAGGTTGATCACCACTACTTTTCAACCTCTCATTTTCCATTGCATCTACAATGTCTTCCATCCAAGCTTGTAAGTCATTCATACTTTCCAATATCTCATATTATTTTGATTAGATCTTATTATGTATAGTTTGAATTAGGGTTATGGGTCACTTGGGTTCTTCGATATTATTGAGCACCATATACATTAATTATCACCTACCTCTATTCTATGAGTATCTCCAATAGATACCCTCCTAGTGCACTATGTAGATGCATCCTATACATTTTCTAATACCTTTCTTATATTTTCTAGGTCTATTTAACCCTTCTTTCTTATTTATTCTTACTACCCATGATCATCTTCTAGATTTCTTCCAATCCCATCTCAATTTAAATAACAAGTTCTTTCACTTTCCTTCTATCTCCCTTTGCCATAAACTTTTAATTGATTTGTATTCATCCTTAATTTATTTTTATCCATCACAAATAGAATAGATTTGTCTCAATGGTCACATCCTATTGGATCTCCCTCCATTCCATTATCACCTCTTGGGTTCTTGACCCCTCACCAAAGGGTTAGCACCTAGTATGTGTTATTATTCATCTTAATTTCTATCATAACTATCATTAATATGTTGTTGGACATGATTGAAATGCATAGAAGCTAGGAGCTTGAGGTGGCCAATGCCTTAAGCAATCTAAAATAGTGTCTTGTGTGTTTACTTGTTTGTTGGGTGTGTGCTTTTCTACTAGTGGGTCTCGGTTTCTTTCATGTTGTTTTGTTGCTATTGGGTGCTACTGCTAGCTTACTGAATTTTCTTTCAAGCAACATTTTGTTCCTTCGATTACGTTGGATTTTTGGGTTGTTGCTGGTGTTCTACTATAGTATCTCTTGAGAAGCATTTTGTACCTTTGGTTGTACAAGGTTTCAGGTCCCTTCAAAACCTGATTTTCCCATATAATCAAAACTATCATTAATATGTTTTTTTCTGGTAGTATTATTTATTTCTAGCTTCTCTCCTTATTTCTATAGTTGTCTTTTTGTACAGCAACAAACTTAGCTCCTAGCAAAATATCTAAATGTTGACAATAGAATATAAGCCTTAGTATAGATTAATTATGTCATAATAAGTTTTTTAAACCTAGGGTGATGTCATAAGAAGCAAATCAAAATAGTTGTGGTAGAATAGCTTCCAATTCCTTGTCTGTCACCAACCCCTATGTGCTCAATCAATGCATCCATGAACAAAAAATTTAACTCATAAGGAATCTTTGACCAATAAATCCTAACAACTTAGCTATCCAATTCTAGCACTCCATAATGGAGGTTACAAATCATATGGCTCCCGTCCATCATAATAAGATTATCCACTCCCAATTCTAGTGCCTAGAATAGGGAGTCTAATAAATGAGCTCTAACTTATTTGTAACTACCACCATTATCATGGCCTTTTTCATAAATCTTGTGTAAAATTCCATTATAATTACATGTAAGAGAATAAAATATTAATAAATAGTTATCCACACACACATATGGGTATCTATTTTCACCCTCTCCATGTGTTTTGGAGTACATACATTATTTACCATCTACAATTATAATAAGACTTTAGGATTAAGGGGAATGAAACCTATAATCCTAATAATTATTTTTGATTAGAGGTAAAATAGGTTTTGAAGGGACCCCAAAACCCTTTACAAAAAAGAGAGATGCTTCAAAAAATAAGCACATAGATCAACAAACAAACAACAAGCGAAAATCCATAAGCAAAATAATTTCCAAAAAGGAGGAGCAAAAACAACAATTACAAATTCTTTAGAATATTAGCAACCTCCATATCACTTTCAATTATCTTCTGATACACGTCCATCACCTCCGTGATATCTTTTCGAAGTACCTTATCTTTCAACTTAGTTTTATTGTGGGTTCGAGTATAGGGTCCCATTTCACTTGCCTCTTTAATCAAAACACTAGGCAAACCATCAACATTCCTAGCAACAACCTTACCAAATGAGGCTTCCTCCATCCAATACCTATTCTTAGCATCGTCCTTCTCACCTGAAGCTTCCTCCATCCACTACCTCACATTCTCATTGATGATAGTTAAACCCTTCACTTCATTCCTCATAGTAGACTTGGTCACATCCACAACCTTGTCCAATTTCAGATTAACCCGTTCTATTTTCTCTTCCAAGGCCACAATCCTTTTTCAAAACTTTGCTTCAACTTTAACATTTCATCAACAAATTTTTTTAAAGCATCAAAAAGATGGTTTATTTGAACCTGTAGAGAGGACTCCGAAGATTCACCAGCTTTACTAATATCCCTACAAACCTTCACATTGGTCATGTTTAATTCATGGAAAGCCCATTTAAACAATCAAAACAAAGAGATAGAAACCTCCTTCGCCAAGCCTAGAACATTAGGTAAATCCTCTCGGTTGAAATTGAACACATCCATTGCATCCGCCTAAACCTCATGGGAATCCCTACTTAAATTAGGACTATCAATCACCTCTTTCCCTTTTTCACCAACAATCAGTGTCTGTATTTTGTGAAGAGAGCTCGCAGTTTCATGAGCAACAATCCTCCCTCTATTCTACACCTTCAACCCCTGTTCAAGCATGCCCATATTAACCTGACCACCAACAAAATTTAGAGGAGACTCAACACCAATAGAATCCTCTTGAATAGGATTGTTCCTCTTAGCCATCTTCTTGATATTCCCACCCAACCCTTTTTTCTCTTAGACCAAGACACAGGGGACATCCCAATCTTTTCCCCAACAACCGCTTTCTTCCCTTTCATTAGGGAAGAGGATTCAACCTTCCCAATATTGTAGGGCTTATCACATGCCAACTCTTCATTGCAAGTATCATACTCCATAGAAATAGGGGTAGATTTACCTTTCTTACCACCCTTCACAGGAGTATGAGGACCCAAGTACATTTCCATTGAAACCTTTGAGTTAGGTTCACAATCTTCATCCGCTTCTAACCCGGTCTCATACTCCAAGTCCAAATTCTTCTTCTTAGCCTTATGAGTCTTCTCAGGGGGCTTAGGAACCATATAGGACTTGGCATAATAAAAAATTAGGAGGATTAAGCCAATATGGAGCACAGGGTTTTTTGGATTATTCTTATGGTCCTTAATACCACATTCCAAAATGCCAACAAATATAAAGGAAAGGAGACATTCTTTGTGTGCCTAAAGTGGTTCAGAAGAATAAAGTGATAACCAGAAAGGACAAAGAAATGACCATCAATATTTACATACCTCATGAGTTCTTCTGCGACGTCTCCCCAAAGAGCCTTGATAGAATTACAGTAGTAGCCTCGACATTTAGCTCTCTCCAATTTCTTCCTTTCATCAACGTTAAAGAAAATCTCTAGCGCAACGTTGGACTCCTTCTTGTCTTTATTCACTTTCTTGCCCTCAGTAGAAAGGTCCATGATGCCAGAAATAAAGTCTTCAATAATATCAAATTCAGTTCCACCCAGTTTTAAAACCTTATTTTTCTAGCCCTTAACAAACAACTTTGTCACCTTCAAATCATTCCCATGGAGTCTCTCAATACACAGTGTAATCCCACCCAGCTGCAGTTGTTCCCACACTTTAAAATTAGATTTCAGAGTGTCACAAGAGAAAGGCTCATCTATGTTTCTTTCTCCTCCCATGATCACAGATGCAGCGTATCCTAGAAGCTTGAGAATTTTTCTAAAAATGAGAGGCCTCAAGAACATAGGTAAAAAACAACCCACAATCCGTGTGAAAATGATAAGGTGGTAGAAGGTAACTATGAATCCTAATAATTGTTAGTTGAGGTAAATGTTGAGAAATTGGAAAAATGATCCAAAAAAGGTGTGGTGATTTCAATGCAATTATGGCCTCAAATATAACATGTATTTATAATGGTATTGGTGAAATTGGTCCTCATATAGGGTGGAATTTTAGTAGTTTTGGAAAATATGCCAGCTAATTGAAACATGCCTCTAAAATTATAGTTGATTTCCCATTGCAAAAGTGCAACACCCTGCCACAGGACCCTAGAGGACAACACACAAGTACACATAAAAAAGGTGCAATTTTTTTTAAAGTGAAAGTGTAACGAAGATTACATGAACTTTAGTCCATATTTTACCTAACTCCTCTAAGGTTTGTGACTACGCTACTAGGATCCCATAAACTAGATTAAAAAGAGTTAAAATTCATAGCATTAAATCATACCAACTAGCATTATGAATCATCCATACCATGACAATAATGATGTTTAATAAAACCATCTAGTTAGCCATCATAAACAATAGTCAATATGAGTCTAACATTGAATTTACAAGAGTATATATAACAAGAATGATAGCCACATCTAAATTTACATGTCTTATAATGCCAACATGAACCACCTTTAGGTACCATAATGTATTAAGTAGTACCTCAAGATAAGATATCCCGAGTAGTGACTTCTTGAGATAACAAACCCCAAGAAGTCACTCCTCAAGATATCAAATCTTGAGTACTTCTCGTTATCAAAGATGCCCTCAAGGTACACTAGCCATATTACTCATTTGAATTAAAACATATATCTCTACTTGCTAATATCAGAGTAACATCATTAATCATAATGAATCCTCTATAGAAACCGTTCAATTCAATATCATTAAATTACTCAATTACAATAGAAAGTTTTAAAATGAGTTACAATGTTACATAATTACATCGTGAATAGCAGTTTCTCCTTGAACACAAAGAGGAGCGTACATCAAATGTATAATACATGATACATCAAATTATGATATAATACAAGTACAAGAGTAATGATCCACATGAGCTAGTACAATGCAAAGGTCTACAATCCAGGAGAAATCATCACAATATAAAACAAGAAGAGGGAACCCAATGGAGAACAATGCACTTTCCACCCAACCATGTGGAACCCAAAGATCCACCCCCATGCTAGGATATAGCAAGGATCCCACCACCACAATCAAGAGAGAACAAAGGACAACTCAAGTTCTACAAGACATCAAAGAATAAGTAAAGATCAACATCGAACTATAGTGACATTACTTCCAGAGGCATATAATCAACCAAGGGAAACAAGAGACAACGGGGTTACTAGATTGTCTTAGGAGGAGTTTCATCAAATAGTTTACATGGGTTACCTAGGAATATCATCCTAGGTCCCGACCCCCATCTTAGGTTACCCTGGTAGCCTCTACCGATCTTCGGCCCCTCATGCAACCCTATGCAGAATCAACATACCTCTCGTAAGGATGAGGTAGTCGATCTTGCCATTTCAGACCTTCTCGACTCATCCCAAGCCTATACGAGTTTTTGAGCCAAGAGTGAGGCATTAAATTATCTCGATTAGTGTTATAGCTATCCAACCCCCTAGTTAATTTTTAGGCTATCATTTGTTTACAAAAATCCCACATGGGTTACCTAGGCCCCACTTTGTGCATCGAACCCCATTAAGAGCCACTCCCCTACTGACAACAAGGAGACCCCAATAAAAATCAAGAGTAAAGCTACTTGCACAATCATAAAATTCATTCACATAAACAATAAGGTGAAGCATAACTCTTCCCGCTCACAGATTCTAAGAGTTCCAAATACAAAGGTAAACACACCGTGTAATGCTTAAGAACATCAATTACTCCATGATAACAAAGACACATCAAAATACCACTTCCCTTAGACTCTAGAAGACTCATCATCTATAAAAATAAATAAGGGGCTCCCATAAAAGACATTCACACTCAACATCATTATTGTACAAGTATTTTACACAATAGGACATAACTTCACATCAACTCTACATTAAATAGTTTACGACGCAGCTAATCACAAGGATGAGGAAGAAATATCACTCCAATGTTCATTTCATTCATCATAATTAAATTATTCTAGTGTCATAATCTAAATTTCTTTTAATAATTCTCTCTATCTCTTTTATTTACCAATGCAATCAGTTAACATTAAAACACAATACTCTCTTAATGCATTCAACTATACCCCTATATATATAGGTAAGTGCACCAATCTATGACACAATTTTGGCTCTTAAGATGCCAATTCTTTTTTGAAATCAGCAAAATCTGATTTGCACAAGAAAATGAAGATAGTTACACTCAAAATTTCAAGATGCGGAAAGAACAAAAGTTGAAGTGCTCCAAGTCTAGTTTCTAAGCTACTATTTTTTTTTTTAAATTAATGAAGATTAAGGGTCTCAAACAGGGGGCGGGGGGGGCGCAAAACAGGTCCTGTTTTTTTTTTTTTTAAATAGCATAGCGCTAGAGGGCTCCCCCCTTTTTGATTAACTTCTTTTTAGAATTTCAAAAATCCCAACGGTGAGAAATTAGCTAACACCATGTAGTTTATCCTCCTTTCAGATAATTTTTTTAATGAATATATAATATTTTATGAATTTTCAAAGTGGACACATCCTGAAAAACTGAAATTTGAGCGTGCTCCCCCCCAATTTTTTGCAAACTAATCGAAAAGTTGCGTAGACACAAGCTGCATATTTTTTACTTGTTTTCTTTGCCACAATGCGACAAGCTGCATTATGACAAAGAGGGGCAAATGTAGACACATAAAAATGGCCTCGACCCGCAAACCACATTCTTCTATATCACGCTTCATCTTTACATAATTAAAATATTGAACTATGTCCTATAGTCCAATGTCAACTATTAACTAAATAATTCTTAATTATTTAATTAATTCACATCTTTTATTCCTCCTAGCTATTTAAATAAATAAATTACATTTATTATTTAAATACGTCGCTAATTGCTTATGTCACTCTATAATTAAGTAGATTCCTAAATTTATTTAATTATTACTTCCTCATGATTATTTAAATAAATAAACTTTACTTATTTATTTAATACGTCATTAATTATTTATGTCTTCTCATTATCCTCTCCAACTTTCTTTCTAATTTTAAATAGAATCATATTTAAAATTACCCACTTTCTAATTTTCCTCCAAAATTGAATAATCTTAATTATTAAATTGTCTTATTGATTTTCTTTCTAAATTTAAATAAAAGCATTTTATTTAAATTGGCAACTTCCCTCTGTCCAAGTAAATAATTTTAAATTATTATTATTTACCGTCACATGAATTCACCATTTTGGAATTAATTTAAAAGATTAGTTTCAAAATAGCATTTCTCTCCACAAATTAAGTTATTTCTAAAATAACTTGGTTTTCTAATTCATCCTCTCGATTTTTACTAATTTCATCTCAAGGTCACGTTTATTCTCTACCATTGATTTAATTTATCAAATTAAATCTTGTCCACACATTTGGGGATTGTTGCCCTAACCCTAATTGAGAGTTGTCACTTTGAATCTTAACCATTGATTCTAGGGCATTTCTCAATCTCTCATCTCAGCCGTCCATTCAAGATTGCATTTTCTATAAAATGACAATCTTGATCTCATTTTTGGGATCACTTAATCGCTTATTATTTTTATAATCTCATTATTGTCATTTTCTATATCATCTTTTAGGCTTACTAATAACTTGCATAATAGAATTAAATTTCTAGTTTGCATAGAGTTTTTCAACACAAATCCTTCAAAGCTTTGTCTAGGGCTAGATATTTAGAGTTTGCTCACATACACAATTTGAGGGCATCCATTATCACAGCAAGGCCAAGGAGGTGCAATGGAAATCAGTCATGGAGCATAGGAATGGGTGAGATCTTTCTAGTTTCTTTCATTTCTTGTTATTTCTCCTTTGCATTCGATTGCTTGATGATTTTATTAACTTGCATGTGTTACTAATCCAGTTTTGACCTTGCTGAAATTATACGTCATTACAACCCCCTCTCCCTCTCTTAGGTCTGTCACTCACTCACTCCCTCTATCTCTCTCCCATTCCCTCTCTCTCACTCTCTCACTCTCTCTCTCTCTCTCACTCTCTCTCGGGTATCTCCATCCCCCCTCTCTCTCACTCTCCCACTCTGTCTCTCTCCCTCTCTCTCAGGTGTCTCCCTCCCACTCCCTCTCCCTCTCTCTCTCTCAAGTATCTCTGTCCTACCCCCTCCTACCCCGTATCCCTCTCACAGTCACTCACTTTATCTCTCTTCCACTCCCTCCCTGTCTCACTCGCTCTATCTGTCTCCATATACCTCTCCATCTCTCTCAAGTATCTCCCTCCCACCACCTCTCCCTCTCTCTCTCTCAAGTCCCTCTCTATCTCTCATTCCCTCTATCTCTCATGCCATCTATATCTCTCCCACTATCTCTCCCTCTCTCTCTCTCAAGTCTCTCCCTCCCACCCACTCTCCCTCCCTCTTTGTCTCTCAAGTCTCTCCCTTCACCTCCCTCCTTTTCTCAGCCTCTTGTATTCCTCCCCACTCGCCCTCTCAGACTTCCTCTCTCTCTCTCTCAGATATCTCCCTCTCACCCCCTCCCACTCTATCTCTCCCTCTATCTCATGTATCTCCCCCACCCCCTCCATCTCTCTCGAATCCCTTATCCTGAGTACTCCCTCTCCCTCCCACCCCCTCTCCATCTCTCAAGTCTCTCTCTCTCTCACTCCTTGTATCTCTCCCATCCCTCTATCTACCACTCCCTCTCTCCTACTCTCTTAGGTCTCTCCTTC
>CM021102.1:516965795-517083599 GCA_007115665.2 Sequoiadendron giganteum
TGAGGGATTAAGAGGGTTGTTTAGAAGTGAGAAGTTAGAAGTTAAGGAGTTTGAGAGTTTGAGGGATTAAGAGGGAACATAGAATTGAGGATTAGGACTGAAGATTTGAGGTTAGGGATTAAAGAGGTATAGGGGGTTGAGAATTAGGGGTTTTAAGGGACAAAGGTTGGTTGAGGATTGTAGAGGGTGTATAGGGTTGAGGATTAGGGTTTAGGACAGAGGTTGAGGAGTTTAAGGGATTCAAGAGGTAGGGGTTCTTGAGGATTAAAGAAGTGTTATGAGGAGTTTGGGAGTTTAGAGGTTGAAGAGTTCAGGGATTAAGAGGTATGGGGGTTTGAGGGATTAGGGTTTAAGGAGTTAAGGTTGGGAGTTGAGGATGAAGAGGTATGAGAGGTTTGATGGATTAGGTTTTAAGGGGATTTAAGGTTTGAGGGAGTTTGAGGGATTAAGAGGGTATAGAGGTTGAAAGTTAGGGTTTAAGGGATTTGAGGTGAGGGTTGAGGAGTTGAGGAGTTGAAGGATTAAGAAGGGTATAGGGAGTTGAGGATTAGAGAGGTTAAGGGTTGAGAGTTGAGGATTAAGAGGGTATATTAGAGTTTAAGGTTGGGGACTTGAGGTTGAGAGGTTGAGGTTGAGGGAAGTTTGAGGTTTTAAGAGGTTAAAGTTGAGGAGTTGAAAGTTAAGAGGTATGGGTTTGAGAGGGATTAGGGTTTAAGGGTTGAAGAGGATTAAGAGGGGTATAGGGGTTGAGGGATTAGGGTTAAGGGTTGAGGGATTAAGAGGGTAT
The DNA here is from genome assembly GCA_007115665.2 of Sequoiadendron giganteum. NCBI lineage: Eukaryota > Viridiplantae > Streptophyta > Pinopsida > Cupressales > Cupressaceae > Sequoiadendron > Sequoiadendron giganteum. Next base: position 516,966,583 of record CM021102.1, read on the forward strand.
AGGGGTTGAGGGATTAGGGTTTAATGGTTGAGGTTTGAGGGTTGAGAGTTGATAGATTAAGAGGTATAGAGGTTGAGGATTAGGGTTTAGGGATTTAAGGGTTGAGGTTGAGAGTTAAGAGGTATAGAGTTGATAGATTAGGTTTAGGGTTGAGGTTGAGGAGTTGAGGAGTTGAGGATTAAGAGGTATAGGAGTTGAAGTTAGGGGTTAGGGTTGAGGGTTGAGGGATTAAGAAGATATGGGGGTTGAGGGATTAAGAGGGTATGGGGGTTGAGGGATTAGGGTTTAAGGGTTGAGGGTTGAGGGTTGAGGGATTAAGAGGGTATGGGGGTTGAGGAATTAGGGTTTAAGGGTTAAGGGCTGAGGATTAAGTGTTGAGGGTTGAGGGATTCAGAGGGTATAGGGTTGAGGGATTAGGGTTAAAGGTTGAGGGTTAAGGGTTGAGGGTATAGGGGTTGAGGGATTAGGCCTCACTTATCTCACAATCCCTCTCTGTCAAGCCTCACTTACCTCCCACCCTACTTTCTTAGGTCTCTCCTTCCCACCCCCTCTCTCCCACTTTGACTCCCTCTCCTTCTCTCAGGTGTCTCCCTCCTAGCCTCTCTCCCTCTCCCTCTCTTAGGTTTCTCCCTCCCATGCCCTCTCCCTCCCCCTCTCTCTCTCTCTCTCTCAAGTCTCTCCCTCCCACCCTCCTCTCTCTCTCCCACTCCCTCTCTCTCTCACTCCCTCTATCTCTCTCCCACTTTGTGTCTCTCCCTCTCTCTGAAGTCTCTCCTTTTCAGAGGAACATATTTGGCGTGCACCAAATTTGGCACTCTCCAAATTTGGCTAGCGCCAAATGGGTTTTACCTTGAAACGGTAAAAATAAGGGTTGACCCCGTGATTCAAGCCCACATTCTCCCGTATTTGTCCGGTTCAGTGCTTTATCCGAGTCAGAAATGCCTTTTTTTCTGCAGTTGACTTCATATTGTACCAATCTATGCTTGATCCATCACCTTTTTACCACCAATCTGCATGGTAGACAATGTAGAAGAAGACATTTTTGAAGTTTCCACATCATTTTACATTATCTGAGGTAATATATTCATTTTGGTAAATTGAAATATTTGTATTTAGTATATTTGTTTGTTTTTGACAATATAAACTAAATTTCCTTAATGATTTTATTAATCATAACAATTGGACTTAAAAATCAACATTGAATTAGATGGGATTTGCATAAAAATGTTCAATTTTTAGATTCGCATAAAAAATTTCAATTTTTATGAGTTTGAAGAACAAAAAAAATAAAAACATGACATTTACTTAACATAAATTTACTTATGAATTCTATTTTCATTGCTTATAGTAGTCCATTTCCAGCATGGCTAGTGGAATTCACTGTATTTCATTCTTTTTTCAACTAATTTGGAAAAATTTTATTTTCATCTAATTTGGAAAACCTAATAGCTTTCATCAATGTTAATGCAAGTGTCCATTATTTTTTTTGTTCCATAAAAAATTCAGCTTCATCACATGTGCTTAGATAAATTCAAGTGAGTTGACATAGTTGAGAATGCTTATTGTCTTTCTAAGTTACCTCATTGCCAAATAAATAGTGAATAATGATAAGATATAGCATCACAAACCCTTCTTTGAATCCATATTCTTCATGACTTTGTTGACAATCAAAAATTGTGGTTTGAGAAAAATAAACACAAGAGTCTCTAGTTTTCATTTAGGTGGCAACAATTTATACCCTAGGTTTGTGAGTCTCATTGATTTGCTGTATTGAATGGTTTCCACCCCTCTCTACATCAATATTTTGTGAAATGCATTACTTACTTTTGTTCTATGTGTGTTTGTGGACATGCAGCATTCAAGGTCATGCCGAGGAAACGACCAAAGCCTCTAACACTAGAAGAATGTGTAGTTAAAAATGCAAGGAGAAGAGAATAAAAAAATGTAGCTTGTGAAGCAAAGGAATTACAACCCATACAACCATAAATTCTCGTGCAATCTAAGAGAGATGTCAAATTGGAAAAACAAAGGGCATGAATGAGGAAAGTTTGTGGAAGGAAAAGAATGGATACAGAAGTTGGGGGCACGTCATCAACCATAGGTGAAGCTCAATGCACATCTCCAGTTGAAGACACATTGACAAAAACATGTGGTTTTCCAGGTACATTGGAAATCACATCTCCAATTGAAGACACACCATAAAAAACATTGCTTTTTGAAATTACATCAGCAAACACATCTCTATTTGAAGGAACTCAACAAACGACATCTCAAGTTGGAGGTACAACATCATTTACATGTCAATCTCAAGGTATGTCATCAATTGCACCTCCAATTGAAGGTACACGATCTATCCCCGATGTTGTTGACCTTCCCAATATTGACACAAATTTACATTTGAGAACTCCTCCTAGAGTTTTGCATAGAAAACCTACATTTTTTATTGATATTGATTCCAATGTTTTGAAATGGATTCCTAATAAGATTCCAAAACGTACATGTCAAAGATATGTATAAAGGATATGAAGTTTGTTTTTTGCAAAGCTAAGTGAGGGTGGAAGATGCCAACTATTTGTTGAAATGATGAGGCAACTCAAATTTAGACCCACCATGAAGGCTCTTGGGCTAAGAGTTTTGAATGACTCAAGTGAAAATTATATTGTAAAGAACTGGATGAGTGCATTTGAGAGTGTGGGTTCCACCTCACGCACGAAGGATAGTTGTGCCACACGATGTGTGATGACAACAACACTGTTAAGCAGTCAAACAAGGAACAAGGTGAACCTTGCAAAGGTAAATAAGTCTTTGAAAATAAGTAGATCATCTCTAATGAGAGCCAAAGGAAGGCGTGAAAGAGTGGAGGATCCAAATAGCAATGAGTTATGGGTATTTTCGGGTAGAGTGCCACATAAAGACACAAGAATTGCTCAAGGCTTGGGATCTTTAATTGTGAATTATTGGAAAGATAACAGAAGGACCTCTCCTAATCAAAGAGATGTTGTAAGAAGGAGAATTGGTAGTAAAAACTGTGAGCCACATCCAATGCATTATTTGGATACCACTCAAACCCAATTTTTTGCTGATTTTGTACATAAGTTTCCTGAAATTAAAATATGTCAAAGGTATTTTTAAATGCTAAAGCCTTTTTATGTCAAAATAAATCACACACGCACTACTTGTTGTTGTAGGGTTCATATTGAGTTTTCTAACCATTATGATGTTTATTGACGTATATGTGTACATATGCATACTGATAATGTTTTGCAGGAATGTAACATAATGCCTCCACCTAAATCATCAAGGAAATTTTTGTCTTCCATTTTATGTGAAAGAGAGGATGGTAAAGTTTTTTACAAAAAAACATGTTTGGATGGCACATGTGATCATTGTGGTGGCATGCAACATTTGCCAATTTTCCAACACATGGCTAGTACACACACAATTGGAGACAAAATTGTGGAATTTGGCAAATATAAGACAGTGGAATACAGTCTAAAAGATGGGAAAGAAGCAAAGAATTATGAATTGGTTAGTGATAAGATTTCAATGTATCAGTTTATGGGCATTTTTCGTGATCAGGTGGTTTATGATTATGCAACACGTACACACAAAGCACAATGGTTGGACTCACAATTCAAGTTATGCAAGGACACATTTCCACTTCGTCATATCATTTCAGTTGTCAACTTCGCTGAGAACTACACACTGCAACCACAAAACAAGGTGCAATCACAGTACTAAAACTCCGTGTACATTGCTATATTTGTACATATAGCATTCATTCATGTAAATGATAGTACAAAGGAAAATAGGAAAGTATTGAGGGAGTATCACTTTTACATCAATGATGATCACACACATTCTACAGAGTTTGTTTAAGGTTGCTTTCATATGTTCTATGCCGATCTGGCTAGTAGGGGCATATCATTTAGTCAGCATATCATATGGTCAGATAATTGTACATTACAATTCAAGAACGCCAGAATGTTTTACTGGTTGAGCAAGATGCATAGAATTAGTGGTGTTCAACATATGTGGAACTTCTCAGAGGCTAGGCATGGAAAGGGGGAGCATGATGGAGTAGGTGCATGTATCAAAAGAGCCCTAACATGAGAAGAGTTAAAGTACATACAGATGTAAGATCAATTGTATAGTGGTGCAATGGTTCAATGGGTCCAGGTAGTGAAGGTAATTATTTAGTTCGTAGATTTTTTCATTTAGTAGATGATACTAGCATTGCAAAAGATGAGGACTGTTGTATACTAACATGATCGAGCGAGCTACACTCTTTTAGAAGCTCCAATGCAGGTACATGGACTATCCATACAAGGAAGATGGCATGCTTTTGTTATGCATGTACACTTCAATCATGGAATGATTGCGAGTCAACAGAGTGGGTTGACAAATGGTCTATAAGAAGTCTAACCCCACTTGACACTTATCAGCTCCCAGCGGCTCTACAAATAACGAAGATGCAATCATCCATTGACTTTGATAATGTTTCAGACCTACTAGAACTAGGTAATATATCTTACTTACAATTTTTATTATGTTGCTCAGTAAATAAATCTAACAAGATGAACATATCAATGCAGGGCACGTTTATGCGGTGATTGCAGATGAAGAAAATGAAGAGGGTACATATTATTACCTGTGCCATTGTATCAAGGCCAAAAAGAAATTGGAGTCCCCAGTTATAGATGGAGAAAACATAGAATATTCTACAAGTTCGATGGTTGTTACTAGAACATGGCTTCAAAGGTATCCAACTAAGAATGTTGTAGTTTGGTTGTTTGAGGACTTCAACATGCATCGGAAAATTCTTCACTATTTGAACCTTGTCATCGCCGCCAACGTTCATTTGATCAAATATAAGGGTAGACCTGTGAACAAGAACTTGTGAAAAGTGCGTGAGTCTGACCACGAGGCAATACTCGACACAATAAAGAGTAGAGTAGACCTAGATGGTTCCCTGGATTGATTTGTAAGTATGCACATTGAATTTGTAAAGCCATGTTATTGATCACTCTTTTGGACCAACACCTTGCAATAAGGATTTTTCACCATTATTGTTTGATGTCATATTAATTTACGACTGTCATTGATCCTTTTCTCATTGTGACTATAGGTAATACTGAAGTTTGTCAAAGTATATAAGAAAATAACATCGGTTGTTGGTGCAAGTGTTCAGTGGTATGAGAAACATCGGTTGCTGGTGCATTTTCTCATTGGCAATCTTCTCTTTCTTTTCCATCTCCTAGATTTATCGAATTCTTATATGCTACACGTTTTATGTTAAGCCTCTCAGTGATATATTTGAAATTTATATGTAGGGTCATCAAGATACGATAAAGTAGAGAAGGGGCACATCACCATTGTAGGACCTTCAATCGACCTCCTTATCTAGCATGCATGAAGGTGATAGTAGGTCTTGTCAGCTGTATGATTGACATTATTTAGTTATTGCTCTTTTAATGATTTTTATGTGAGTCTATGTCTAAGATTGAGAGGCTTTTGCAGGTTTTTTGTGGACCAAATTCCTATGATACAACACAACCACAGAGAGGCTACTACCCATGTGTTTCGTAGGGAGGAGGGGATGTACATGTTTTGAACCGTTTTGGAATACAAATAGTTGGGCCAACTGAGGTGGAATGGAAAAACGAAACTGGGCAGCAACTCCTTTTGTCCTTTTCTCAAGTATAATATATTTCATGATCTATGTTGGAAATGGGAGGATTATTTCCTTGCATGTATTGCTACAAGTATTGAAAAATGGGAATATTTTCAAGATGTTCTTCCATCACTATTGTAATATTTGTCATTGACTTAGTGTATTTTTTGATATATTAAAATCATGAGAAATTAATACATGCAAATGTGTATATTCCTTAATAAATGCCTCGATTAAATGTGTATATTACATTTAAAATTAGTTGTAATGCTTCATGGTTTACATTTAAAGAGTTAATTGAAGACTCCACATTCATAAGGACCTATTACTGCATACACAACCATAGCTCTTGGAGTCTTGAGACACTGACAGACATAGACTTGACAGTCATAGGACATTGACTGTGGTGACTGAATTTGATTGTCAAGCACTTTATAATCATACACTCACTGTACTTAACAACTGATCACTACTCATTTCTAATCTATCCTTTTCATTCGCACATTTCCATGTATAGTGACCCTTCATAGTTCCCTTGTGTTCATACATTCATGATGCTTGTCTTAATGAATAACCTTCCTTTAAATCTATTGTCCTTTGATGAAATGATGACTATCTTCATACCTCACTTCCCTTGACACTGTCAATTGACTGTACATTTGTTTGTTTCCTATCCAATTCCAGCTCTCCTAAATTGGATCTTTTCAATACCCTCATAATAAGGAAGTGACCGACCTCAAAGAAAGGATATCCAAAAAGGGCATCATCTTCATTACCACTTATAGAAACTACATCATTTACTGTTGCACCCTCCTTGCTAAATGATGACCATGGTTTATTAATCCTTGGCTCTAGTTTTATTCCTTGAAAGTGCATAAGACTAGCAAGAAACACCAGATTATCTAGCCCTAAATCCACAAAAGAAAATATTATATTCATATAAAGACTGTCTAACCTCATTCACAAAACCTTCTGATGGAATTTCAAATACCCTAACCAACTATTAGCAGTGATCTTCCTTGAAATCCTGAATGGTCCCTCTATCTGAACATCTAGGGTTTCTTCAATCTTTGTTATCTCTTGATGATTTGATATATTGTTGCTATCTTTTTCCAATTAACTGACATATGCCATCACTTCACTCCTTTTCAGTATCAAATATACTCCTTTGAGTTTATTGGCATAGTCCCTTTTGATCTCTACCTATTAGACATTGTCCTTGCCCTTATATTCTCTTTTTGACACAATTGTCACTATTGTTCAAATTATCAAAGCATACTCCCTTAGCAGTATTTTGTTCATTTGGGACAACTAAATCCTTCACTTGTTTGGTATTTTTGCAAATCTCAAGTTTTGGGACACAAAATTCTTCATAGTGACCTAAAATTCTTAAAGTCGAAAGCCTAAACTTTCTTACCTAACATTCCAAAATCAGTGAAAGAAAACAAGGCATTTGAAATTTTATCAACTCTAAGCTCTGTATGGTATCCTTTTATCTTTATTATTGATTTTCTCTGTCAATGTATACATGCCCTCTTTAAAATATTTGGAAAGCAATACTATTAGCAACATAAGCATGGTGGTTGTGGTATCTCCTTATAAAAGATATAAGGGTTCTTACAATAAGAAAAACACCAGACCTGTCAAAATCACCTCTACGTGCATGTCCTTGCATGTACTGAAAATGATGATCTCCAATGCTGCATAAGCTTTCCCATACTTCCTTTACTCATCATATATGCATTTCCACGTGAAATTTCCCTACAACAATATTTCTAAGGCATTTAAACTGGAAAGCAATGAGTGTGGACATTCCAATACCCCTTTTGATGATGGAAATTAAATGTAGAAGTGTGAGAACTGACATTAACTTCTTTGTAGTCTTCCATTTGAAAGCTTGTAGCACATTTGACTGCCATGAAAGATCAAAAAACTGGTAGAAGAGACCTAAAAGGTAACAAAACCCTAACGTCTCAACTCAATCTTTATTAAATTCAATCATGACAAAACAACCTACTCATGCATGTGAATTTGACTCATTCAAGGCATTAGAGACTAACCTCTTACAAATTTTAAAAGAAAAGGTTGTTTTGACCCTAAAGGATTGAACATAGACTAACAATTGTAATTGTTTGGATCTACCAATTCATCCCCCCTCTCAATTGATTGTGTGCCCTTCACCCTTTGCCTTTGCATTATTATCATAACTTTGAAGAAAAATATCAAAAACTAGTCCAAGTTCCTAACAATGATATTGCCTCACATTCATCATCCTATATTGATCCATCCACTTTAGCCTCATCATCCACCTCACATAAATCCTTTCCAAATATCAAGGTCCAAATACGAGACAAGACAAGGGTTGTAGAGACTATGGTGTTAAAGGGTATTTTTATGTAGGACAACTCCCATCTTCTCCTAAGACATGCGGAAAACCATAACACATAGAAAAAAGCTTCTTTATCATCAAATTTGAACCCATGGTTTTCTCCAAGTGGGGAGAGCTAAACAAAGAGGTTATAGAGGAAGACATCTCCAAATTGTTGTACCAATATGAGAAAGAGAAAGCAACCCTACCAATAGATCAATGTGGTAAGAGTTTCCAAGTCATTAAGAATATGGGGGATTCACATGACATGGTAGCCTTGGTCTACATCAACAAGGAATAAGATAACCCGTTTTTCTAGAGAAATGACAAAAATATCAAGGGTTTGGGTATGGTTCATTATACGTTACTCCTAACATCAAGAGTACCCCTAAAATCATATTGCTTAGGATTGACAAGGTAGGGGTAGCATATGCCTCAGAGAAATTAATGCAATGTAGGTCATCTCTAACATACTTTAGGGTATGACATTCAACAAAACAACTACTATGGTTCAACCGACTCGATCCCTTAAGGGTGCAAAGTGCAAAAGGGCAACAATATTTGACAGGGTATTACTCGTAAACCATGGTGATTACGAAATCTATGTTTAAACCTACGAGATCACGATGGACCCCTCTACAATAACCTCTCTTGGTTATTGCTATGTCGGAGGCATTTTCCTATGGTGGCGAATTTTCACTCGGGGAAAGAGTTCTCAAATGCAAATAGTTGAAAGTTGCAAAGTGGTGCAACTTTCGTTTTGCAGCTCATGTGACCAAACAAATTGTTCCAACGCATTTTAGTGGGTATGTTTACGCTAGGCATGCCTTTTTCGCACCCAAATACGTGAAATCGCTCCGAGCTACGTTCAACCAGATCGATCCCTTAAGGGTCCAAAGTGCAAAATGGATGTGAAATTCAACATGCTATTACTCGGACACTGTGGTACTTAGTAAATTATTGTTTGATCCTATGGGATCATGTTGGACCCCTCTACAATAACCTCTCTTGGTTATTGCTATCTCGGAGGCATTTTCTTGTGCTGACGAATTTTCACTTGGGGAAAGAGTTGTCAAATGCAAGTAGTTGAAAGTTGCAAAGTGGTGCAACTTTTATTCTGCAACGCATGTGACCAAACAAACTGTTCCAATGTGTCTGGGTGGGTATGTTTACACTAGGCATGGTCCTCTTTCACACCCAAACACGCGAAATCACTATGAACTACGTTCAGCTGGATTGATCTATTAAGGGTCCAAAGTGCAAAATGGCTGCGAAATTTAGCATGCTATTGCTTAGACACCGTGATGCTTAGAAACTTATTGTCTAATCCTACAAGATCATGTTGGGCCCATCTACAATAAATTTGCTCGGTTTTCGCTATCTCGGAGGCATTTTCCTGTGCTGGTGAATTTTCACTCAGGGAAAAAGTTGTCAAATGCAAGTAGTTGAAAGTTGCAAAGTGGTGCAACTTTCGTTTTGTAGGTCGTCTAACCAAATGAACTGTTCCAAAACATCTGGGTGGGTACGTTTACACTAGGCACAATCCTCTTTCACACCCAAACATGCAGAATTACTCTGAGTTACGTTCAACCAGATCGATCCCTTAAGGGTCCAAAGTGCAAAATGGTTGCGAAATTCAACATGCTATTACTCGGACACCGTGATTCTTAAAAAATTCTCATGTAATCCTACAAGATCATGTTGGGCCCATCTATAATAACCTCTCTTTTTTTTCGCTATCTCGAAGGTATTTTTCTGTGCTGGCGAATTTTCACTCGGAGAAAAAGTTGTCAAATGCAAGTAGTTGAAAGTTGCAAAGTGGTGCAACTTTCGTTCTGTAGGTCGTCTGACCAAATAGACCATTCCATCATATTTGGGTGGGTATATTTATGCTAGGCACGGTCCTCTTTCGCACCCAATCATGCATAATCGCTCTGAGCTACGTTGAACTGGATTGATCCCTTAAGGGTCCAAAGTGCAAAATGACTGCAAAATTCAACATGCTATTACTCGGACACCGTGATGCTTAGAAACTTCTCATCTGATCCTACAAGATCAAATTGGTACCATCTACAATAACCTCGCTCGGTTTTTTCTATCTCAGAGGCATTTTCCTATGCTGGTGAATTTTCACTCGGGGAAAAAGTTGTCAAATGCAAGTAGTTGAAAGTTGCAAAGTGGTGCAACTTTCATTATGTAGCTCGTCTGACCAAATAGACTATTCCAACACATCCAGGTGGGTACGTTTTTGCTAGGCACAGTCCTCTTTCGCACCCAAACATGCAGAATCGCTCTGAGCTACAAGATCATGTTGGGCCAATATACAATACCCTTGCTCGGTTTTTGCTATCTCAGAGGCATTTTCCTGTGCTGGCAAATTTCACTCGGGGAAAAAGTTGTCAAATACAAGTAGTTGAAAGTTGCAAAGTGGTGTAACTTTCGTTCTGTAGCTTGTCTGACCAAACAGACTGTTCCAACACATCCAGGTGGGTACGTTTACGTTATGCACAGTCTTCTTTTGCACCCAAACATGCAAAATTGCTCCGAGCTATGTTCAACCGGATCGATCCCTTAAGGGTCCAAAGTGCAAAATGGCTGCAAAATTCATCATGCTATTACTCGGACACCATGATGCTTAGAAAATTCTCATCTAATCCTATGGGATCACGTTGAGCCCATCTACAATAACCTCTCTCGGTTTTTTCTATCTCGGAGGCATTTTCCTGTGCTGGCGAATTTTCACTTGGGCAAAAAGTTGTCAAATGCAAGTAGTTGAAACTTGTAAAGTGGTGCAACTTTCATTTTGCAGCTCGTGTGACCAAACGAACTATTTCAATGCATCTAGGTGGGTAGTTTTATGTTAGGCATGGTCCTCTTTTGCACCCAAACACACAGAATCACTCCGAGCTACGTTCAACCAGATTGATCCCTTAAGGGTCCAAAGTGCAAAATGGTTGCGAACTTCAGCATGCTATTACTCGGACATCATGATGCCTAGAAAATTCTCATCTAATCCTATAGGATCACGTGGGGCCCCTCTACAATAACCTCTCTCGGTTTTTGCTATCTTGGAGGCATTTTCATGTGCTGGTGAATTTTCACTCGGGGAAAAAGTTGTCAAATGCAAGTAGTTTAAAGTTGCAAAGTGGTGCAACTTTTGTTCTACAACTTGTGTGACCAAAAAAATTGTTCCAATGCATCTAGGTGGGTACGTTTACGCTAGGCATGGTCCTCTTTTGCACCTAAACACACGAAATCGCTCTGAGCTATGTTCAACTAGATCGATCCCTTAAGGGTCCAAAGTGCAAGATGGCTACGAACTTCAGCATGCTATTACTCAGACACCGTGATGCTTAGAAACTTCTCATATGATCCTATGGGATCATGTTGGGCCCCTCTACAATAACCTTGCTCGGTTTTCGCTATCTCAGAGGTTTTTTCCTATGGTAGCAAATTTTCACTCAAGGAAAAAGTTGTCAAATGCAAGTAGTTGAAAGTTGCAAAGTGGTGCAACTTTCATTCTATAGCTCGTGTGACCAAACAAACTATTCCAACAAGTTCAAATAGGTATGTTTACGCTAGACATGGTCCTCTTTCACACCCAAATACGCGAAATCGCTCCAAGCTACGTTCAACTGGATCGATCCCTTAAGGGTCCAAAGTGCAAAATGGCTGAGAACCTCAGCATGCTATTACTTGGACATCGTGACGCTTAGAAACTTCTCGTCTGATCAGCAAAAACTAAAAAATCGGCAAAAAATGTTTTTAAAACCTGCAAAAAAACGCAAATAAAATTGTGTTGATTTTCATGTGTAAAAAAACAATGAGACCATAGCTTGTTGCTTACTATTATGCTTTGATAGAATTTTTCCAAGCATCCATAGTTTGTTCGAAAGCACCTATTTTAGGCTTTTAGCTATAGCAGCAAGGCAGTGAACTATTTGATAAGATGCTTTGGTAGACATGTATGAAAAATGTTGTAGCATAGACAAGGCAGTGAACTGTTTGAAAAAATGCCTCAAATAAATGCCCTCTCATGGTGATGGAATGCCATGAATATCCATAGCCATAGGCATTTGTCATGGCATTCCATCACCATGAGACCACATTTCTTCGAGGCATTTTTTCAAGCAGTTCACTGCCTTGTCTATGCTATTGCTTACTATTATGCTTCAATAGATTTTTTCCAAGCATCCATAGCTTGTTCGAAAGCACTTGTTTTAGGCTTTTAGCCATAGCAGCAAGGCAGTGAACTGTTTGACAAAATGCTTTGGTAGACATGCATGAAAAATATGGTAGCATAGACAAGGCAGTGAAGTGTTTGAGAAAATGCCTAAAAGAAATGCAGTCTCATGGTGATTATTGTCATTGCATTCCATCACCACGAGACCACATTTATTTGAGGTATTTTTTCAAATAGTTCACTGCCTTGTCTATGGCTTGCAATGCCTTCAAAAGGTTAATTTTTCCAATTTGTATGTTCAAGCCAAAATGATGTGTCAAGGCCTTGTAATGGCTAATTTGAATGTAATCAAGTCATAAAATAAGTCACTAGGAGGTGAAAATATAAAAAATGCAAATAATATAGTGCTGTTAAAAAGTAATCATGATGTAATTATGCAGAAAGAGAGAGCATAAATCAAGGAAGATTAAGAGTTAAAAGGGTAGTTGCACCGATGAGAAGTTAGAAAAGGCAGTTGCTAAGAGGGAAAAAGTTATAAAAGGCATTGTAAGGCGTGCAAAAAGGGGGCTAGTATAGTTCTTTTTACAGTGGGTTTGAGAGTCTAATAGAGCATTTCATCACTACTCCACCAATGTAGGCCAAGTAGATTGGTGGAGTAGGTTAATGTTAGGGTGTTTTGAATGTTTTTTATGATTGTAGGTACATGGGAATGCAAGAATGCTTAGATGAAGTTGTTGTTACACACAAAAATTGAAGGTTTCCACACAAAATTTGATGCTACAGTCATGCATAATGAAGAAATAGAGTTTTCCATGGCTTGAGAAGGGTATAGATGATGTTTGTAGGTGTATTTAAAGGTGTTGGAAGATATGGCACGTTGGTAGAAGATGTGGAAGGTGATATTCCAAGAAACCCTCATTATTTTGCTTGCAAAGCCTATATTCAAGGGTTTTGATATTTAAATGTTTTAGTGGATCTAATAACTCTTGAAAATGATGGGTTATGAGTTTGGAGGTATGACAAAAGACTGTTTAAGGTTGGTTAGTGATTTGGAGATATTTTTTGGTAGTCACCTTGCAAATTTGGCCTAATTTATGGCTGGGAGCAACGTATCAGACCAGTTTTATGATGTTTCTCTCAAAACAAGTGGCAATGTTTTTTGTGATTTGTCTAAATACTCTGTAATGGGTCTCCAAAACTATATCAAGCTTGGGTTGATGCAAAGATGGTAGAGTTGTATCACTCGATTTAGGGCTTTGCTAACCTACAAGGAAATTGATGAAATGAGTGTTGAAACAGAGGCCAGTGGTATTTGTGATTAGATTTGTGATGTAACTGCTTAAATAATGTTTTAAAAGGTATTTCAATGATTTGGGAAAATGTTAAAGGTTAAGGTTTTTGATTTGATGTTTAGACTAGGGTGGAATCTTGATAAAGAATGGTGTTATGACTGTGAAAATCAGTAAATCTGATAACTCGGAGTTATGTGAATATGTTATTGGTTTGTTTCTATTAGAAGAATTATGATTATGAGGCTCTTGTAAGTCTGATAATAGTTTGAAGGTAAGAATGTATGTCTATTAGCCTTGGGGAGTGTGAGTTGTATCAAGGAGGTTTTGGTGAATATTGAAGTATTGGTTGGTTCAATGCCTTTGATCGGGTTTTTTTGTTAAGATCAGTCAATTAGATGCTGATAATGGTCTAGAATATGATTTTGGTGATTTGGGAAACTGACATGTTGTCTTGGAGTTTTATAGAACTGAAGAAATCAAGTGAATTTGAAGAGAAATTGATGAAAAGTTTAGTAAACAAGTTGTTTGTTTAATTTCATCTTCTCTTGATTCTGTTTGGGATTGAAATCTCTTGAAGAAATGATGGTGTTGAGGAGTTTGGTTATTAATGCTCTACATCATAGTGGTATCAAAGCATCAGGAAGTAGATCTATTTTCATTTTGCAGGTTGAAGAAGAAGGTGAAGAGGCAAGGTTGCTAAGATGCCTCCAAAGAAGAATGATATGGCTAAAGAGATGAAGGAGATGAAAGATAGGCATGGAAGAGAAATTAGAGAGTTGGAAGAGAGAGTCATAGCCTTGGAGACAAATAAAAGAAGGGAAGTGGAAGAGACTGGGACTAAAGAAGAGGAAGATGAGAAGTTTGAAGATGTGGAAGAAGAGCTTACTCCAGAGGATCAAAGAATTGCAAGGTTGCTGAAGGTAGTGAAGACTGACAAGCCTAAGGTAAAATTTGATGTTCCTAAGTATGGTGGTAGTTTAAATGATGAAAAAATACTGGATTGGATTGCTGTAATTGATAACCATTTTGAATGAGATGAGGTTCCTGAAGAACAAAGGGTCAAGATTGCAAAAACTAAGTTGCAGGGTAATGCTTTGGTATGGTGGGATTACTTTCAATCTGAGAGGAGGAAGCAAGGAAAGTCTAAAATCACATCATGGAATAAGATGATATCAAAACTCAAAGGTAAATTCTTACCCAAGGATCATCAAGTTCAATTGTTTAAGAGGTTGCAAAATTTAAGACAAAGGGAGATGGATATTAAGTCTTATACTGAGGAGTTTTATAAATTGAGTTTAAGATCTGGTCATCATGAGAATGAAGATGAAAAGATTGCTAGATATATTGGTGGATAGTGTTATTTGTGACATTCTTCCAATGGAATTTTGTCACATACTCCTTAGAAGACCATGGCAGTATGATAGGTGTGCCATGCATGATGGGAAAGAAAATAAGTATACCATAAGGAAAGATAGCCATATGTTTGTTTTGACTCCACTTCTAGAGGATGTGAGAGGGAAAGCCAAAGTAATCATGTGTGGGAACAAGGAGCCTGTAAGTGTTGTGAGGGAAATAAAAAATTCTCGTTTTGGGAACAATTATAGGTTTGGTAACACAGGGGCAGTGGATATAAGGACCGATGTAGTAGCAAAGGAGGTAATGACACCGGGTTTGTGTGAAAGTCTTATGGTGGGCACCATAGAATTTCCTATTCTTGTAGATGTCAGAGTAAAGAAAGCAAGTTTTGTAACTACAAAGATAGATAACATTGATAAAATAGTGAAGAAGCATGGTGGCAGTGTGTTGGGACTGATGACAGGGGTACAAGGACAACTTGTTAAATTGGTAAAATGCTGAGTTTTGGAGGTTTCAATGAACCCGACTTGGAGATTGTTTTCAAATTGCCATTGTATGAATGTTGAGAGTCTTTGTAGGGCCTTGGTGGAGATTTGTTGTTATTTTGCAAGATTAAAGGTTTGAAAACCTTGAGGGTGAGTTGATGCCTATTAGGTTGAATCATTATGAAGAAGAGTTCTTTGACTGAGAATTGACATTTCCATTGCTGTGAGTCTTCTCCACCTTGGCTCTGCATCAAAGCACAACTAAATTTATCATTTCAAAGCAATTTTTTTAATGCATTTTTTCAAGCAGTTCACTGCCTTGTCTATGATATTGCTTACTATTATGCTTTTGATATATTTTTTTGAAGCATCCATAGCTTGTTCAAAATCACTTGTTTTAGGCTTTTAGCCATAGCAGCAAGGTGGTGAACTGTTTGAGGAGATGCTTTGGTAGACATGTATGAAAAATGTGGTAGCATAAACAAGGTAGTGAATTGTTTGAAAAAATTCCTGAAAGAAATGCGGTCTCATGGTGATTATTGTCATTGCATTCCATCACCATGAGACCACATTTATTTGAGGCATTTTTTTAAACAGTTCACTGCCTTGTCTATGGCTTGTCATGGCCTTCCATCACCATGAAATGACATATATTTGAGGCATTTTTTTAAACAATTCACTGCCTTGTCTATGCTATTGCTTACTATTATGCTTTGACATATATTTTCCAAGCATCCATAGCTTGTTCGAAAGCACCTGTTTTAGGCTTTTAGCCATAGCAGTAAGGCAGTGAACTGTTTGATGAAATGCTCTGATAGATATGTATGAAAAATGTCATAACATAGACAAGGAAGCAAACTATTTGAAAAGATGCCTCAAAGAAATGTGTTCTCATGGTGATGGAATGCCATGACAATCCATCACCGTAGGCATTCATCATGGCATTCCATCACCATGAGACCACATTTATTTTAGGCATATTTTCAAATAATTCACTATCTTGTCTATGGTTTGTCATGGCATTCCATCACCATGAGACCACATTTCTTTGAGGCATTTTTTCAAAAAGTTCAATGGCTTGTCTATGCTATTGCTTACTATTATGCTTTCATAGATTTTTTCCAAGCATCCATAGCTTGTTCGAAAGTATCTGTTTTAGGCTTTTAGCCATAGCAAGAAGGCAATGAACTATTTGATCAAATGCTTTGGTAGACATATATGAAAAATGTCGTAGCATAGACAAGGGAATGAACTATATGAAAAAATGCCTCAAAGAATTGTGGTCTCATGGAATGCCATGACAAGCTAAAGCAATTGGCAGCTACTCCTAGTTATTAGTTATGCAATGTGAAGTAACTGTATAATTGCTTAGGTTGACTTTGTAAAAAGCTATATTGTAATTGAAATTTTGTCATCTATCAACATCTAGTTATTCGTTATGCAATGTGAAGTGATGCTTTGAGTTTGAAAGATGTGCAATGCATGAATATAAACTACAAAAACCTATTTTCTACATTTCATTAGTTAAACTCTTTATTTTATTTGCTCTCTATATCTCTATGCTATGGAAATGCCTTTTGATTTCAAAAAAGATAGTTTTTATCTCTTGTTATACAATTTTTTATGTTTTTTTTAATTTCTTGTTATAAAAAGGAGCAAATATACAATGTTAAAGAAGAGTGAAAGCATAACTAAATTTATCATTTCAAAGCAATTTTTTTGATGCATTTTTTCAAACAATTCACTGCCTTGTCTATGCTATTGCTTACTATTATGCTTTTGATATATTTTTTCAAAGCATCCATAGCTTGTTCAAAATCACTTGTTTTAGGCTTTTAGACATAGCAAAAAGGCAGTGAAATGTTTGAGAAGATGCTTTGGTAGACATGTATGAAAAATGTGGTAACATAGACAAGGCAGGGAACTATTTGAAAAAATATCTCAAAGAAATTTGGTCTCATAGAATGCCATGATAAGAAAATGCAATTGGCAGCTACTCCTAGTTATTAGTTATGAAATGTGAAGAAATTGCATAACTGCTTAGGTTGACTTTGTTCAAACTATATTGTAATTAAATTTTTGGCATCTATCAACATCTACTTATTAGTTATGCAAAGTGAAGTAATGCTTTGACTTTGAAAGATGTGCAATGCAATGTAATCAACGACATGAATATAAACTACAAAAAATCATTTTTTACAATTCATTAGTTAAAATGTTTATTGTATTTTCTCTCTATATCTCTATATGCTATAGAAATACCTTGCAATTGTATTTAAAAGGCTTAGTATTTCAGTTAGGTGGTATTTGCAAAATCAAGTTGTGAATGAATGGTAATTAAGAGCAAAATTGACAAATTGCCATCTTAGAAGTCTAATAAAGGGTGGTTATGGTGGTTGATCAACTCAAGGGGTAGTTGGAAGGTGGTATCAAGATATATTGTTGTAATACCCCGAGTTGAGGGTTGATTTTGTTCAATTTCTAATAAGAAAATATACTTTTGAAAACACTAATCACTGGTTTTCTTTGTTTTCCTGAATTTTATTTGCCTTGCATAGGCCCATACAAGTCTATCATGACTTGAGGCTTTGGATACACTATTGCATATGTTTTTACTATCTTTGCATCTATTTTGAAGGTTTAAATCCACTGTTGGTGTGTGTGAGATCAACAAACTTGGTTACAACTCTATTTTCTGTGTTAGGGGTTTTGAGGGCAACACCATGACACATTAGCCAATCCACCTACTGTTCTAACCCTATTGCTTGGTCGATTGGCCTGTACCATGATTAGTTTAGTGTATGAATACTTTGGAGGCCGAGAGAATGAATAAACTCAGTGGGGTGTGAAGTTCTAATGTTGTTCAGGGGTGTTTCCATAATGAAAGTAAGGAACTCAAGTAGTGAATCTGAGAAACACTTAAAGGAATGGGATTGTGAGTGTATTTTAAGTTAGAGAAGAGGTATTGTGGGGTTTTTGGACCTTTGGAAGGATTGGGGGAGGTCTGGAGTTATGAGTTTCTTTAAAACCCTTATTTTTATGAAGGTTTAGGATGGTTTATGAGTAGAGGAATAGAAAAAGTTCTTGGGGCTCTTAAAATGGGAGAATCCTGAGTTTGGTGAGCATCCCTAAGACTATTTCAAGTTTCCTTGGTTTGGAGGTGAGTTTGTGAGGGGGTTCCTCTGGAAATTAGACCTAATTGTGAAGCCTAGAGCGAGGGAGGTGTATTGAAAGTTCATGTTGGTCCAAAAGAGTTACTATTGGTTTTGGCATATGTTTTGTAACCTTGAAAAGGGTATCTTAATAAACCTTTAAATGGTCAGGTGTTTTGGAAAGGTTTGGAGAAATTAGGCTTGGATCGGGTTTTGAGTTTGGTGCAGGAGCACCTACACCACATCATCAATTTTTTTTATTTGAATAAATCAATAGGGAAATTTTAGTGTCTTTAGGTTTATTTTTTCTAATAAGCTTTGAGATATCAAGCATAATTCAAATAAAGGTTGTTTTGTGTCTTAGAAGTCAATTAGAAATCATATAAGTTGTAAAATTCTAACAAAGCAACTTTAACACAAACAAATGTAATTAAGGGACCAACTAATCCCAAGGTTCGTTATGGGAATTGGGGAGAAGATGGTTGTTATAAAATTGTTTAAAAATCCTTACCAAGGCTTGAATGAGAGAGTGGAAGAAGTTTTGTAACAATTTTACACAATAAACACAATAGTTTTGAGCAATTTTCTAGAAAAATACTATTTTCTTGATCTTTTTGAGTGTTGTACGGGCACATACAGGTTCTTCATGGTCTAATAATTTTAGAGGATGTGTCTATATGTTTTCTAATTAATTTCTTTTTTATTTGGTTTCTTAACTCTTTGTTTGTAGAGAGAACGAACACAAACAGTGACTGTCCCAGTGTTGCTGAATGAAGGGTTTGACGGAAAATTTGTGATGTAACAATCAATCCACCTGTTGTTTGCTACTGTATCTTAGTGGATTGATTGGATTTTTTTTATAATAAGTGTGTAAACTCATTTTGGAATAAGGATTCATAATTATGTGGCATTTTTGTCACTGTTCTAAGACTCAACAGGGGATTTCCAACATGGAAGTGAGGAACCAAAGAGAGGTTTTTAAGAATTAATGCCTCTAAGGGTTATGTGAGGGTTTGATGAGTCTTTGAAAAAGTATTTTGAGGTGTTTGGGGCTTTTGAAGTGTTGAGAGAGGTCTGAATTTGTATGTTTCTTTAAAACCCTTGATTTTGTGAAGGTTTAGGAGGGTTTCTTGGGACAGTGAGTTAGAGGCTATGTAGACACAAACTAATGACATAATTTGAGGTTTTGAACCATGAACTAAGACTTTCAAAGGCATTTGGGTAGATACCTAAAGCTGGAAGGGTGGTCCCTTTGGAAAAAAGGGCTAATTGTGAAGCCAAAATTGAAGTAGGTGTGTTGAAAGTCTATGTCGGTCCAAAAGAGTGACCACTAATTCTTTGGTATGTTGTGTAGCCCTGAAAAGGGTATCTCAATAAATCTTGTAATTTTCTAGTGTTTTGGAAAGGTTAGGAGAAATATGGCTAAAACTGAGTTTTGAGTACTACAAGAATAGCCAGTCACAAATGTGAGTTTTGGAAACCTTGATGAATCTGACTTAGGGATTATTCTCAATTGATTCAATTGTCATTGTATGAATGTTTATGGTCTTTGTAGGGCCTTGGTGGAGTCTTGTTGTTCATTTTCAAGGTTGAGGAGTTGAGACCCTTGAGGGTGGGTTGATGCCTATTAGGCTGAATCATTATGAAGAAGAGTTCTTGATTGAGAATTGACATTTCCATTGTTGTGAGTCTTCTTTACCTTGGCTCTGCATCAGAGTGCTACAAGGGTGGATTTTTGGGTAAGGTGTTGAATGAATATTTTGGTTTGATGGGGCTTTGAGGTTGTGTAGATTGCTCAAAATAGGTTGTATTAATCTTGATAGGAGCCCCTTGAAGGCAGGTTGTCAGACTGATTGGGTTTGAGCCTCCTTGCCTCTGCATCAGTGAGGCACAAGTAATTGAAGCATTCCAAAGGATACAAACCACCACAAATGGAGCTTATTTATATTGTATGCTTTAGATGGGGCTTATTGATCATTCGACATTAATTAATTAAGCATTAGATGTAAACAAAATTCATGCCTACAACATTCAAGCATACAACTTACATGATACACATGATAACATCATTCAAGAATGGTAGTAGCAAAATAAGAGTATCTTTAATCAAAAATCCGAAAGGCTATACAACGATATATATTGATAAAAGTATATAAATATATCCAAAAAAACCATATAGGCTTAGTACAAAGGATCCATTTGGACATAAAATATCACGTATATATCAATAGTACAAAACATATGTTCCAAAATGCCACATAGGCATACAAAAAACAACACTAATACATAGTCATTTCCCTCTAGGGGAAGGAAATAAATCCCCCGCTACCTTCGAAATTCGGCTAGATGGAGTGACTGTTGCTTGTCTTGTCTTTCGAACACGCCCGCTACTCCTCCTCTCTTCACTCTGGACCTTCAACTGATACAATTAAAAGTAAAGATGTTAAAACATAGAAATTGAATTATGGAATGGCATATAACAAAATATAATCCCTTAGCGCATACATATAGTCATCATGCACATTTAAAGCATCACCATGTCCACGATCTGGAGTGATAAACACCTGTAGCAACCATGAAGATAGAAATTAAACTACATAAAATTAGCGTTAAAATTTTCTATAATAGAATATAAAAGAGAAAATATAATGTCAAATCGACTAATCTATTCCATACCTCTCTCAATGGATCAGAACTGGCTATTGTTGCAGCAACTCCATGGTCCATCATGCCACCAACATCACCAGGGCTATCTCTTGTCAACAGCTACAAATGAAACAATATCTAAGGTATCATGTTGATATAGGAGAACATAATGTGACACAATCAAGGAATACTTGAATGCAATGTTTGTGTTTCTCATCAATTTTTTAGATTTGTATATACGCAAAATTATGAAAACTAGCTAACATAGATTTACAACACCATTAATGAATAAAGGCTACTTGAGTGTACGTTGTTTGAGGATACGAATCGCGAGGTGTGGAGGAAGAAGGTGCACCAGGAAACTGTTTGAAATCTGAAGCATGTTATGAGACAAACATTCAAATATAACATTCAATTGTTCAAATGCAATAATAATATCTTTAATACTAGTTGCATACCTGTGGACTCATCGTCGAGAATGTATAAGGGTCTGTAGGAATAGAGCATCCCTCATGAATAGTGCGACCCTGAAATTTCATCATATCAAAATTCTACTAATTTTGTTATTCTTAAATTTCAAGATATATTTTAATAAACAACATTAAAATAACTTGCTAAATTTTACAAGAGTGTCAATGCCGAATGTATCCTTCATAATATTATTTGTGAAAGCCATCACCTCTACAACTGACGTAGGCTGTGTAGCTGCATCACGAGCACCCTGATAATCGTACATGCAAACAACACCACAAGCACCGCAATGGTGGGGTGGAGCTTGAGGCCTACACGTCTCCTCCACACTAGGCTCTACTAGAGGACTCACACACTGTAAAATGGTTTGGGTGAGTGAGCCAATCGACTTCATCGTGTCCACCTCTACACTGTCCTTAAAAATGGAAGAAACAATGACATGCTCCACCATGGGTCTGCCCAAGGCTCTTGGTGCCAACTGTGGATTACGTCGTGCAACAGGTCTATCATGTGTGGAGCCTCCACCTCTACCCTAAAAGTCTAAGATGTCAAAATAGTTTGGCATTTTATTGAGGACAAACTCGCAATAGAGTTTCCTCAAAAATTATTGCGGCACCTCATGGTTATTGCATGGAGGTTGGTCAAATACCATCCACCACCACTCCCAAAATTTGTTTTTAATTAAATCATGGTGGCACCAATGGATGGGGAACCTCCTGCATGCATGGGACAAAGGTTCATTGGTTTTTAGGTCTTCAAATAGGGTACACAACTCTGCTTTGCTAATTTTTAGTTTTTTGACATCTGGATATCACAAACCATTAGCATAAAATTACCTCATCTCATCTCTCTTAGTTGACCAAAAATTCATTTGCTCGCTCATTTCTCCTACATGAGTTAAAATTGACTTAAATGATTCAACAATCCCTCTCCTATAAGGGTGGGTTTCAGCATGCTCAGTTAATCTTGCAATTAATTGTTGAATGTCTCTTTTATTGTTTTCAATTTGATTTTGAAAATTTTCTTGTGTTCCTTGAGGATGCCTATGAATTGATGGAGGGGTTTCGGGTTGTTCTTGTATAGGAGGCTCTTGATGAGGGGGTGATTGTGAACTCTCAATGTTTTGAGGTGGAGATTCATTCCCTGAGAATTAGAACAAAGTATCTATTTAAAGTTGCATTCCAAATCAAATTCGAAATAAATAGAATAAAAATACACACCTCTTTGCAATCTTCGACCTCTCTAACGTATTGGCGGTATCCTCGTGGAAAATGGCAAGCTAAGGATGCAAACAATGGAAGAGATTTGGCGAGTGTGAGTTGCAGACCTGAAATCTTCCTCCTCAAGCTGTGGGTTGAAGACAAAATGAGGGTTCCAAACCCGATTTTGGCTTTTTATGTCTAAAAAGACATTTGGCGTGCGCCAAAGGGCTTATTTCGGGGTTTTTTTGATCATTTTTCAATTTGGCACCTAAATTGTGTCACAGATTGGTGCCTTTCCCCATATATATATATATAAATAACTATATATATATTTATAGATACTAGTTTTATTATTACAATTTAAAGCTCTGTCTTAAACTTTTAAAAAATATACAAAATTTTCTAACATGAAATTGAATGAAAATACATATAAACGCATTTGCTGACTGATATATATATTTATTATTATCTCTTAATCACTCAAATGATAATGTAAGTGCAACCATTTATATTGATAATATTTAAACAAAGTGCCATTACCAAGCATGAATAATGAATAGGCACGCCACTGGTCATACCAATATATCAACTTAAGCGTATGTATATATATATATGTGTATTAAGCACTCAATTTTTATTATCGTTTTACATAAAGTTTCTAACTACCAAACACACAGATAGAAAATACTCATTTATATTCGCTATGGTATAGAAGATTGGTGAATAACATGCAAACAAGTGGAGACCCCATGCATGGCACCGATCCTCTAACTACTCACTATCACGGGTTAAGAAAATTCATTATCAAATAAGATGTATCATGGTGTATTGATTATGACTATCAAATATGCTAAGGACTTTGTCTCCACCCAAATCAGAGCTCGCATAGTGCCATTCCATAGCCGATAATGGAAATGGTCACCAATTTCTAAGGTAAGCACCTGTAGTATAGTTTCTATAACAAGGCATCAAATGTCATATATTTATTTTCCACAACTCACATTATATTGAATGAAAAGGTGTGAGTTACCCATACACAGGGATTCGGCCAAATCGAGAATCTATAGAATGGTTAATGAAGGAGAAAAGCCAATGACTAAATGCCTCTGTACAGGTATAGCATCGACCTTCATCACTTACAATAAAAGTCAAGATAGATAAAGAAACAGTATTGCGGTGAAAATAAATTAATTCCTCTACTCTTCGTTTGGGAATTCTATTTAAGAATGATAGACAAGTGCTAATCCAAGTTGGGTAAAGCAACAAAGTACTAAATTTCCACAAATATTAAAAGACAGTGCAACAAAATTCAAAATGGAGTAAAAGATGTTGGGAATTAGTGTTCACATAAGTGTTAGAAACTAGAGTTTATGTGTGTTATAAATAAGTGTCATAATATTAAGTTGTTAGGAATTAACTTAATATTATTATTAGTCACATGGTTTGTTAAATAGGTTAGTATAATGGTTATACGATTTTTTTTGTAGGAGATAAGTTTTTAAAACAACTCATATATTTAGGAGTTGTTATAGAGTTGTTCCCTATGAAATAGGATTTGAGAATCCAATAAATATGTAATATGTATTAAATGAAAATATAGAAGAGAGAAGCATGGTATTATTTATGTATGAAAATTCTTAAGCTTCTATTTGACGAGCTATCCATATTTATAACATGGTATAAGAGCACTATAATCATACAGTGTGAAGTCAACCATGTAGAAGATAAAGGGTAATCATTGTGTAATCCGTTTGGTGTAGTCTCTCGCGTTCAAGAACATAAAAGACTTGATAATCGGAATCCTTGGAGTGTCAAATTGAAGACTTGATGACTTTAAAATATGCTAGTCATATCTTCACTGCTGGATTTGTTAGTGTTGAAGACCATTTGAGTTGGCACTAAATTTGAAGAGGTCGATCTGCTTGCCTGGGTGCCGTATTGGATGTGGTAAGAGTTGTTGGTTTTCATACTTGGTTGATCTAAATTACACACAATAGATTAAACTCAGGCGCAGGCATTGGTAATTTTCCTAGGAATCGATCTTGCATATTTACTCACATTAGATGTGGTGACTTCATAATCTTGTTGGCGCAACATTTGTATTCTCATTGGAGGATTTGTCATATTCACACAATTTTTTCTACATATTTTGCTTGGAACAATCAGTTTAAGAGGCAGTCAACACCAATGGAAATCATATCGCCATCACCATGGTAGACGGAGTTGTTTATTGCAGAGTTGTTTGAATCACAAATTGTTTGGCTCTATTCCTAAGTGCTGATTCACTAGGAATCAATTGAGACTTCACATATCGATCGGTGAATTTGTGGCATAGTGTTGAAGACTCATCAAGGACTAGAATTATTGCTGCTAAGACACTCATTCAGACGTATAATTCATTGAAGACATCTCATTCTTTGGAGACTGACACACATCATAAGAGCCGACTTGGAATCTACAAGGGAATCATAGAATCTGAAGCATTCACCATCTCCGTGGAGTCAAGCAACTAGTGTCAAGGAAGTGGCGACATCATCATTTCATCATCGTTGAAGGCCCTCCTCACACAACCGATCTGAGATATAGAGGATGACCATCTGATATAATGACATTACTCGGTCTCTGTTGAGCCCATGGCATCAAATCATTCCAATTTGTCCACCTTAGATGCAAACTAGGTGAGATTGTGCAACTTTGTTATTAGCCTTAGTCGTATAGATGACTATCACTCAAGCATGTGAGTTTGAATCTCATAAATGTTCTTATAATTTTTTGGAGTTTAGTGTCTCAAATTTTAGTATTAGTTCTCATAGAGATATTTTTTGGATTAAGAAAAAATACAAAATTACAAAAGAAGTTGTTAAGCAGCCATTGTGTGTTAGTCTAAAAGTGAAATAGAAATATTGTATGTAGTCAAAGTTGGTTAAAAAAAAGTCATTTTGAGTCAAAGTGTCTAGTTATTATTCAATATTGTTAGAGATATTTTGTGTCAAAGTCAATTTATGTCATTTTAGAATAGGGTCTATTTTTAAGAGTTTTTAATTGTTATGTCATCAAAAATTCAAAAGTGTTGAAAAATGTTCAATTGGAGTGCATGATTGATGGTACCCGACACTCCTTGTAAGAAGTTCACATGGGGATGGGGAGGATATATTCTTTCCTCACAACTAATAAAATGAGCCTCAAAAGAAAAATTTACTAAGTAAGTAGCAAATCGTATTGGAGGATGGAGGCATCAGAGGTTGGAGGATACTTAGCAACCTCTCATCAATCACTAGCGACGAGGTCGCAAAATTTCATTAGTGACAAAATTATTTGTGCCAAAATGACTAAAGCCAAGATCGGTTTCCAAGTGGCAGCGACAACCGTCTCATATTATTTGTGATTAGAGTGGCAATGATCTATAGTGGTGGTTGCATACGTGACAATGAGGGCTTGGTGTTCAAGCTTTTATGTTGTGGTTGGATGTTTATGTCCCCAATCACATTTTTTGGTTGTATGTGAATGGATGTTTTTGTCCCCATTCACAAGATGATGTAAGTGATTGGAAGTGTTTGCCCTAGTCACATGAGTTGGTGATTATGATTGGATGTGTGTGTCCCCAATCATAATTGTTGTGAGCAGATGTATTTATCCCTGTTCATAACCTTGATGTTGGATAGATGTGTTAGTCCCTACCCTCTGTTCCATGGGTAGAAGTGTTTGTCCCTATCCTTGGTCGGAAGTACTAAACATAGTGAGGCTAGTTCCACTATTGCTTGACATGAGTAGATGTGTATTTCCCTACTGTTATCTTATATTGTTTGGTGAGCTACTGTGTGTGGTCATCAAGTATTGTGATGTACTTTCACCCCATGTTCACACTAAGGTGGGGTGTTGGGAATTAGTGTTCACATTTAAGTAATAGAAACTAGAGTTTATGTGTGTTATAGATAAGTGTCATAATATCGAGTTGTTGGGAAATAACTTAATATTATTATTAGTCACATGGTTTGTTAAATAGGTTAGTATAATGGTTATACGAATTTTTTTGTAGGAGATAAGTTGTTAAAACAACTCAAATATTTAGGACTTGTTATAGAGTTGTTTCCTATGAAATAGGATTTGAGAATCCTATAAATATGTAATATGTATTAAATGAAAATATAGAAGAGAGAAGCATGGTATTATTTGTGTATGAAAATTCTTAAGCTTCTATTTGACTCTGTCCATATTTCTAACAAAAGAATCAAACTGAGCGCCCACAAAATGAATTTCTTGGAAACACCAACAATACAATCTTTTAAATGTCACAATTAAGAAATTATTTTGATTCCCTATAGCATATTCGTTCGGATGCCTATTTTTTGAAATACAAAGAATTAATTGAAGGTAAATAATGGAACCTAGTTTGCACAAGTAGCTCAGCTGAGGGTTGATGCCAAGACCAAGCTCCACCATTTGCAACTATAGCTTCTTCCAAGATTCAACAATCACTGCAACACCCTATTTCAAAACCCCCAAGTCCATAATGAAGATTTCCCAGAACAAGAACCGTTCATGGAAAAATAAAAAATGAGATATTTCTCCAGAGAAAGCTGCAAAAGCCCCTCTTCAGTTAACTCCCACTAAATAATTTATTATCCTCCACTCTTCGTAACTGCATCCTTTCTAAATTTAATTTATTTATTTCTTTTATATTTCCCCACAATTCACAACTTCTACACTTTGTTTTTGTTTTATAATTGTTTAACCAAGTCTCATAAATTTACACACAAAGATCAAACCACTAAAATATTTGGTTTATTAATTTAATCTTGCATGTAATTTATTTGAACAATCTCTTCCATTTAATATATATATATATATTTAAATATTTCATTTTAACCATAAAGTTTAATCTATTAAAAAAAAATAAAGACTTAATAAATTTTGTTTAATCAAGGCATAAACTGTATTAAAGTTTTTATTTAATTAACCTAAAGCCTTTTACTTCAATTATCTTTATTTAAGGTAAAACAAAGGCACTCACCAATCACATTACTCGGACAACTAACTGTCAAGCAATACCAGACTGCAAGCGAAACAAAATGTAAAATGACAACAACATTGACGAACCAACACAAACTGACCTTACAGATGGGGTGTGACATACTGATACTCATCCTTGATGAGTACGATGGCTCAATGTGGGGGAACCAATGCTATCTTCGAAACAAAAACCTCCATTGGGATTAAGGCACACTCAAACCTAGCAATTCAGGTGGAGTCGATGCCTGGTACCCGCAACCTACATCAAACCACATGGTCGAACATGTGCATAGGAAAAATAGTCAATCACACTGTGAAGGGAAACTTGCAGTGTCGTAGGGCACTCACAAGTGAGTGATGCGACCTTGTTCCCCTTCACCAAAACCTCAACACTTAATACATCAATATCAAATCATAATAGACCATCCATCCAATAATGCATAATGGTAATATCAACAATAACTCACATAACAATTAAATGGATCTATTGAACATGATATAAGCATAAACATCAAATATACCAGTGTCATCATTATAGAATATCAAAGAGTCATAATAATCTAAGTATCATCAAACAGTATCATAATATCCAAATACATCCAAGTAGCAGTCCGAAAGCAAAAGAAAACTGAGGGGCACTACATCCTCCCACCCTAGGATCAGGCTTACTCTTGGAAGCCTTCAAATAGATATGGGTATAACTCTCTCATCCTAGAAGCATCTTCCCAAGTAGTAGAAGACTCATCGTTCAGATCCCACTGGACCCTAACCTGCTCAATTTCTCATCCCTTGAGGGTGCATCATCTATGTTGAATGACACCCATGGGCTCCAAAGCCAGCTGCCCATCCTCTACCTGTAATGCATTCCAATCAAGGACATGAGATATATATCAGGATAATAGGGTCTAAGGACTGAAATGTGGAACACCTTATGATTGTGCGAGAGACTAGACAACAAAGCAAGACAGTAAGCTACTAGACCAATCTTCTCCAACACCTCAAAAGGCACAACGAAGCGCGGTGCAAGCTTAGAGCATTTTCCATATTGGATCAGACTCTTTTGCAGTCGCACCCACAAGAACACTCGGTCGCTAACTGGGAACTTATGGTCAACCCTATGAGCATCTGCATATTTCTTATGTCTATCGTGGGTTGCCACTAAATTCTCTCTAATGCGAAACACCTATTGCTCCATCTCTTGAAGCATCTCCAGACCAAGAAGAACCTTGTC
Organism: Sequoiadendron giganteum; assembly: GCA_007115665.2. Lineage (NCBI taxonomy): Eukaryota > Viridiplantae > Streptophyta > Pinopsida > Cupressales > Cupressaceae > Sequoiadendron > Sequoiadendron giganteum. Next base: position 516,995,653 of record CM021102.1, read on the forward strand.
CTCCAAACGGTCCCAACTCAACGGGGTTCGACAAGGATGACCATACAACACCTGGAAGGGAGGCATGCCAATAGAACTATGATACTATTATTGTATGCAAACTCCACCAAATAAAGGTAATCTCCCATCGTGACTATTGATCCATAACGTACATTCGAAGCATATCCTTGAGGATCTGATTGAGCCTCTTGGTCTGCCCATCAGTCTCTGGGTGATAAGTTGAACTGAGTCCTCAATGCATGCTACAGGGACATCTAAAGAGCTGAAGTAAACATTGGATCTCTGTCAGAAATAATCTGGTGAGGAATACCATGTAGTTTGACAATGTCCTCTATGAAAACTTTTGCCATTGATGAAGCATTGTATGAGGATCAGATAAGATAGAAGTGAGCCACCTTCGTGAACCTGTCCACAATGACCATAATGGCATCATGTTGACGGGAAGAAACGGGCAAACCAACAATAAAATCCAATGAGATAATGTCCCATTTCCACTCTGGGACCAAGTGAGGCTGCAAAAGACCTGCAGGATGCTGGTGTTCTGCCTTCACTCTGTGACACTCTAGGCACCTAGACACAAAATCAGTGATATCTCTCTTCATTCTAGCCCAAAAGTATAGCTGTCAAAGGTCGGCATGCATTTTTTTGACACCCGGATGAGCTGAATAAGGTGCCTGATGCACCTCCAACATGACCAAAGTATGAAGATATACTGAGGAAGGAACATAAATACGGCCCAAGTGCCTCAAAAGGCCATTTGACTGAAGGGAATATCCCGTAAACTTTCCCTCTAAAGCTCTACCTGACTCCACCTCAGTCCTCACCTCCTAATACCAACTACCTGAAGGAAGTGCGGAAAGGATTTGGCTACTCAAGTCCACACCAAGAGTTATTGCCAATAACTCATGTCTTTGTCTACTAAGTGCATCCACAACCACATTCTCCTTTCCCTAAATAAATTTCACTTCAAAATCATATTCACATAGGAAACCCATCCATCGTCTTTGCTTGGCATTCAGATTAGGCTACGTGAAAATATACTACAAAATACGATGATCACCATGTAGCTCAAACCGATGCCCCAAAAGAAAGTGCCTCCATATTGTCAAAGCATGTACCACAAAAAATAAATCTAGATCATGTGTAGGATAATTCAATTCGTGATACTTGAGTTTGCGAGACTCATAGGAAATCACACGACCATCCTACATCAACACTACTCCTGAACCCTCCAAGGAAGCATCTATACAAACCATAAAATCCCCAATAGGATCAGGAACAACCAATATAGGTGCGCTGGCCAATCTCTCTTTAAGATTTTGGAAAGCTATCTGGCACTGCTCTGACCAAAAAAAATTCTTCCCTTTCCTCTGAAGAGAAGTGATAGGGTGGGCTATCTTCGAAAAACCCTGCACAAAATAATGGTAATAACCTGCCAAACCCATGAAACTGCGAACCTCTACCACATTAGTGGGTGCAGGCCAATCCATGATAGCTTGGATCTTTGAAGGATCCACAACAATGCCCTCACCAGAGATAACATGACCTAGATATTTCACCTCTATTTGGAAGAACTCACACTTCGACAAATTTGCATATAATCGGTTCTCCTTCAAACACTATAACACCTGCCTCAAGTGCTCCTCATGCTCCTCCATGGTTCTCGAATAGATCAAAACATCATCTAGAAACACTAGAACAAATCTATCAAGGTAAGTACAAAATACACCATTCATCAAACTTATGAATACTGACGATGCATTCATTAACCCGAATGACACAACTGTGAACTCGTAGTGTCTGTAACGAGTACAAAATATGGTGTTATGGATATCTACCTCGAAGATGCAGAATAACTGATGGTATCACAACTTAAGATCAATCTTTTGAAATACCCTAGCACCCTTGATTTGATCAAATAGATCATTGATCCTCAACAATGGATACCTCTTTCTCACTGTCACCTTGTTCAACTACCAGTAATCAATGCATAATCGAAGGGACCTATCCTTCTTCTTCACAAAAAGAATTGGTGCTCCCCAAGGAGAGACACTAGGATGAATAAATCCCTTCGCCAACAACTCCTCAAGTTGTAACTGAAGCTCCTTAAGTTCCTAAGTGGTCATCCGATATGGAGCTCGTGAAATGGGCTCAGCTCTAGGTACAAGATCTATCTTACAGTCGATGTCACACTTAGGTGGCATCCCTAGTATATCGCTAGGAAAGACATCAACATATTGTCTAAAGATAGGATGACTATCAAGAGACACCTCCTCCCAGCTCTCTCCTAACTCTGTATCATTAACTGTCACTACAAACAACTGATAGCCATGTCACATACACCTCCTCAACTGCATAGCTGAGATCATCCTCAAAGAAATAGGCCTTTGAATCCCAACTACCTCAACGTCACTGCCAGAGTCATCTACACACTGCACAGACTTATGAAAAAAATCTATGATTGCTCTATGAGCCTCTAACCAATCCATGCCCAATACAATATCGTAATACCCAATGGGTATAACACGAAGGTCTATTGTGGTGCAAAGAGATCCAATGATCAAATTACACCCACGAGCGATATTCTTGGCTATGACCATAGCACTAGAGGCCAACTCGACTTGCCACCTATCATCCTACTTCACTACCACCAGTCCACATCGCGCTACTACAAATGGAGAAATAAAGGAATCTGAAGCACCTAAATCAAAGAGAATAAAGACTTTATTGCCCTGTAACTCACATGAAGTCTCAACCACTATACCTTGGTGCTTGGTCTGGCGGTTATCAACCATAGAAAAAACTTTGTGTGATATGCCTGTGTCCCCTACTGGCAGCTCTAAAGTCGTCAGTCTTTGACTAAATCTGGATGTGCCCTTCTGAGGACACTGTCGATCAATGTGACCCTGCTAACCACAAGAGAAGCACCCTGTACCCCAACCCAAAACTCTACCACTTGGAGGTGCAATAGACCACTAAACACTACCCTTGTTAACTATAGAATGTGAACTCTAGGCTGGTTGATCAAAGCGATAATGCTTGTTTTGCCTCCAATTCCTATCTCTCCCAAGCTGAAACCTGTCACTCTATCGAGACTGAGAGTTATTATGTTTTGATTGAGAGTGTTGATGCTACTGCTGACCACCCTTAGAGGGTGCCTAGTGACTCCTAGAAGGACCTACTGACTAAGTTTGATCACCACAAGAATTGAAACCTACTAGAGGTGCATTGCCAATCTGCACCCTTGAGTGACCACCTAATGCCATAGCCAAATTCTCCTCAGCTATCCGAGCTTTCTCCACAACCATCTCCATAGTTTTCGGCTCAAACACTCAAACACCCCCACTGATATGAGAATTCAAGCCCCTGATAAAATGTTGTACTAACATACCCTCATCATCACCTATGCCTGGATACTGCTTGAGCTCATAAAATCTCCACTTGTACTACTCAACTGACATTTCCATCTACCTCAGTCCATGGAACTCATCCACATGATGCTATCGCCAATGATCATATAGGAACTGAGCTCTGAATCTCTCTAAGAACATCTCCCATGAGATTGATTCTATAACCAAATGGAGCTTCTACTCCTCCAAACACCACCATGTAGAAGCAACACCTCCAAAGATGCATGATAGCACACCTAGCCCTTATATTGCTACCATATGGGTGCATAGAGAAACACCTGTTTAGATCAATTAACCATGTCTCAACCTCCAAACCACTACCAGTCCCATCAAATGTAGGAGGATGAGCTCTCAACAGATCTCTCATATGCCCAGCTAAAACTACCTCTTGCTCTGTAGTAACCTCCTTTCTCCCGGGGGACCTCTCCCTCTCTCTAACAACCAGTTGCTCACCCTGCGGTCTTGGACCAAGATGACCAAGAATTTACTCAAGTAAATGATGTAATTATGCACCCTCTAATCCCGGTTGACCCGGGTTTTGATCTCTACCTCCCTAATTATTTTGGGAACTCTGTTGTTTCTCACGATTAGATTTGTGGGAAATCTAAGGGAGGGAGTCCTAGCGATTAGCCCCATGGTCACCACCACGACCTCTACCGCATCCTCGACCTTGACCCCTAATTCTAAGCATAATCCTACACAGACACCACCAAATATAGTTCAGGGTATTGGACGAGGTCAAAAGGGAAACACAAAATTCAAAATCTATACATCTAATACAACTTAATGGGCTCTATATATACCTAGAGCACCCAGTGTTTGAACTTGGGGGATCTTATAGGTCATGTGTAATGCCCCATCATAGGACCCTAGAGGACATCACACAACTACACATAAAAGTGGTACAATATTTTTTAAAGTGAAAGTGTGATGAAGATTACAATGAACTTTAATCCGCATTTTATCTAAGTCCTCTAAGGTCCGTGACTATGCTACTAGGATACCATAAACTAGATTAACAAGAGTTAAAATTTATAACATTAAATTATACCAACTAGCATTATGAATCATCCATATCATGACAATAATGATGTTTAATAAAACCATCTAGTTAGCCATCATAAACAATAGTCAATATGAGTCTAACATTGAATTTACAAGAGTATATATAACAAAAATGATAGCCACATCTAAATTTACATAATTCTAATAATGCCAACATAAACCACCTTCAGGTACCATAATTTATTAAGTAGTACCTCAAGATAAGATATCTTGAGTAGTGACTTCTCGAGATAAGAAAACCCCAAGAAGTCACTCCTCAAGATATCAAATCTTGAGTACTTCTCGTTATCCAAGATGCCCTCAAAGTACACTAGCCATATTACTCATTTGAATTAAAACATATATCTCTACTTACTAATATCAGAGTAACATCATTAATCATAATGAATCCTCTATAGAAACCGTTCAATTCAATATCATTAACTTACTCAATTACAATAGAAATTTTTACAATAAGTTACAATGTTACATAATTACATCATGAATAGCAGTTTCTCCTTGAACACAAATAGGAGAGTACATCAAATGTATACTACATGATACATCAAATTATGATATAATACAAGTACAAGAGTAATGATCCACATGAGTTGGTACAATGCAAAGGTCTACAATCCAGGAGAAGTCATCACAATCTCAAACAAGAAGAGGTAACCCAATGGAGAACAATGCACTTTCCACCCAACCATGTGGAACCCAAAGGTCCACCCCCGTGCTAGGAGATAGCAAGGGTCCCACCACCACAATCAAGAGAGAACAAAGGACAACTCAAGTTAAATAAGACATCAAACAAGAAGTAAAGATCAACATCAAACTATAATGACATTTCTTCCAGAGGCTAATAATCAACCAAGGAAAACAAGAGACAATGGGGTTACTAGCTTGTCTTAGAAGGAGTTTCATCACATAGTTTAAATGGGTTACCCAAGCAGATCTTCCTAGGCCCTGACCTCCATCCTAGGTTACCCTGGTAGCCTCTACCGATCTTTGACCCCTCATGCAACCCTATGCGAAATCAACATACCTCTCGTGAGGACGAGGCTGCCGATCTTGCCATTCCAGTCCTTCTCGACTCATCCCAAGCCTATATGAGCACTTGAGCCATGAGTGAGACATTAACTTATCTTGATTAGTGTTATATATATCCAAACCATTAGTTAATTTTTAGGTTATCACTTGTTTACAAAACTCCCACATGGGTTACCTAGGCACCACTTTGTGCACCAAACCCCATTGAGAGCCACTCCCATACTGAAAATAAGGAGACCCCAATAAAAATCAAGAGTAAAGCCACTTGCACAATCACAAAATTCATTCAAATAAAAAATAAGGTGAGGCATAACTCTTCCCACTCACAGATTTGAAGAGTTCCAAATACAAAAGTAAACACACTGTGCAATGCTTAAGAACATCAATTACTCCATGATAACAAAGACACGTCAAAATACCACTTCCCTTAGCCTCTGGAAGACTCCTCATCTATAAAACACATAAAGGGCTCCCATAAAAGACATTCACACTCAACATCATTATTGTACAAGTATTTTACACAATAGGACATAACTTCACATAAACTCTACATTAAATAGTTTACGATGTAGCTAATTACAAGGACGAGGAAGAAATATCACTCCAAGATTCATTTAATTCATCATAATTACATTATTCTAGTGTCATAATCTAAATTTCTTTTAATAATTCTCTCTATCTCTTTTATTTACCAATACAATCAATTAACATTAAAACACAATACTCTCTTAATGCATTCAACTATACCCCTATATATATACTTTAGTGTATATATATATATATAAATATATAAGTATATATATATTTATAGATACTAGTTTTATTTTTACGATTTAAAGCTTTGTCTTAAACTTAAAAAAAAAACACAGGATATACGCGTATTAAGCACTTGATTTTCATTATCATTTTACATGAAGTTTCTAACTACCAAATACACAGATAACAAATACTAATTTATAATCGCTATGGTACAAAGGACTAGTGAATAACATGCAAACAAGTGCAAAACCCATGCATGGCGCCGATCCTCTAACTGCTTACTATCGCGGGTTAAGCAAATTCATTATCAAATCAAATGTATCATGGTGTATTGATTATGACTATTGAATATGCTAAGGACTTTATCTCCACACAAATAAGAATTTGCACAGGTGCATTCCATAGCCGATAATGGAAATGGTTACCAATTTCTAAGGTAAGCACGCACAGTATAGTGTCTATAACAAGGAATCAAATGTCATATATTTAGTTTCCAAAACTCACAATATATTGAATGAAAAAGCGTGAGTTATCCATACATAGGGATTCAACCAAATCGAGAATCTACAAAATGGTTAATGAAGGAGAAAAGCCAACAACTAAATGCCTCTATATAGGTATAGCATCGACCTTCATCACTTACAATAAAATTCAGGATAGGTAAATAAACACTATTACGGTGAAAATCAATTCATTCCTCTGCTCTTCGTTTGGGAATTCTATTTAAGAATGACAGACAAGTGCTAATCCAAGTTGGGTAAAGCAACAAAGTACTAGATGTCCACAAATATTAAAAGACAGTGCAACAAAATTCAAAATGGAGTAAAAGAATCAAACTGAGTGCCCACAAAATGAATTTCTTGGCAACACCAATAATACAATCTTTTAAACGTCACAATTAAGAAATTATTTTGATTCCCTACAACATATTCGTTTGCATGCCTATTTTTCAAAAAACAGAGAATTAATTGAAGGTAAATAATGGAACCTGGTTTGCACAAGTAGCTCAGCTAAGGGTTGATGTCAAGACCAAGCTCCACCATTTGCAGCTATAGCTTCTTCAAAGATTCAACAATCACTGCAACACCCTATTTCAAAACCCCCAAATCTAGAATGAATATTTCCCTGAACAAGAACCATTCACGACAAAACAAAAAATAAGATTTTTCTCCAGAAAAAGGTGCAAAAGCCCCTCTTCAGTTAACTCCCACTAAATAATTTATTATCCTCCTCTCTTCGTAACTGCATCCTTTCTAAATTTAATTTATTTATTTCTTTTATATTTCGCCACAATTCACAACTTCTACAATTTGTTTTTATTTTATAATTGTTTAACCAAGTCTCATAAATTTACACACAAAGATCAAACCACTAAAATATTTGGTTTATTAATTTAATATTGCATGTAATTTATTTGAATAGTCTCTTCCATTTAATATATATATATTTAAATATTTCATTTTAACCATAAAGTTTAATCTATTCAAATCAAATAAAGACTTAATAAATTTTATTTAATCAAGGCATAAACTATATAAAAGTTTTTATTTAATTAACGCAAAGCCTTTTTCTTCAATTATCTTTATTTAAGGTACAACAAAGGCACTCACTAATCACAATAGTCAGACAACGTACTGTCAAGCAATACCAGATTGCAAGCGAAACGAAAAGTAAAATGATAACAAGATTGATGAACCAACACGAACTGACCTTACAGACAGGGTGTGACATACTGATACTCATCCTTGATGAGTATGATGGTTCAATGTGGGGGAACAAATGCTATCTCTGAAACAACAACCTCCATTGGGATTAAGGCACACTCAAACCTATCAATTCAGGTGGAGTTGATGCCTAGTACCTGCAACCTACAGAAAACCACACGGTCGAACATGTGCATAGGAAAAATAGTTAATCACAACATGAAGGGAAAGTTGTAGCATCACAAGGCACTCACAAGCGAGTGATGCAACCTTGTTCCCCTTCACCAAAACATCGAAACTCAATACATTGATATCAAATCTTAATAGACCATCGATCCATTAATGCATAGTGCTCATATCAACAATAACTCACATAATATTAACTATGATATGAAATACCTTGAACAGGGAATAATGGCACAGTATGGAGGAAAATGTAGTGACAGGTGGGCTAACTGGTGTGACGGCGAGGATAATGCAGATCGATGTGGCCCTGATGGTGACACCTGGACATTGGTGACGCATCGATGACGAAAATGAGGTTGGAATGCATCACAAGAACCCATTGAGAGATTTGCTCCACAAAACCCTTATGGGAAATATAAATTTTAGGCTCAACCACGAAACCCAAATAGAGTTTATCGTGACAGTGAGAGACTTTGAGACAGTGGTGGTTATTGTGATAAAGGTAGATATCAGAGTGATTTGGGTCAGCAAGGGAGGTGTGGTTACTAGGAAAGAAATGGTAGTGCAAACATCAGCGATGGAAGATATCAGAGCAACTTGGGTCAACAAGGGAGGCGTGGTTACTAGGAAATAAATGGTAGTGCAAACATCAGTGATAGGTGGGGTGACTAGTGTGATGGTGAGGACAATGCAGAGCGATGTGGTCCTGATGGTGATGGCTAGACATCGATGACACATCAACGACAAAAAAGAGGTAGATATGCATCACAAGGACCCATTGAGAGATATTCTCCACAAAAACCCTACGGGAAATATATTTTTCAGACTCAATCACGAAGCCCTAATGGAGGCTATCGAGACAATGAGAGATCTTGTGATAGTGGAAGGTATCGGAGCAGGCATGCTTACCAAGAATAGAATGGTAGGGCAAGGCAACCTGTAGCTCAGTATCCCTATGTCAATCGGTTCCAACAGGGTAGTCCTTTCTGAAACAGACAGTATAGGGGTGGTGAGCACCTGCTGTTGTGCCCGACTAACCATGGTATGAGTCGTAATAGAAGGTCATTTAATGGTGGTTTCCAAGATCCAGGGCATCGCAATAATAATTATCGAATGCCTCAAAATGGTAACTATGGGGGACGAAGGTTCCAACCAACATGACCGGTCCTGGGAAACCCTAACTTAGGCAAGCCATCGACAACACCCAACAAGGACGTTTTGAAGGAGAATCAAGGTTGTCCTCGAGAAAAGGAAAATGCATCCTCAATGAATCAAACAGACAAGGCTTCTGGACTAAATCTTGGGGGGACAGGAGAAAAGTTGTCGTGGACGGATCTTATCCCAAAGGTAAGTCTTACAAATGCATCTTTATTTAAACGATTTTCAGATCTGGTAGAAAATGTGTTAGTGGGTCAAGTTTGGGGTCAAAAAATATCCATAAAAGATTTAGAAATGTGGATAGCCAGGAATTGGATCTTTTCTTTCGATTTGTATTTGATGTCTAGAGATTCTTTCATTATTTTGTTTGATGACTCCAAAACTAGGGACAAGGTTATTAGGGATGAGCCTTTTTGGTGTGGGAACTCCTTCCTTCTTTTGCATCCCTAGCAACCAAATTTTACAAAGGGGTTTTTTGTTCAAGCCAAGAAGCCAACGTGTTTCATTCTTCCAAATCTTCCCTTTGAATTTGCTGACACTGATGCCTTAAGGTTAATGGGTAATGCTTTGGGGGAGTTCTTGAGGACTGATTGTTTCTTGGAAAGAGGGAGTCCTACTTCTGCAATTTGGGTGTATCTGAAGGAATGGAAATCCATCCCATTAGAGGTGTGTATTTTGTCTAAGTTTGGGGTTTATAATCAAGGGCTCCTTCTTAGGCCTGACCTCAATTCTAAACGGGAGATTGAGGTGGATTCGGATCTTTTTTTTTTCCACGAAAGTTCCTTTCCTCCCCCTCCTAAGAACAATCCTCATGAACACCACAACATTACTCATCGATTAGTTGAGTTGGATTCCCCAACAAAGATTAATCATATGGTAATGAACTGTGCTCATATTGGGAAACCATAGTTTGGTGAGGTGGTTACATCAAAAGGTCATGATAATTACCTAGATCAGGAGATGCCTCATTTGGAAGAGGTTTCTCCAATAAAGAAATATTGGCTTGCTTCCACACACCAGAGGGGTAATTGATTTACAACTGATGGATTTGGTAAATGAGTCGGTAGAAAAGGCAGAAAATGATCTTATAAATGAGATCGTTGAAGAGGTTGCATGTGAGGATGAGATTGAGATAGTCCCATCCTCCTTGCCTATTTCCCAAACAAAAGTAATTAAACAAAAATCCGTTTCCCTGAAAGGGAAGAGAAGAGGAAGGAAACCAAACTCTCACAAAACCCAAGTAGAAATTGCAGCAGACATTCAAGCTACTATTGAAAGATCCCTTCAATCCTCTTCCAAGAGGGTCTTGTTTATAGACTGCTTGAAGGGTTCTCAACCTGGGGAGGTTGTTGGTACATCTTGTTGTCCATAAAATAACCTAGAGAAGAGAGGGGAGGAGGCCTCCCCTCGGGAGTCATGAAGATCCTTACTTGGAGTGTTAGGGGTTTAAATGCCCCTAACAAACGACGCTTGATTAAGTGTCAGATAGAGGAGCTTTAGCTAGATTTAGTTCTGCTACAGGAAACAAAGTTTTCATTATCTCAAGGGGCTTAGGTATTAACTGCGTGGGTAAAATGGAAGTATCTATTCATGCCTTCAAATGGGGCTTCGGGAGGGTTGGCTATTTTGTGGAAGGCTAGATGTGTGGAGGTTGAACCTTTTCACTTAAATGACAATTGGATGGGTGTTCTTGTTACTTATTTATTGACTAGTAATAATTTTTGGCTATTCAATCTGTATGGCCCTTGCTCCTCCTCCTTGAAGAAAAAACTTTGGGAGGAAGTGTCTCTGACATATTCTCTCCTTCCAATTACTGATTTGAAAGTTTTGGATGGTGATTTTAATGCTGTTTTGGATATATCTGAAAAAAGGGGTGGCATTATTCCTTTTGCAAAATCAATGGAAGATTTTAAGGTTTTTGCACAGTCTAATAAACTCTTTGACTGCATCCCGGAGAATGGTTTATTTACATGGTCGAATAGGAGACGTGAATTTTTCCAAATAGCAGAAAGACTTGAAGGGTTTTTTATATCAGACAACTGGTTGGTTTCCCCCCATGATTTCATGTCTCTAATCCATCCTTCTCCTGGATCTGGTCATTTTCCAATGTCTTTTTTAGTTTTTGGAGATAAACCAAAGGTGGTGAGGCATTTTAAATTCGAAGCTATGTGGTTTAGAGCTATACAATGTTTACACTTAGTGAAATATTGGTGGACATCTACACCCTACATAGAGGGGTCGAGAATGTATCAATTAGTATCTAAATTGAAGTGGTTGAAGGAGAAGATTAAGGTTTGGAATAAAGAGCATTTTAAGAATATATTTGAGGAAAAGGATAGAATCCAAAAAGAATTATCAGAGGTTTATGACTCGGTGATAAGAAACGGAATGGATGTGCAATCCTTTGACAGGGAGAAGGTGCTCAAAGCTGAATTAGAAGAAGTATCTTGCAGGGAAGAGATTTATTGGTGCCAAAAATTGAGGGAATTATCGTTGAAGGATGGAGACCGTGACACAAATTTTTTTCATGCCTCGACTAAACTCCGTTGGCAGGCTAAAGATATTTTGTCAATCCAAGGTGAGGGGGGAGTTACTCTTACCACTATGAGAGATATCCAACTAGAAGTAGTTGGATTTTATAAAAGCTTGCTTGCGCCTGCAAACCTTCCTCCTTCAACAAACTCTCTTTCTTTGGAATATATTCCTCCTCTAATCATAGTTGAGAAAAATAACATGCTAATGAGCGAATTCACACTTGAAGAACTCATAAAAGTAGTATTTTCAATGGCTTCAGAAAAGGTGTCGGGTCCAGATGGATTCGCAACTCTCTTCTTTCAAAAATCCTACGACTTTATTGGTATAGATATTCTCTTGGCTTTAGAAGAATCTAGAAAACATGGGAAAGTTCTGAAAGAAATTAACAATACTTTTATTGTTGTGATTCCGAAAAAGACTTGTCCGGTGTCTTTTGTTTACTTCCGTCCTATCTCACTTTGTAACACCTTAAATACAAAATCTTCACGAAAGCAATTACAATTAGACTTGCTACCTTGATTCCATTGATTATATCGGAGGAGCAGGTTGGATTTGTCCTAGGTAAAGAAATGGTAGATGGTGCATTGTTTGCGCATGAAGTTCTTCACTCCATTGCAGAGGAAAAAATTCCTGCTCTGATCCTTAAACTAGATATGTTGAAGGAATATGACAGAGTCAATTGGAAGTTCTTATTGAAAGTATTGGAAAGGTTCAGTTTTGCAAAGAAGTGGTGCATGTGGATCTCTTCATGCATTGTTGGGGCTTCCTTCTTTGTATTAATAAATGGCTCACCATGTGGGTATTTTAACTTCACGCAAGGAGTGCGGCAAGGGGATACCCTTTCACCTTTTCTCTTAATTTTAATGGCGAAGGGCCTAAGTCAAGCCATCTCTTGGGCAACCTCAAAAAACTTGTGGAAAGGTATAAAATTGTGTCATGTGCCCTGGCTAGTTACCCATTCGTTATTTGCAGATGACTCTCTCTTGTTAGGCCAGGCAACGATGGCAAAATCAAAGGTTATTCACAATGTTTTAGAGGACTATTCTGCCTTATCAGGACAGTTTATCAACAAGGAAAAGTCCAAAATTTTCCTCCTCAATGTTCCTCCTGTGGTTTAAGGAGGGCTTATGAGGTTTTGGGGTTTCAAATTGGAATCATTACCTTGCAGGTATTTAGGTGTCTCATTCTTCTCAGGTAAAGAGAAGCATGAATTTTGGGATAATATTATCTCATCGACAGCTAACAGAATTGCATCTTGGAAGTCAAAATTCATGTGTGGAGTGCAGCAAGGGGATACCCTTTCACCTTTTCTCTTAATTTTAATGGCGGAGGGCCTAAGTCAAGCCATCTCTTGGGCAACCTCAAAAAACTTGTGGAAAGGTATAAAATTGTGTCATGTGCCCTGCCCAGTTACCCATTCGTTATTTGCACATGACTCTCTCTTGTTAGGCCAGGCAATGATGGCAAAAGCAAAGGTTATTCACAATGTTTTAGAGGACTATTATGCCTTATCAGGACAGTTTATCAACAAGGAAAAGTCCAAAATTTTCCTCCTCAATGTTCCTCCTGTGGTTTAAGGAAGGCTTATGAGGTTTCGGGGTTTCAAATTGGAATCATTACCTTGTAGGTATTTAGGTGTCTCATTCTTCTCAGGTAAAGAGAAGCATGAATTTTGGGATAAGATTATCTCATCGACAGCTAACAGAATTGCATCTTGGAAGTCAAAATGGTTGTCTTTGGCAGGTAAATTAACTATGATAAAATCAGTTCTTCAAGCATTGCCCGTGTATCTAATGTTTGTACTTAAGATTCTGAAAGGGAAGGCTAACAATTTGCAACAAGTACTCAGGGATTTTCTTTGGGCTAAAAATTTGAAAGAAAAGAAGAAAATTGCATTGGTTTCTTGGAAGAAGGTCTGCTTACCTAAGCCTTTGGGAGGTGCTGGATTAAAGGACATGGTTCTGCAAAACAAGGATCTTGGTGCAAATTTAGGTTGGAGAATATACAAGGAACCATATGCTAAATGGTGTCAGGTTATGAGGTTTAAATACTTAGATAATATGGAAAGGGAACGTATCTTTACAATAAAAAAAACCCCCTTCTGGCTCCAAGACCTTGAATTTCATTATAGCCTACATAAATATTATCCTTCCTCATCTTTCTTGGGTGATTCATGATGGTAAGAAGGCCTTATTTTGGGAAGATTCCTAGAATGGTCATCAACCTCTTCGATCAGTGCAAAGTTAGGGTAAGATCCCGATAATCCTAAAGAGATTGTGGGGAAATAAGGTAGTGGATTATTTTGACTGCAACTTATCCTGTTGTCCTCCTACTGTCAAATGGAAGGTCTTCGATTTCTTGCCTGTCCCAGCTCATTTTAAAGTTGATCTTAACAAGGAACTTCAAAAAAGATAGGTCTTGTTATCAAATTATGTGGATGAAATTATTTGGACCAAGTCATCTTCTGGTGAGTATTTGGTCAAAGAGGGTTACAAATTATTAGTTCAAAAGGACCTTGTGGAGGACAGGCCCCATCATCTTCTCTGGGGATCGACAATATTGCCCAAAGCAGGGGCTTTTTCTTGGTTAGCTTTGAAAGATAGAATTTTAACCGAAATGAGATTGGATCGCTTGGGGATTACTCTATTTTCTTGTGTTTTATGTGGACACGCCTTTGAGTCCTTTGATCACCTTTTGTTGTTTTGTGAATATGCTCAAGCTTGCTAGAAGTGGCTTCAAGGTAAGCTCAACTAGATTGGGCCTCTTTAGTGTTCCCTTCTAGAGCAGTTTCAAAGCTGGCCATCTCTCTATAAAGATTCTCTCTTTGCGTGTTTATGGGATATCAGCCCCTCAATTCTTATTTGGTCAATTTGGATTGAAAGAAGTAACAAAATTTTTGTCAGAAGATTATACTAGTCAATCTTCCCATACAAAAGATTGAAGTTTTCATTTATGAAGTAGTAATGGTTCATGTTTTGAAACAACAATTGTGTCACATGATTTTCACCTCTTGGGATGATGGAATTCTGAAAGTTTGGCCCTCAATTAAAGTTCCTCCAAGTAGAGGTTCTTTGTAGATTGGCAGTTCTATCAATCCTAGAAAGTTGGCCAGGTGGTCTCCCCCGAAACAGAATTGGTTTAAACTAAACTTCGATGGTGCTTCGTGTGGCAATCATGGCCCTTCTGGTGTGGGGATCGTGCTAACGGACTGTGATGGCAGGGTCATTAAAGCTGCCTGTAAGGTATTGGGAGATGACACAAATAATGTGGCAGAATTTTTTGCCTTAATAATGGGGCTTGAACTGGCTATAGATTGCCATTTATTCAACTTAGAGATTGAGGGAGACTCACAAGTGGTTATTGGTGGCCTCATTAAAAAAGATCTAGGATCTTGGAATTTAAAATATTTATTGGATCATGCTCTACAGATGCTCAGAAACTTTGAAGCGTATCAGTTTCAACATTGCTTCAGGGAATGTAGCCATATAGCGGACAAACTGGCTAACAGAGAAATAGATTTGTCTCTTTCCTATACTTATTTTTCTTCAGAAGAGCTTCATAAATGTTTATGCTAATGTGTTTTGGTTGATTGTCAGGTTACAGGGGCTAAATTTATTTATGGATGATAAGTTTATCTTTGCTCTTCTCTGGCTTTGTAAGGGCCTGCAATTCTGCCACAGGTATGAAATTTTCGGGTCAGTCGTCATGATATCCTTTGTTTCAGACTCGATCTTTTAATATCCTTTATTCATTGATTGGCCCTATTAAAAGATGTTCATATTGATATCTCCGAGGGCTACTTGGCTTATATTCAATTCTCAGGAGGTTCATGGTATTGTTTAAATATGTTACAGTGTGAGCTAATCATGTTTCATGTGTATTAGCATATATGGTTTTGGCTTGGATTCTAATGTGTTTGTCATAAGATTGTTTTGACTGAGCTGTTGGTTCATGGATGGTCATATGTTTCTCCCCGGATGATTGATGGTCATCTTGACATCTTTTGTGGGGTCCACTGAGGAATTTCTCTTACTTGGGGTTGGCTGCCATGGAATTTAATCATATAGCGGTCAATCTGGCTAACAGGGCAATTGATTTGTCTATTGCCTGTATTTCTTTTTCTTCTGTTGAGCTTCCTAAATGTTTGAGCTAATGCGTATGGTTTGTTTGTCAAGTTATAGGGGCTACATCTATTTATGGCTGATATTTCTATTTTCTCTTTTCGGGATTTGTAAGGGCCTATCATTCTACCACAGGGATGAATCTTTGTGACAGTCTTCATGTTGTCTTTTGAGGGGTTTAGTGTGGAATCATTTTTAGTTGGGGCTATCAATATGGAGCCTGTATTCCAGTTCGGTCTGAGGTGCGGTCACCATGACGTCCGATGGCCATCTTGTTACTCTTCATGGTCAGATTTTGCTTGATTCTTTTGGCTTCCATGTTAGCTTGTTAAAATTATGGTTGGTATATGGCTTGTCATCTGCTGGTAAAGGGGTTGGTTTTGTGTTGCTACTGTGGCATGAGCATCCACGCTAGTATGTGGTCCTCATATGGAAATGAATATGCAGATTGAAATACAGGTTTGGTGGTGAGCTTTTGCGCTGGCTGTATTTTCCTTATGGTATTTTCTGATTGATGGACATCTTTCTTCATTACGATATCAAGAATTGCCTTCTGAAGGCCAATTCGCACTAGGGGAGGTCTTTTTGGTTTGGTCTTAAGGTTCAGAGGTTTGTGTGCCCGCGCAAGGCTGGGTGGTATCTGGAAAATTTGAAACCTGTGTGCTTGCCCTTGGTCCTGTTTGTGGTTTTTTGGCCTGCTTTGAAGGTGGTGAACTTCTATGTAAATTGGTTATTCATCCTGTGTTTGGTTTTTCCGTTGTCAGGATTTTTGTAATGCACTTATGCACTTTTTGTATCTTTTCGAGTTATAACTAGAGGTTTTCTTCTTGACTCTTTTGTGTCGGTATGTTCGTCTGAACTAGGACTTGTAAATTTTATAATTGATTAATAAAATATGATGGCTCTGTCACTTTTATCAAAAAATAAAAATAAACAATAACTCACATAATAATTAAATGGATCTATTG
Organism: Sequoiadendron giganteum; assembly: GCA_007115665.2. NCBI lineage: Eukaryota > Viridiplantae > Streptophyta > Pinopsida > Cupressales > Cupressaceae > Sequoiadendron > Sequoiadendron giganteum. The sequence goes on from CM021102.1 coordinate 517,012,587, forward strand.
AACATGATATAAGCATAAACATCAAATGTAATAGTATCATCATAACAAAGTATCAAAGAGTCATAATCATCTAAGTATCATCAAATAGTATCATAATGTCCAAATGCATCCAAGTAGCAATCCAAAAGCAAAAGCAAACTAAGGGTACTATGTCAAAATATTATGATATAAATGGCCCATAAATAATTTGGTAGTGACATAAATAATTTGGTAGTGATTTAACACTCATTAGAACGATAAATCATAAATTTATGGTGATTTGGGTTGCTAGTTATTTCATTATATTCACTAAAATCCAATTGACCCATACAAACTATTCACCAATTGGTGAAGATTCACTAATAAAAATCACAAATCAAATTTTAAATTATGATGAAATAATCCAAGCATAAATTTGAAACCCTAGTGAATGTAGAAGAAATCCTAGGAGGAAATTAAGGTGTGTTAGCAATTAACAAGTTTACCAAATGGAAGAAAATAAAATCCCTTTTACATATATCTAGGATAATTAAATAAATACAATAAATAATCATATAATTAGCCCTAATTAGCTTTGGGAATAATTATCAATAATTTTATTGCTCTATTGAACAAACCCTAATTGCCAAGGTATGAAAATGAATGCTTGTATTCTACCAAATGTCTTAAGTTTTAAACCATTCTTGAAATCTCATTGGGTTAGATTGAAGCCCCTTAGGATTAAACTTGAGCTCCATGAGAATGATATAATATGTGGAACTACTCTATAATTCACAAGATCACTTAAATGGTATGATGTAAACTCTTGAAAATTGCTTCACCCTAATCTCTAATATCTAAATGCTTTTAAGAATAGTTGATACTTATAAATGCATTTGGATAAGTTGCTAGCTAGGGTCAAGTTCCCGTAGGTTAGCCTAATTTTTGGATTGACTCTATGGCTTTGACAAAATGATTGCATATAGAAACACAAACTTGTATATGGTCTATGTGATTCTAATACAAACATGTTCTTATTAAGCTTCAAATTGAAATGTCTCTAGAATGAATGATCACTGTTCCCTATATGTTATTCTAATTTGACCATATCATTTTGTATGAATTAATCTCACAAATGAATGTCTTTAAATACCAAGATATAACAATATTTCATGCAAATGTGTACCAAAGCAAATCATAATAGCTAATGAAAAAGAGTAAGGTGTAATTTTTAATTTAAATTTTAGGTCAACTCCACACCACTCAAGATTAATTCCAAAGTGTTTAAGTTTGACTTGGAACATAAAGATGTTATATTTTCTCAAAGCATTGAAGATTGACTTGGGACACAAAGATGTTATATTTAAGACATGGATCAAATTTATGAAAATAAATACAAATATAGATACAAATAATAGTTGATAATGATCAACGTGTTGAAATGAATGAAAATAAAGATAAGATGAACTCAAATATGAAAACAGATACAAGTAAATTTGTAAATGAAAAATAACACAAAAATATCTCCTATGAAATCTTTCCATCAAAACAAAATTAAAACTAACTAAGAATGAATATAGATATTATTTCACCACTGCAATGTTATGGAAGTAATAGCTGTAATTGGTACCTTCATTAATACTATGAAAAGACGGCTGATGATCAACTCTTGGCAAGCAACTCAAGAATCTATACTTGATGTACCTTTTGAAAGGAGTTGTCTGTCACCTAACATTATATTATAGGAAAGTAATATTGTATGAAAAAGCAATATCATATTTACCCAATAGGAAGAAAAGTAAAAACAGCAAGAACAATAGCAGAGACAGACATTGATGATTGCCACACCATGAAAATAAAGAAAAAGCAGAACAACCCAATGAATATTAGTTGAATAGTAGAGGTGATAGAGGATAAAAGGTTTATCGTATGATCTCTCCAAAAACGCTGTATTAGAGATCATACAAGATAAAGGTGTTCCATAAAAAGAAGTTCCTTACACTGCAGGTATATTATAAGTCACTCCCTCTTTACTTCATTTTCTCCATCTCAGTGTAAAAATGGCTTCTTCGCATGTCAGTCTTCTCCGTGATAGGAAAGGAAGATTCCCTAAAATCAACTGTCACTTGTATTTTGGCAGTCTGTCGAAAAGGAGAAAAGGTTGTTGCGAATCTCACCATATTCGTTGTAATCTGCAGAGGCCACCTCACATTTTGATCTTCTCCATTCACCTCCTCACTCACACAAAATTTGTGTATTGTAAGGGAAGATGATATTTTTCATTGTTTATTAAATGTAATTTTTTTTATAATAAATTGATATTATTAGTCATCGTAGTTTTTTAATAAAATAGTTATTATTTTTTTTTAAATAAATTAATAGAGTATTGTAAAATATATAATTTAGTGATGAAAAATGTATTAAATTATATTTTTGTTATGTTTTGAGTTTATTTTTTATTAGAGTTTTTTAAATGTAAGATTAATTTACAAGTGATATAGTTTTAGGTAAATTAGATTTACGATTTTATTATATTCAAGTTCTTTTATCCTTCATTTCTAAATATTGATCTCAATTTTTTATATCTGTTTTTAATCACTTTAGTTACTTAAAATTCAATCTTGAATATTTGAAATTCAAAATTCAAAATTATACATTATTGAACCATTTCACTAATTCTTGTGAGTTGAAGTACAATTCAATTTACGAAAAAATTATAAAAGAAATATAATAGATTTACTAGAAAATTGCATCAACATGCATATCTTAGACCTATTGTACACTTGTTTAGTGGAAGTATGAGTGCTTTTGGATTTAATTATATAAGCTTTTTTGCATCAACATTAAAGATCACACTAAATGATTAATCATCAAGATGAGTAAAAAAATAAGGGTTGGAATGCAAACTAACCTATCTAAATATAATGGAAGAGCAAAGATAGAAAGCCAGGGAGGGAAGGGGACTATTCTACCACTAAACATCAAAAACATCAAAAGAAAAAAAGAGAGTAAATTAATAACAATTCTACCACTAAACATCAAAAACATCACATAATTAAACAAAAAAAAATTATAACCTTCACACAACAACATAGAATACAAAAGACAATTAATTTTTTTTTTATAGAATCTTTCAATGGTTATTTTTATTTATTTAAGAGTAAATAAAATATAATAATTCTAAAGTAAAATAACTCTTTAAGTAAACAAAATAATACTTAAATAAATAAAAATAGCTTTTCAAATAAAACACAAATAAAATAAAAAAACTTCAAATTAAAATAAAATATTTTTTAAACAAATAAAATAATCTTCAAGCTTTTTAGATAGATGTATTTACGATATTTATATTATTATGTGTTCATTGAAATAATATTATTCTATATGATTAAATATGTGTATGAGTGTACATTATTACATGTAGGAAAGAGTAATTATGCAAATGAATAGTTTTATTATGAAAGAGCTTATAAATAAATGAATAATTTCATTTAAAAAGTTAGACATAAAGATGAGATAAATTTTGTGTTTAAAATTATTATGATACTTTTATTTGACAACGATATACTATAAAAATTAAAGTGTAGATAAAAAATTTATAGTAAAATATTATGTAAAAAGACTATTATGTTATTATGAGAAAATTCAAAGTAATTTATTGTGATAAGATTAAGGTGACATCAACTTTGTAAATGCACTCATAAGGATGAAGGTTTCACCAAGTATGGTAATTATTTTTTACTAGTTTAATTATTTTTATTGGCATAGTAATTAATTTTTTACTAGGGTTAGTATTAATTATTTACTCACAAGAAGTTATTTTTTCACTAAAAAAAAAATTGGAGGTTATAGTGGTTTTTGGTGTTCTAACTTCCCATGAGGTTGTTTGGACACTTGTAAACAATTTTGGTACCAAAGAGGGGATTTGGGATGTGAAAACAACTTGAATGCCTCATTTAGGTGTTGAAATATTATATAATAGATGCTTAAGGAGGTAGAAGTAATGTTGTTAGGTTAAAGACTCAAGAGGAGATTAGGATGCAGATGTGTTTCAATCTTAAATTTGAAGATAATACATGTTTGGCCTTTCTTCTTGGTGAATTTTTTATTTGAAAAGCTTTCTCCATGTAATCCTTATGTTGTGAGATGATATTTTGTAGTTTCTTGCACTCTTATGTTATTGATTTGTGCCTCTTTTTTTCTAATTAAGATAAGCAAGAAACACGGGTCCTAAACCCTTTACAAATAGAACCCTAGAAGGCAAAGAAAAATTAGCCCAGAACAAGGCAAAGATTGCACATTAACAACAAATTAACAAAAAGATATTAAAGTACAAAAGAGCATAAACAACAAAAAACATAAAATCCTAGGAAATTAAAGAAGTCCAATCCTTATAAAGGAACTTGTACATTTCATCCAATTCTTGTAGGCTATCCTCACCCTTTGCATGCTTCTTCAGCTCATGGCCATGTAGAATTGAGAGGGTAGTAATTGATCTATTCATAACTTTGGCACTAAATTTCATGATTAACTTCATATTATACTCCATCTCATTCATTTGAACTTTCAAATTCACCACATCCTTCATCATCTAGGAACAAGACACACATAGTTATTGACATGTGGCAGGAGTATTGATGTCCTCTGTCACAATGTTTTGAGTATTGTGGGAAGTATTAAGAGAGTCCTTCATTCCCATGTGGGAGTCTCAAGAATCCCATCAGTTTTAGACTTCGCATCTCAAGCTATCCCAAATTTAGTATCTAGAGTGTTCATTTCATCGAAAAGACTATTTCCTTCAAATTGAAGGGAGAGGGCTCAAGAAAAAAATCCTCAGTATCATAATCTCCCTCAAGAGCATCTTCCTCATACTTAGAGTCACTAAAAATTTCTTTTTTGGGGAGGATTTTTGGACAATGACCAGTCTAGTGGATCTACAAAAAATTGTGCTTTTGAGCTCTTGCTTGGTTACCTTGTTTTTTCCTTGTGGGTAGTGGTTTGGGGTTTTTCAACACTTAGGGGAAAGATGGGAGTAACAGAGATCTAGCCCAAGTCCTCCTAGGCTTGTTTACCCTTCAGGATTAGGGTACCTTTAGTCTTCTTACCTTTCTTCTTGGTTGATTGATCTTCCTTCTTTATCTTTGCAAGACCCACTTTAGCATCCATATTAGCAGGGGGTTATACTTTAAGGAGCATAGAACAACAATCGTGTCTTCTTGGGTTTCACTTTTATTTGGGATGCAAACTTTCATGGGAGTAGCAACAACAAGATTTTTGGGGGCATTCTTCTCCATTTTATTTTTGGTGGGGAGTCGGGATGACAACCCCACAAAGGTGATGTTATCGTACGGTGACACTATCTTCCTTTGTATTGTTTTTTTAATTTCATCTAAGGTGGTTGTATTAAGCATGTTAAAGTGGCTAATTTTAACATCATAAAGAAGTTGAAAATCTACATGGTAATTCTATATTAAGGAAACTTAATTTCATATTTGCATATATTTTTTATATTTTCATATTTTAGTAGTCTAAGTCTTGTATCTCACAAATTGGTATCATAGCTTGAATGAATATTTGATGATTAGAAATTGGAGTAGATATTGATCTTTCTTTTCTAGCAATAAGATATAAAAATAATATTAAAATTGAAATCAATATTTTATAAATAGATAGAGATAACAATATAACTATTGAGAATAAAGAAAAATATTTATTAATAAGGACAATATTGAATTATTAAAAATAATATGACAAAACAATTATGAAATTGCTAAAGGAAAATGTTAAAAGGAACTAGACAAGGGTTGTGATCAAAGAGGGTTTTGAAATTCTTATGTTAGGTTCCTTGGTCTCTCTAGGATTTTGAAGTTCAAACCTATTGATAAAAAAAGGTTATCAATAAGAAGGAATAGATAAATGTGGAGGTGAACTACAATGTTGGATTGAAGAAGCTTATGAGGAAGAGAGTCCAAGATATCACACAATTTTTCTTTAGAGAATGGTAACCAATAGTGAAAGAGTAAAGTAGATAATAGGAGTTTAAATAAGGAGTTTGTTGGGAATTACGGCTCCCTAAGGGTTCTAGTAATTTGGGTGGTGGTGGTTAGGAGTTTGCTTCTATTATTAAACAACTAATAGAAAAGTTGTTAAGTGGTTCTTTATGAAGAAATAGATACGTAAGCTAAATATTGCTTTGCTACATTAGATATTATGCAATGACATTGCCTAGAACTATTTTATGGGTAATTTGATAAGATGCAATGAGATTTTATTGAAGACTTGATTAGACTTGAAGAAGATAAATATAAACAAGAAGAGAATTAATTTTCTACAAAAATAGTTGCATTAACTCAACTAGAACATGAAGAAGTCGATTAATGTGAGTAGGAAAACCATCCAAATTTGTGCTTATAGTATGAATATGTTGTAGGAAAGTATAAAGAAAAAATAAATCCTAATGCAAGAAATCCCAAGCTCAAGAACTTGTAGTCAAAAGAAGAGTAAGGTGATCATGATTGATTCTTTAGAGGATAATTTTGTGGTTGATCACTTATAGTTTCTTAAATATGAGTAGAGGGTAGTTGTTTCTCTCAATTCTCTACCCTCCCTCCTTTCATGTGTATGTGTTTTATTGATGTTTTGTGTTTGTAGTGGATTTTAGACTTCTTTTAGCTTTATTGTAGCATTGTTATTTCTTTATCCTATATTTTTTGGTGACTTTTCTACCACTTATACTTTGTTCATTATTTAAGGGATTAGAACCTTTTCAAAAACCCCTTTTTTCATTTCAAAAAAATAATTATTAAAAGGATGCCCATATTTTATTAAATTGATAAAAAAATGATATTTTATAATATAACAAAATTAACAAAAATGATGAAAATTGGAAATTAAATAACTAATAAAAAGATCAATTATTATAACCAAGAATAAAATTATGCTTGCAATTATAGAGGGAATCGAAGAAAAAGATAAATTAAACTAGAAGCATAACTTCAAAAAGCATTTGAAGTGAGAGAGAGAGGGGGTGAGTGGAAAATATGAAAGAAAGGTGTGGAAAATATGGATATAAAACAAGGAAAATGGACAAGAAGGTAGAGAGGAGAAGGGAGGACATGGACACAAGACAAGAGAACTCACACCAAGGCTAGGTCTAGGGACGATATGGCAAGGAGAGCTAGAAGAATATTTTGAAGAGATGATAAAAGGAGATAAGTGGGGAAGAGGAGGATTGGAGGTTGAAGTGAAGAGAGAGAAGAGAAATGATGAGAAGTTGAAAGAACCTATTAAGATAGATTCCTTTTTTAAAGTAAAATTTTGGTGTGTTGTTAGACGATTGATTAAACTATTAATAATTAGGTGTTTCAACTTGTAAACACCTAAAAATTGGGTAGGTCTAATGTATGGTTTTTATACATACATACACAATAGAAAATGGTGACATTAGGAGAAGTCTTGTCTTGCATCTTGGTTTGGGCTAATTTGCTTCATATTAAAGCTAATATGGAAATTATATAATTGGTTTATCTCAACCATAAGCTTGAATAGGAATTTTACAAGTGATTTTGGTTGGGAAGTCCAATAGAAATGAATGATTCTTCTTTGTATGGCTTTAAGATCTATAACAATTCTATGTTGGAGGATGTAAAAAGTGATAGAAATTAAAAAAAATTGACTTAATTTATCCTTTTCTAATAGAATTTAAATCCATAGTGATCCCATGATAAAATTTGATGATAGTACCAGTGTCAATTCTAAAAAAATGAAATCACTTCTGAAATGGATATACTTATAGGGATAAATATTTGTGAATTGCATGTTAAAATAATTCTTGAAAAAAATATTCCTTATCTCAATATCGATAAGAAATAATTGTTAATGCATTGTATAGGCCAGCAAATAAGTTTGATAGAAAAGCATGAATATATTGAAGAATGTTCTATTGATATAAAATTATCAGATATATAGCTAACTAATTATTTTAGTGTGATGTACATGTACATGATGATCATGCTAAGTTCAATGGAGAAACACATTTTATGGAGCAAAATATGCATAATGATCAACAAAATTCATGGACAAATGACATCATAACATACGATATTTTAAAACTCTCTCTTATGTGTCATTTGTCTTACTTTTCTGATTTTGATATTAAAGGAGATGAAATTTTTATCAATTTTCCTATAAATGAAATTGAATAAGAGTGAATAGATAATATAAATATTCATCACTATAACTTGAATCTTCACGAGACGAAAAATTTTATTAGATTTTTATTTTAAAAGTCTACTTCAACTTTACAAAGACTTAGCGAACATTCATTTAAGCGATGTTTTTTATTGATTAAGCAGCGAAAGGGGCATGACCCAAACAGTTTAGTACAACATAGTAAAGAGCATCAACCAGTTAGAACAACATAGTACACTTCCCCAACCCATCATTCGTTTAAGTGATGTTGATCTAATAATTTTGAATAATTTTTCAAATGACAAATTCCCTTTAGGGTCTAAGCATGAGACATAAGTCTTCCTATCATTTTAATTATGGACATTCAATTAGAAACTTTTGGTTATGGATAGATCATTGAGACTTAGTGAACATTCATTTAAGTGATGTTGATCTAATAATTTTGAATAAATTTTTAAATGACAACTTCCCTTTAGGGTCTAAGCATGGAAGACATAAGTCTTCCTATCATTTTAACTATGGATATTCAATTAGAAAATTTTGGTTATGGATAGATCATTGAGATGATGTATTGTCTCAACTCCTAATCTTACATGATGATCATCTAGAGTATGAACCTAAGTTACTTGAGCTCTTTATTATTGAATATAAATAGAAACATATTGTGCTTAGGACTCTAACCATGAAGATCTTGTTGCTAGATACCAAGAAAAAGAAAAAGAAATTATAATTAAATCAAGATAAAATAATATTTGATTACCACATTAAATGTTTTTTTGTCTATCTAGCAAGGTAAATGTAATCGAGGTATCAAGCAGAATAAATAAATAATTATTAAATCAAGAGAAAATAGCATTTGATTACCATGGTGATCTCAAACCCAAAAATGGGCTTTAACGCTTATAGAATGAGAAAATTGAAAATAGAAAGAAATAAATAAAGAAAATTTCATTATGGGTACTTTAAGTAACCTCTACTAGGGCTACATGTGTCTAGCTAGTAGTATAGCTATGCTTAGAGCAATACCAAAGGTAACTTTGTTGAGACTATGGATGCTTGGCTAGTAGTGGAGTTATGTCTAGGTAATCCAAAGAGGTGTGTCATAATAATACTCATTATTATATCTAAACAAGACCTCTACCTAAGTAAAAATCAAAATCACAATAAATTTGATATATGAGTTGTATTAGTTCAGTCTTGTAGGAAAAGGGGGGAAAATAATATAATTACTATTGGATGAAGTTGTTGTGATTATCATTGTAAGATTGACATGTTCTAAATCTAGTATGAATGGAGTTTTGCATGCTTCAACACATTGATCATTAAAGTTATCCTTAAGATATTTTTTTTGTTTTAGATTTATTTAGATTAGACTATCAAGAAATATTCTTTAACATTAAACTAATGACTGATTGTGCAAATTGAGATGTGACCATTACTTTTGATCATTATGATTAACCATTTATAACTTTACTTCAAAAAAATATCCTTCATTTCAAAAGATGCATTTACTGCAACCTCAATAAAATATCCCTAATTTTTTAAATGTGAGAACCTTACTCTAAAGTTTTTAGATTTCATCATTTATTCATTTTGTTAATCTCAACTATATTATGTATCCTTTGTTTTATCCTATTCGGATCTATTTTATTGTTGTTTGTTCAGAATTCCCAAAATGGTCTCATGGAAGGTCTTACGTGGTGTTGAAGTGCATTAGGAAACTTGAAATTGAAGAATCAATGGTTTCCCCTAAGCTAAAAGGTTAAGTTCAGAAAATACAATGGATTATGTAGTTTGACATCGAACCCCAAATTGCCTCTCCCTGGCCTTTGCCTTAAACACGCAAATTGCACTTGAAGTGTAAATGTATTTCAACCTCGAATCGTGCTGTACTTTTTGTCTGCAATCAACTCCAGACGTCCATTTGTAAGCTCATGCAAATTATATTCGAATCTTTGAAGCTCGATGTAGGTTAATAATTCAATGTCCAATATTTCCCACGTGTGAACGGGCAATAAAATGCTGACAGCCTTTGGATTTTGTTCATTTTGTCGTTTTTAACCATGTGTATGCAGCTGGTAGGGCCCATTGCCGACTTCCCAAAATTTTAGGTTCATTTGCTTTCCTTTTCCCTTGTTTAGGCTTGAGTCTCGTTTATCTGTTTCGGATGGCTTCGTTGTTAGGGATTTCAGATGTGGTTTTTTATTTATTTTGCATAATTCATAGTTTAGCAATTGTACCTTAGTGTGTAATGGGTACATCGAAGAAGTGTGGAATGTCGATTAGGATAAACTTTGGTCTATTTTTTTCATACATTTATGCAGTATATGAGGTCAATTGGTAGGTCATTTAGCCAATGATGTTTGTGCAACAAAGGTCTCAATGGAGAAGTGATAGCTTCAAATAAATTATGCATCCACTTATAGAGATCCAAACATGAATGAAACAAAACCTTTGAATCAAGAAGATAATTAGGCTCCATTACCAATAGGCTTATGTTATGTTTGCAATAAGGAGAGAGGGAGAGAGAGAAGGGGAGAGGTAGGGATAGAAAGAGGAAGAGATAGAGGGGGGAAGAGTGAGAGAGGGTAAGGAGATAGAGATAGAGATAGAGATGGAGAATGAGGAGAGGGATATGAAGAGAAGGAGAGAAGGGAGAGATAAAGATAGAGAGGAGAGAGGGATAGATAAACATATAAAGGGGGATAGAGAGGGAGATAGATAGATGGATAGAGAGAGGGAGACATGTATAGAGATAAAAGAGGAGAGAGGTAGAGATGAAGATAGAGCGAGAGAGGAAGAGGGAGACAAATAGATAGAGAGATATAGGTAGAGGAAGAGATAAATATATAGAGAGATAGGGAGATAGAGAGGGAGAGATAGAGAGGACTGTTAGAAACCAAGATCAGACATGCAAGCCAAAATACCTTCCACATAAGAGAAAATTAGAAAAAGCAAGAGCTTTGCATGAAGATGTGCAAATTGATATATTCAGAATTAAGAAATTACATGAGATGATTTGCTTTATAAAAACAATGTATGCAACCCTAATTTTATCTTGAGCAACAAGATAACTCAACAAGATAAGGATGACAATAATTAACCTAGGAATTAAAATATTACCTAAGTAAAGTTATGCAAGTGCAATTAGATATTAATTACACTAACACCCCCCATAAGTGCAACTTAGGGAGACTAAATAAGCATGCACCTAAAACTAAGATGACTGCAAGAAAGAATGAATGGGTCCTAACAACAAGGCCTGATCAGGTACCTATGTACAAATGCAATAATGAGGTAGAGAAGGAAAATCCAATGGGACAAAACCCCCCTACAATGAGATGACCTGCTGCAAAGAAGCACTGGAAAAACACTCTAGAGTAACATTGGAACCACAATTCGGAAATCAAGAAAAGATACTTCTATTTACAAGAAACCATATCGGAATCACAATAATGTAACAGCAGACCCGATGCCACGAAACACTCGAAAACTCCAAACGGGAACAACCTTGGAATCCATAAAGCAACAGTAGATGATATGATGACAGAATCTGGAAGCCATACATCTCGATGCTGATGCCAAAATGAGACTAAAACTCTTCCATGGGAATACATACCATAAAGACTTAGGAACATTAACCACAAATTTAGTGGCCCTCAAACTGGGATGGATCCGAAGCAGATCATTAACCATAGGCTCTTAATCTAAAGTGTGAACCGATATGAATCTGATACGTGTCAAGCTAAGAAAAAATGTGGCCAAAAGAAACTAAGAAACCAGATACAACCCATGCGAGTTGTCATCAAGAAACAAGATGATGATCAAAGTGCATGCACATTCTAATCAGATTATTATGGAAGAAACCCCCCGGATGGAACTTTATATCAGTTCATTTATTACAATACCCAATGATTGCAAAAAGAGATAATGCCTAAAAATTCATAAATAGTAAATAAATATAGACCTTAGGGTTGTGTAGAGGACTGAACCAGCTTTCCAATGCCACGAGAATGGCGAAAAAAGGATCACCGAGTCAAAGATATGCCCTCCGGAGTGAAAACAACAACATCTGAGTTCAAGGACCTGCAAAATAAAATTGAAGTAAAATCTAGAAAAACCACCTTCACCACTAGATCGGCATCAAAATCAGCTTTCCAACGGTATCTCGTTTGCAAAAAAAAGACACCTTACGCAAAAGTTACGCCCGATTTTGTAAAAATACTCCAATTTGACCAATAAGGCCTACAGGAAGTCCAGGGGGCTAAAACAAATTCGGCCCCTGATCTTGTGCGCGACCAGGGGCTAGCGGAGCCCATGGTCGCTGATATGACCAAGCGGTTTGTGTAGGAGGCGACTATGCGCCCAACCCCCATAGGACCGCGACCTGGCTGCAAAGGCCCACGAGGGCTGAACTCGGGCCTGGCGGCGCTAGAAGGCAGAGCCACCGACAACAGTGGCTGTTGGTGGCCACTTGATGGCAGTGACCAAATGCACTAGCGGCGCAAAAAATCGTGCCTCAGAGTGCATGCTAGGCTTGGCAAAAATAATTTGTCTTCCGGATGAAGTGCTCAGAAATTGACCAAACGACAAGCATCCTTAGGGTTTTTGGCCAGTGCGAACGCGATGGTGACCTTCGTTCATGCTCAAAATGATCCAAAAAATCAGCTACCTCCAGAGCTTGCAAAAAATCACCGAGCTTGAAACCCTCACAGATTTCTTTAACGATGACCAAAATCAGAAAAATAAAAGCCAATCCCGACTTTTTCCAGCACTCTGAAAACAATAGAAATGCCCGATCTAATCCAAAATTCTGCATAAATGAACTTAAGGCATGAAATCCTCGAGGAATCCCGAACGAACTCTACAATGATTTTTTCTAAAACCTGAGAAGGGGTTGCATGTCAAGGCTTTGATACCATGTTAGAAACCAAGATCAGACATACAAACCAAAAGGTCTTTTATAGAAGAGAAAAATAATAAAAAAGCAAGAGCTTTGCATGAAGATGTGCAAATTGATATATTCAGAATTAAGAAATTACATGAGATGATTTGCTTTATAAAATAAATGTATGCAACCCTAATCTTATCTTGAGCAACAAGATAACTCAACAAGATAAGAATGACAATAATTAGCCTAGGAATTAAAATATTACCTAAGTAAAGTTATGCAAGTGCAATTAAATATTAATTACACTAACAAAGACGAGATAAAGAGATATAGAGGAAGAGGGATAGGGATAGATAGAGAGATATAGATGGTGAGATAGAGTGATAGAGAGATACAGATATAATGAGATATAGAGAGGGGAGGAGAGGGAGATAGAGACAAAGAGATAGACAAACAAATAAAATTAGAGATATGTAAATAGAGGAGAGAGGGGGAGAGAAATAGGGGGAGATAAAGATATATGGGAAGAGAAAGGGAGAGAGAGGTAGAGATAGAGAGATAGATATGGGATATGGAGGGAGGGAGCGAGGGAGACATGGGGAGAGATAGAGAGGGGGAGATAAAAAGAGGGAGGGAGAGAAAGGGAGAGAGATAGGTAGAGGAGGAGAGATAGAGAAGAGGGGGAGAGAGGGAGAGAGATAGGTTGAAGAGGAAGAAAGAGAATAGGGGGAGAGAGGGAGATAGATTGATAGAAGAGGGAGAGAAAGAAGAGGGGGGAGAGAGGGAGAGTGATACATAGAGAGGGAGAGATAAATATATGGGGGAGAGAGGGAGAGAGAGACATAGAAAGGGGGTGATATAGAGAGATAGAGGGGGATAGTTAAAGATATAGAGAGATAGTGATAGAGGTAGAGAAATATATGGATAGAAAGAGATAGAGAGAGGAGTGGGAGGGGGATAAAGAGAGAAATAAAGATAGAGATATAGAGTAGGAGAGATGGAGGGAGAGATGGAGTTAATGAGAGAGAGGGGGGAGAGGGAGAGATAGCTCAATAGATAGAGGGGGGAAGAGAGAGTGACATAGATAGTAGGAGATATATAGAGATAGAGAGTGATAGGGAGAGATATATCAATAACCCTCCCAATATCTATATTCATCTTTATCTCTTTATCTCTCTATCTCTCTCTATCTCTTTGTCTCCCTCTCTATCTATATGTTTCTCATTATCTCCCCCCCCCCCTCTCTCTCTCTCTCTCTATATTTTTTCTTCCCTTTATTTATCTTTATCTCCCTATCTCTTTTGTGACTTTATCTCTATCTATGTCTCTCCCCTCTTCTCTGTTTCTCTTTTCCTTTATATATTTTTCTCTATCTCCCTCACTATCTCTACCCCTTTCTATGTTCCTCTTTATTCCTCTATATCTCTACCTATCTCTTTATCCCCCTCTTTATCTCTATCTCTATTTATCTCTCTTTCTCTCTATCTCTATCTTTATCTTTATTTCTCTCTATCTTTATCTTTATTTCTCTCTCTTCTCTCTTTTTTTCTCCCCATCCCTCTTTTTATCCCTTTATTCCTATCTTTGTTCCTCTCTCTTTATCTATCTTCGTCTCTTTCTCCTTTGTCTCATTTTTCTCCCTCTTTGTTGGGTATGTGCAGGATCATGATGGGCCAAAAAGTGGAGATGTGTAAGTGATATGATGACCCATGTGGTTGACAACTTTTTTTTACCCAAATTTGATGAAATGAAAAAGATTTTTAAAGGAGATTCTCAGATTTCCACCAATATAAATTATGCTTTACTTTGAATTTAATAAATAATAATTATTTATTTTCTATTTGAATTACGACTAAAGTCCTGATTGATAGGTTAATTGAAAAATAGCTATAGCTTTCAAATGGTAGCACATTTTTTGAATCTGAAATATGCATCACATTCTATACTTTGCATACTATAGGATTAAAAAAAAAGTTTTGAATTTCATGAAGTTTTGACTAAGTTAAGGTGGTTAGACATACAAGTTTTTATATTTTTCAAAAAGTTTTAAACAAAATTTCATAATTAATTATTTACTTGGAAAAAATTATAAAAAATATGCATCACATCAGGACATGAGTCCTCTATTTATATATAAAATCTTATAAAAAAATATTATCATTTTATTGTGGTTAGGGTGGTCAGACAGACACCTACTTCTTATTTTTTCCCTAAAATTTAAGTACTACTACATTGAAATTTCAAATTTTCACCAAATAAATGTTTTTAAAAAATAAAAAAACTTAGAAGTTTAGAAACTACATTCAATTTACTACAAATTCTATTCTTACATATTTTTGAAATAATATAGATAACTTATTCAAATTTTTTACGTCAAGTTGGCTAATTTTGATTTTCTGAATTTTCATCGCCACTTAAAGGCCTGTATTTTCCATGATGATCCTACACATACCCTCTTGCTCTCTTTCTCTTTTTTCTCTCTCCACCTATCTATATCTTATCTCTATCTCCATCTCCCTTTTCTCTTCCTTTATTTTTCTCTCTTTCTCTCTCTATTGGCTATTCTTGAACCTCCTTTAGATGCAAATGCTAGTGTATATACCTCTCTCTCTATATAGAATTGTCTCCTCTTCTATCTCTCTTTCTTTTTCCTAATCTCTCCAAAGATCAATTAAACTATGAGAATTTTTGTATATTAATTTCATGTGTTCTATATAAAAATATATTAATTATTAATTATAACAATTTCATATTTATATTCAATAATTTTTATTACAGAATATAATATATAATAATAATATAACCTATATATACTATTATATATAATAATAATATAATTATATTTTGTATTATATTTATATTTTAATTTTTTGTATTATACAAAAATATAATAATTATTAATTATTAATTATAATAATTTTATATATGTATTTGATAGCTTTGTTAAATAATATAATATATAATAATAATAAGTAGTATAATTATATTATTTATAATTTTTTTATTATATTAAATATACATTATATATTAATTATGCTGATATATACTTAACTACGTAGGGTAAAGGATGCAACTCATTATTAGGATTTTGGCAATAATTTTCATTTTAATAAACATACTTCAAAACCCTCATCCAAACCTTATTTTCAGGCTGCAACTCACCAAATTGGAGAGTGAAAGGTCAATACCAGCGAGGAAGAGTTTGGAGGAGCGAAAACCAATAGCGATGGGAAAGCAACAAAAAAATAGTGAAAAACAACAGAAAAATGGGGAAAATGATGAATGGCTAAGATTTGTTTAATCATCTTGCATTGATACAGACACAAGATAGTCATCGATACGCTTTTACAGGTCACCTTGTTCATAGAGGGAATGCCTTTAGCGTAATAATTTGTAGTAATTTAAACTCCATTTTATTTTATTTTATTTGAGAATTTATAGTGTGGCCAGGTTTTAAGGCTCAATCTTCAAGATTGTCTAATTAGGGCTCGTAATATTTTAAACTTTCGAATTTTAAATTTGTGTTCATAAATCTTTATGCTTGGGTTTCTAAGTCATGTGTACACTAATACAAATGAAAAAATTGTAAACTAAATATTTTCATCAAATGTCAAATCAGTTTTCATCTAACTCTACATTTAAAATTGCAAACTATAACTTAAATTATAAAATATAAATGCATCCCAAAGTCTAGATTCTTCTTAGCTTGGACTTTGTGCCAAAATTATACATTGTAAACCAAAAGAATAGATCACAAATTAACTCCAAGATGCAAGGTAGTCTATGACTTGACTTCACATTTAAAATAAAAACTATAAAATACAAATAAAGTTTGAGCTCTGAAACCATAACAAATTTGAACGTTAGGCTAAACTTTCAAAAGTAAAATTTAAATTTAAATAAAAATAAATTTCATACTCTAAAATTGTCTCTCATTCAAACTTTGAATTAGAAATCCAAATTTCAAACTAAAGCACAATTATAATTTGCATTCTAGCTCGCTCCAAACACTAAGTGTTATCACCCTGTAATTTTGCATTGAAGAGCCCAAACCCTGAGATGTCTTTACTTCAAACTTTGAAGCAAATTTTTAAACATTTATATGTTAGTAAAAGTCTAAACTTCAAGCGCTTTTGAAAATGAGAAATTTTCAAAGTTTTTAATCTTACAAATTGTCAATTTGGGCCCAAATCCCAAAATTCATTATTGCAAAGCCGTAAAGATGCTCGACAGTGTTTTTAAAACTACTTGTTAACTCTATGTTGTTTATAATTTGAGCTTTAAAGCCTTAAACTTCTTCATGAGGATTTTTCTAAGGATCGTACCCTAACCCTAATTGAACCTTAACCCTAACATTAATTGAACACTAACCCTAATCCTAACCCTTATTAAACCCTAATCCAAATTGAGCCTTAATTGAACCCTAATTAAACTCTAATCCTAACCCTAACTCCAACCTTAATTGAACCTTAACCTTGATATTAAGTGAATCCTAACCCTTATTAAACCCTAACCCAAATTGATCCTTAATTATACCTAACACTAACCCCTAACACTAACCCTAATTGAATAATAATTCTAATTGAACTCTAACCCTAATCCTAATCAAACCCTAACCCTAACCCTAATTGAATCATAACTCTAATTGAGTTGTAGCCCTAATTGAGATTTAACCTTAATTGAACTATAACCCTAACCTATTTGAACCATAATCTTAACTCTAACTCTAACCCTAATTAAACTCTAATCTTAACCCTAATTGAACCTTGACCTTATCATTAATTGAACCCTAACCCTAATCATAACCCTTATTAAACCCTAACCCAAATTGAGCCCTAATTAATAACCATAAACTTACTTGAACTAACTCTAACCCTAACCTAATTGATCTAACCTTAACCGTGACCCTAATTGATCCAACACTAGCCCTAACCCTAATTGAACCCATTTTTTATTTCAAAAAATTCGGGTTAAGATTCATGGCCATTAGTTTTTAAGCTTCTATCTCAAAGATCGTTTGAATTAGGATACATGCATTATTTTAAATCTCCAAAATATAAATTTGTGCCCATAATAATTTTATCTTGGTTTCTCAACTCCTATATACAATGGTATAAACTTTTTTGAATGTAAAATACAAATTTTCACCAAATTCGTAGAATTTTTTTTTATCCAAATTCAACATGTAAAATTGTAAATTGTAACTCAAATTACAAAATACAAACATACTCCAAAGTCTAAACTCCCTTGAGCTCAAAATTTACACAAAAACTACAAATTGCAAAGCAAAAGTTTAAATTACAAATTAACCCCAAACCTCAATCTATTCCATAACCATAATTTACATTAAAAATGTAAACTACAAACAAAATTATAAAATGAAAATAAATTGTGAGCTATGAACCCATGACAACTTTGGACTTTGGGTTAAACTTTTGAATATCAATTTAAATGTAAAATGCAAATAAAGTATAGACTCCAAAATTTTTTCTCATTAAAACTTCACATTGGAATTTCCAGTTATAAACCTAAAGCATAAATGTAATTTTAATTCCAACTCTACACCCCAAGTTTCATCACATTGTAATTTTGTGTCAAGAGTCTAAATCCTAAGATCTCTTTAATTCGAATTTTGAAGTAATTTTTTAAACTGGTAGAAAAAGTTTGAACCCCAAGCCTAGTTAAAAATGAGAAATTTTCAAAGTTTTTGAGCTTGCAAATTATTAATTAGGTCAAACCCAAAAATTCACTATTGTAAAAGTGGAAAGACAATCTAAGATGCTTATACATATTAACTCTAGATTTTCTGACAATTTGACCCTCAAAGTCTTAAATTTATTCATGACAATATTTTATAAGCATAGTAATGGTATTATAATGTCTTTTTATAAATATCAACGATAATTACTAGTAAATTTCTCAAAATTTTCAAGAACTTGTAAATTTTCCTAAGGCTTGATACTAAAGCATGTCTCATCTTTTATAGGCCATTGACATGGGTTATGTTTCACTTGTGAAGATGAAGTGCAAGGATCACGATGTTCATTATTTTGAAATAACACAATATTATTATGGGACTCAAGGAATTTCATGGTAGTATTGATCAATTTCATAACAAGGTCAATTGAGGCATAGATCCTCCTTTGAATATAAATAAATGAACCAAGGTGCTAAGAAAAAAGATAAGGGAATTAAGAGGTGCACAAGAGGGAATAACATGCATTTTCATGTCAAATTATAGATGACGTGTAATAGAATATTAGAACACAAAGTGCAAGATAAAATAATATCAATTAATGAAAACAAGCAACCCCTCTCTCCAGCCAGGCAACCACTCAATTTTGACAATTTCATTTGTCAATTAAAACAAGTACAAGATTTCACAATAAAATAACTATTCTCAATCTGTCACTAATTTCCATACAAACAACAAATTTCCATTTCAAATTCAAATTAAATTCATTTCTCATTCATAATCTTATACAATCTGTACCATTCTTTTAAACTCTCTTAATTATTTCTTCCTTTTTACACCTGATGGTGCTTACTCTTCTTCTCATCTATTCTGACTTCATTTCACCAATTTGGACTTCATATCTTTCTTCCTTATGAAGCTCGACCTGCCATCTTGCATAACCACTTCCCCTTTTATCTTTTATTCTCTGCAATTTTTATTCTTGTTACATTTTCCTCTGCAGAATGTTCACCTCTCATTCAACTTATCATTATCCTTTGGCTGCGCATTGCTTATTTCCTTTTACCTGAAAACTCCTCCTCTACACTCTAACCGCATGCCCTCCTTTTGTCAAAAACTTATATTTCTTTTACCTCCTCTCTCCTTCACGCTGCCATCCTCCTCCCTCTTTTTCTTTGATCTATTTGCAAAAATCTCCCTGCTTTTCCCCTCTTTCTTGCATTTTTTATTTCATTTTCAATCTTCTCTGCCAGGCGCGACTCTTAGTAGCTCTGCATACTCACTTCTTTTCTTGCATTTTAAATCTTCACGCTTCTCTATCAGGTGCGACCCTTCTCTCTCATCATTTGTACCTATTATGTTTCAGATTTTTTTAAAACTTCTCATTACCCCCTCTATTTTAAACTGAACTGCAATTTGTTATTTATCTCCTGTCGCTCCTTTATCAGTCATTACCTAGTCCTAGACATTTTCGATGTTTTCAAATTTTCCGACTGCACCCTCTTCATTCTTATCTCTTGCTTTACCTACTAATCCACTCTTCTCTTCCCCGCTCTCCTATACAAACCATAGATTCTCTCTTGCATAAACTACATTCCCCTCTCCATTTCAACTTCCAACACCGCCCCTTCACCTTCCTTTGTCTTTTCTTACCATTCCCCTACGCTGGCAAAATAAAAAGATTCATTTCTTTAAATTACTTCCAATGCCCCTGTTATCGGTTATGGATAAAATGAACAATTCTTTTTTTCCCTTTTTATTCAAATTTTCACTGAAATGTTTGAAGATGGAGCTTTGAGTTGTATAACAAAATATGACGTTTTGTCAATCAATGACAAAAATGTTATTCAATCTCCTCTGTTATCGACCACCAAAATCAAATTAAAATACAATTATAAATGAAGAAAACAAAAAAAAAAAAAAAACAAAAATTTAAATGTTTTTCAATGATGTTGACTGTCAGTTAGCCAGATACTCCTAGATTAGGATTCAGCTAGGATTTTGGATTTTGATGACGATTTCTATTCACATAAGGTAGAAATTGTAAGTGACTTTTTAACTTCTATGAGGTTGCATATGTCTCTCAAATAATAAGAATTAATCAATAAATTTAGAATTTAAAAGATAAGAACATGATATTTCATTGAGTGAAGAGGTTTTTCATCTATCAAGATGGAAGAAAATAATGACTGCCAAGGTTCCTTTGACATGGTATATAATTCAAGCGTACTCAAATTTAAATAATCAACAACATATGATGCTAGTACACTCATGGATAGGTTTGAAAGTGAAGCTGAAAAAAATGACTCTAAGGTGTTGATATCAAGACAATCATGTTGAAACTATTGAATCTAATGATGGAGATACTTGTGATCAAGAAATTATGCAATCAATAGGATTACTTGAAAAATATGAATACATTGACATATTGATTGAAGATTTGAACTCAATCATTTTTCTGAATAAGATTAAGAGTCATTTTCTCCTTATAATTATGGTGGAAATGATAACATTATTGATTTATTGGTACCTATGAGGCAAGATTGTCAAAAGTCTAGTGAGTTGTTTATCACTAATCCACTTTAATTAGACATAAGTGTGAACATTGAAGAAGCTCATTGTCCAGATTCATAAAATTAAGAGGCTAATTTGCTTTATATTAAAGCTAATATGAAAATTATATAGCTGGATTATCTCAACCATAAGCTTGAATTTTATAAATGATTTTGGTTGGGAAGTCTAATGGGAATAAATGATTCTTCTTTGTTTGGCTTTAAGATCTTTAACAATCCTATGTTGGAGGATGTAAAAAGTGATAGAAATTAAAAAAAGATTGGTTTAATTTATCTTTGTCTAATGGAATTTAAGATTCATGATGATCCCATGGTCGAATTTGATGGTAGTGGTGTAATTCTAAAATTTGAAATCATTATTGAAATGGATATACTTGTAGGACAAAATCTTTGTGAATCACATATTAAAACAATTCTTGAAAATGATATTCCTTATCTCAATATTGATAAGAAATAATTGTTAATGCATTCTATAGGTCAAAAAATAAGTTTGATGGTAAAACTCGAGTATATCAAAGAATGTTTTATTGATTTAAAACTATCAAATATATTGTTATCTAATTATTTTAGTGTGATGTGCATTTGATTGATGATCATGTTGAGTTGAATGAAGATACACATGTTGTGGAATGAAATATGCATAATGATAAAAAAAAAGTCATGGATGGATGGCATCATAACACATGATAATTATAAACTCTCTGATGTGTCATTTGTCTTACTTTAATTTTGATATTAAAGAAGGTGAATTTTTTATTATTTTTGAATAAGAGTGAGTTGATAATATAAATAATCATCACTATAACTTGAATCTTCATAAGATATAAGATAGGTTCTTTATTAGAATTTTATTTTAAATCTACTTCAACTTTACATAAACTTAGTGAAAAAACATTTAAGTGATGTTGATCTAATAATTTAAATATTTTTTCAAATGACAACTTTCCTTTAAGGTCTAAGCATGGAAAACATAAATCTTCCTATCATTATAATTATAGATATTCAATTAGAAAATTTTGGTTATGGATAGATCGTTGAGATGATGTATTGTCTCAACTCCTTATCTTACATGATGATCATCTAGAGTGTGAACCTAAGTTACTCGAGCTCTATGTTAATGAAAATAAAGACAAACATATTGTTCTTATGACTCTACCCATGAAGATATTGTTGCTAGATATCAAGGAAAAAAATTACTGGGATCTTTATTATTTTACCTTGAGCATTGATGTCACATGAATTGGGTAGTGTAGGAATTTGTTTTGATTGCTTTTAGCTTATTTTATTTTTAGTTTTGGTTTTTGGTTCATTGGTTAGGTGTTTGCCTTAACTTATTTTATGTTGGACTTTTTGGTTATATTGTAAATCTTTAAGTCTATTTTTTCTCTTATTTTTTTCTAATTTTTTCTTAAAGTATAACATTATTTACTAATGAGATAAAATCATATAGGACTTGTGAATTGGTCTAAATGCACTTACTAATTACTTTCACAAATAGTTCATACCTTTTGCATTCATAATAGACCAATTCCTAAGGTTAAGGCTTCACAAAGATTTTGTTTAAATATGTGTAGAGATGCATTCATCCTAAGAAGATATGGGTGATTCCAAGGTGCATTATACATAAATTTTCATCCCTCACCCTTCACACATTAAATGTTTTCGAGTCTATCTAGGAAGGTAAATATAGTTGAGGTATCAAGCAACATAAATAAATTATTATTAAATCAAGAAAAAGTAATTTTTGATTAGCAAGGTAAATGCAGTTGAGGTATCAAGCAAAATAAATAAATTATTATTAAATCAAGAGAAAGTAACTTTTGATTACCATGGTGATTCCAAACCTAAAGATGAGCTTTAGCGCTTATAAAATGAGAAAATTGAAAAAGAAAACAAAAGAAAGAAAGAAAACAAAATTATTTATTTCATTATGGGTAATATAAGTAACCTCTACTAGGGGTACATGTGCCTGACTAGTAGTAGAGTTATACCTAGATCAATACCAAAGGTAACTTTGTTGGGGCTATGGATGCTTGGCTAGTAGTGGAGTTATGTTTAGGTAATCCAAAGATGTCATAATAATATTCATTATTGTATATACAATTAATAATAATACTAATAAAATTAAAAAATTAAAAATAAAAATATTCATTACTATATCTAAACAAGACCTCTACCTAAGTAAAAATTAAAATCACAATAAAATTGATATTTAAATTGTATTAGTCGAGTCTTGTTGAAAAAGAGAGGGAAAAATTATAGTTACATACACTTGGATGAAGTTGGTTTGATTATCATTGTAAGAATGACATGTTCTAATTCTAGTATGAATGAAATTTTGCATGCCCCAACACATTGATCATGTAATTTTTTTATTCTAAATTTATTTAGATTAGGCTATCAAGAAATGTTTTTTAACAATAAAAATATGATTGGCTTTGCAAATGAGATGTGATCATTGCTTTTGATAAGAAGCTCTTAATTTGAAATTGAGTTGACTATTATGATTGACCATTTGTAACTTTACTTTAAAAAATTCCCCTTCGTTTTAAGAAGACATTTGTTGCGACCTCCATAAAATGCCCCTAATTTTTAAATTTGAAAACCCTTATTCTTTAAGTTTTTACATTCCATCTCATTTATTCATTTTGTTAATTTCAACCATATTATGCAGTCTCTGTTTTATCCTATCCAGGTCTATATAAATTCTTTGCTCGTTCAAAATCTAAAAAAGGTTCAAGTGTATGCCAAAGTGGTCTCGTGGGAGGTCTTATGTGATGTTCAAGTGTTAAAAAGAATATGCCAATTTTGTGACAAGGGAATGGTGAAGACAAAATGGAACTTTGTTATGGAGTGCTCAATGTATAAAGATATTTGGGTCAGTTATGAGGACACCTTACAAGTTGATAACTTAAGTACCTTGTTTGAGGAAGCAAGGTTGAACAAAACGACAAACTACATCATCAAAATCCACTGTTGAAAAGTTGATCTCGAATGAAAATCACAAATCGCTTAGGGTATTTTTCTTCACCGATAATCCTATACTGTTTTTGGATCCCATAAACTTCTATGACCTTGTGAACATTATTAAAATATTTCATTTCAATGGTTTCCCCTGAGCTAAAAGGTTTATTGCGTGTAACTAGCCTTTGCCCTAAACACGCAAATTGCACTTAAAAGGGTAAATGCATTTCAACCTCGAGCCATGCGATATACTTTTTGTGTACAAAATCTTGAACTCGATCTTCTATACAATCGAACTCCAGACGTCGGTTCGTAATTTCTTGCAAATTATATTCGAATATTTGAAGCCAATATTTCCCACGTGTGAATGGCCAACAAAATGTTGTGCGGCTTTGGATTTGTTCATTTTGTCTTGTGTTTTCAACCATGTGTAGGGCCCATTACTGACTTGCCAATAAATATTTTTAGCTTCTTTCTCCAACTCCTCATTTGCTTTCATATTTCTCCTTTGAGTCTCGTTAACTGCTTTGAGGCTTCGTGGTTAGGGATTTTAGATGTGCTTTAATTTTGCAATTAAATCTCCAATTTCTATGATCTTATTTGGGAAATTCTTGTTAGGATTCATGGTGGTTAGTTTTTAATTGTCTAATTTGGGTTTGGAATATTTTAAATCATCAAAATATAAATTTGTGTTTGTAAATTTTTATACTTGGAGTTTTTTAGTCTTTTATACATTAGTATAAATAAAAAATATTGTAAATTATAATTTTTTTTATCAAAAGTCAAATCAATTTTCATTCAACTATACATTTAAAATTGCAAATTATAATTTAAGTTATAGAATATAAATGTATTCCGCAGTCTAAATTCTTATTAACTTGAACTTTGTGTCAAAATTATACATTATAAACCAAAAATAAAAATCACAAATTACTTCCAACCCCTAAACTCCGAACCTGAACACATAACAAATTTGAACTTTAAATTAAACTTTCAAATGTAAATTTAAATGCAAAATACAAATAAACACAATACTCAAATTGAAACTACATACTCTAAATTTTTTCCCATTCAAACTTTGAATTAGAGTTTCAAATTTCAAACTAAAGCACAATTGCAATTTCCATTCTAGCTCCAAACCCTAAGTGTCATCACCCTCTAATTTTGCATCGAAGAGTCCAGACCCTGAGATTTCTACTTCAAACTTTGAAGCGAATTTTGAAGCATAAAACTCAAGCCCATTTGAAAATAAGAATTTTTCAAAATTTTTATTACAAATTGTCGAGTCAAGCACAAACCCCAAAATTCATTATTGTTGAAGTATAAAAGATAATCTAGATGTTTTTAAACTAGCATACATATATTAAATATTAATATATATCAAATACACTGAGAGATATCATTATCGAGGTGCCTATTGCAATGAGAAAAATGATGAAAATAGGCGCCTCGAGAAGGATAACTTTCGATGTATTTTATATATATTAATATTTAATATATGTATGCTAGTAGTAGTCGTGACTCAACATGTAAGAGATTAATATAATAATATGATATTATAATAATGTTAATTACTATAATATACTATTAAATTATATTTTGATATAATATTTAATAAATATTATAAAATATTAATTTTAATCTAATTGAATTAGAATTACAGTTAGAGATATTATTAATTTTAATTTTAATATTATAAAATATTAATTTGAGTTAGGATTCAATTAGTATTAGGGCTAGGGTTTGTATTAGGGTTAAGGTTAGTGTCACTTTTAAAATAGGGTTACTATAAAATTATGTTTACAATTAAATTAGGGTTAGGGTTAAAGTTTAAATAGGGTTATATTAAGGTTTGGGTTAGGGTTCAATTAGGGTTTTGTTCATTATTAGGGTTAGGGTTAGTCTTATTATTACATTAGGATTAGTCTTTGTATTACATTAGAGTTAATCTAATATTTTCATTATTATTAAAAATTCAATTATACTAGTAGTTGCACCAGAGGAGGTGCCATGGTTACGTTAATTATATTTTGTATAGTTTATGTTTGAGATGAAGTCTATAATTTGTAAGTATGTTAGATGTTACAATTAAGGTGTAACATAGATTTGTGTTTCAAATTCCATTCAAATTATTTTATGATAGACGTTGTTTATTATCCTTTGTGGAATACACATGGTTTCCTATCTATTATGATATGAATTGGTGAATCGTGATAATAATTGATGTGAAAATGCAAATTAGAGATAAATAATTTGTCTATTTCATCTCCACACATGTCTTACAAAATATCTTACATATGACATTTGTGCATCCTTAGCACATTAAATTCAAAACCCAAAAGAGATAAATATAATAATCTTTTTAATTTAATAGGGATTAAATTAAACTTCATTTGTTCCATGTGCACGTGACTTGAGACAATTAAATCAAAATATAAATTGGATTTTCATGGAGGCATTAAATCATTATACTAATTTTCCATCCTCTCTCATGCTAGATCATTGCAATCATAACAATATAATTCATGAAGCATTTATGAAAAGTGGAGTTTATTTTTTGCATTTTCCATCCTCTCTCATGCTAGGTCATTGCAATCATAACAATATTCATGAAACATTTATAAAAAGTAGAGTCTGACTTTTTGCACATAAAATAACATTTAATTCTTCATCATCATCTAGGTAATCTATATGGTTGCTTGTAGTGTAATAATATCTTGGATGATTATAAATTCAATCTTTTCAAATCCACAACTCATAGCTGGCAAGGTAAACCTTATTGCTTTATGAAGAATCATTTAAGCTGCAATGCTCTCCATTTCATTCTATTTTTTAACATGGATTGCGCACTACACCATGGCAAAGTCTTGGATTGCCTTTAAAACTGTAGCCCATAATATAGCATGCAATAATAAAATTTCAAATCCAAGTTAGGTGGATAGCAATGGATAGGTTTTTTCATACTTTATGAGAAGTAATTAAATGAAATAAAAAAAAAAAATACCTATCATATATGAATCTTGAGAACGATCCTCTTGTTGGAACAGGGCCACTGAGGTGGTTGTTAAAATATATTTGAAAATTTGAAGATGTTAAAAACAATAAACATAATAGTAAGCTACAAACACAACATAATATATATCATATATGTACAAAAAGTGAAACACCATAATACCTTAAATCATGTACCAATGGAAGAGAATTATGAAGACTCTAAAGGCGAGTGGAGGAGAAAGTCCTAGAAGAAAAGGGCATTTTGAAGCATTCAATAAGTGTTGATGTTTTTCTACTATGTAATCCATGAGCAATAGTGAATCCATTTTGAGAATTTCTTGGCTTGCTAGAATGCTTATTTTTCACAAATGTTGAGTAAAGATTTTGTGGAAATTTTTTGTGTGTTGATTTTGGAAACATACTGCAAAAGCATAAAATATTTTGTAGTCAACATCCCATAAAAATGCTTGCAAGGTTAATAACTACAAAAGGAGCATAAAAAAGTCACATACTGTCACCTCTACAACCAATTTAAATTAGTGTTTATGAAAAATACTTATTCTTGAAGCAAAGCTCGATCATATTCAACAAACACATCTAACATGAGCAGAGGTCTGATTGATTGATTGATTAATAATAATTTGGATGATTGTAAACTCAATCTTTGGAAGAAATATATGAAGACTTTGAAGACTCCCCTAGGAGTGGAGGAAAAAGTCATGCAAGAAAAAGGAATTTTGAAGCATTCAAGAAGTGTTGATGCTTTGCTACTATGTAATGCTTGTTCTTATAAAGGAATTGGACTGCCTAATATGTAACGTGTTCCAACACTAAAAGTAGATACTTTAATAACTAAAAATTATAGAAAGAAAAAAATGATTTAATCAAATGGTAAGGGTTGAAGGCAACATTAAACTTACATAAGCAACATAATTAGCAATAGTGAAGCCAGTTCGAGAATTTCTTGGCTTGCTAGAATGCTTATTTTTCACAAATGTTGAGTAAAGCTTTTGTGGAAAAGTTTTGTGTGTGTAGTCAACATCCCATAAAAATGCTTGCAAGGTTAATAATTGCAAAGGGAACATCAAAAAGTCACATACTGTCACCTCTACAACCAATTCAAATTAGTGTTTGTGAAAAGATACTTATTCTTGAAGCAAAGCTGGACCCTATTCAACAAACACATTCAACATCAAAAGAGGTCTGGTTGATTGATTGATTCATCATTTTTATGAAGATATTCTATGAACAAAGTAATTAAATTTACAATTGATGTTGTGTTTTTTTTTGGGAATATAATTGGTTGTGAAATAATAAGTAATATAGAGTTTGAGTAGAGAAGTGTTATACATACATATAGTTGATGTTGATGAGGAACCAATTTTGCACCTTCCATGTATCGCCTTATCTTTTTCCATTCAACTTGTATTGGACATAGATGTTGGAAATGTTGTTTAGAGAATATGTTTTATTTTGCTTAGTGTCCACTTGCATATCAAAAAGTTTTGAATGAGTTAGTGAAGGGGAAAATATTTTGTAAAGACATATAGTGTTAACTGCGTAGTGTAAAGTAATTTGAAAGTTAATGTGAAAGAGATGGATTGGAAAGTGTATACCTTATTTTGTCATAGTGAGAGTAATTGTAAACGAGCCTCCTCTTTTTTTTTCTTCTGATAATTGTGTATGGATTATTTTGCACTCTATAGTACTGCTCAAAAGAGAACCTTGGTGGAATACGAAGTTCATTTAATGATTTTACTCTTGATATAGTTGTAAATGTTAGTCCTTGTCTTTCTATTTTACCAATATCAATTGTTGCTCTTTGTAGGGTGAGGCCTTGGGATTTATGTATAGTAATTTCCGATGCCATTGTTAATGGAATTTGCCTATGATTACCTAGTGATATAGGTATTATAGGTATAGCCTTTGGATCATTTTGGTTCCATGGTGGCCCAATGTAGTTATTGATTCTTACTACAACATACATTTGAATATCTGGTGGTTTTGAGCCTCGATTGTAAACAACATCAACAACTTCGCCAAGGGATCCATTTACAAGTCCTACTTGAGTCCATAAGTTTGTTGTTAGCATGATTTGTTGGCCTTTGCATAATAAGAGTTCTTTTTCAAGCTGGTTATCTTGAGCATCAATGCTTGATTTGTTTTTTGTGTTTGTTGCAATACTAATTGCAATTGGAAGGTTTAGTTTTTTATCATTTTTTTGTTGTGTAGTCTCACTAAGTCATTTGTTACAAAAAGGTGAATGGAGTTGTCAAATTCTTGTTTTTCAGTAGTTGTAAGTACTTTGTTTGTGTAGGTCATTAACATCTCCCAATCTTGGTGTGTTGGTTCTACATTGCGTAAGTTTTATAATGTCTTATGAAAGTGTGTTTGAGTTGGATCATCACCTTGTTGATGAAAAATTGTTTGTAATGTAATAACTATAGTAAATTGTTCCCATAGTAGTTTGGCATTGGAGTGTGATGCGTAGATGGGTTTGTCCATGAAAGGTGGTAGTTGTGCTAGGTCACCTATTAGAATTATAGATACACCACCAAAGTTGAGATTTTGTGTTCAGAGAGATGCTTTGCGTAGTCTACTATCTATCTTTAATAGTAGCTTTGGGCCTATGAAACTCATTTCATCTATGAGGATGTACTTTATGTGTTTCATTTCTTCTTAAAATGTTGTTAGTGTTTGTCCTTGCAATGGTTTCATTTCTTTTATTATAATACTAAGCGTTGAATGTATGGTTGATGCACTTATATTAAATGCAACAATTCCTATGGGAGCTAAAGCAAGTAGTTGGCTCTTTTTTTGTGGTAGCTTACTTTGAAGTGTATTTGTTATGCAAGAAATAATGTATGATTTTCCAGTTCTTGGAGTTCCTTGAATGATCATATGCAAGGGTTTTTTAAAGGATTGATCTTTGTAGTGGTTTGTAATTATTGTGAGCGCTACTTTTTGTTTTGGTGATAATGTGTAATTTGGTACATCGAAGCTAATGGCCATGTTTTAATTTTGGGTGCAAATTCTATTCATCTTTATGAAGTCAATTGTAGTGGCATGTAAATCTAGGTGTACACTATGTTGATCCCATTCATTGTTGCTATCAAAATCATGCCTACCAAGTATTTGGAGCTCATCTAGATTAACATTATTAGTAAGTCCCATTTGCGACAACAATTCCCATTCATTCAATTGTAATGTATCTATTATGTTTGCCTCATTACCACTATCTTCGTCCTCTTCACTATTTTCTTCCATATCAATTATGTGATTAACATGCCATACATCATTTGTGTTTGTATTCATTTGGGTCCAATTTTCTATTATTGTATCTTTAGTAAGGCCCATGTCATTTTGTATGTCACGAAAAGTCTTATATAAGAGTAATTCACTCCAACAAAATGTTTCAAAATGTTCTAAATCCTACTTTGGAATAGTATAGAACTTTGGGAAAACATTGACAATTTCTTTTTGTTTCCTCTCTTTCCATTTACATCCTTTGCGACATGAAGAATAGGAGAAGGCTCTTGCAGATTCAAGTAATGTTATCGATTCTAGTTGTGGTGGGTGTTGCATATAAGAATGTAAGTAGCTTGATTGGAGTTTTTTGTCATTTGTTGTTCTTGTGAAGCGGTGGAATAATTTTTGGCCAACATTCAATGACATATCTGATTGGTTACAAATGATAAGGGGAAATTTTTGGAGCATATGACATGTTTCTTGTGCTCCAATATCACATTCAACCACAAGTTCTATCATGGATTTTTGATATGTTGTTAAAGCTTCATCTTCAAGTTTTTGATTTGTAGCTATTCTTGTAAGAATATCAACACAACTCTCTGATTTTTTCTCTGATTTTGATACATACATGGAAATGTATTTGAGAACAAGTGTTCGTGGGATGACAGGTTGGAAATCTATAATTTCTCTCCATATTGAAATCATTTCTCGGTTATGTATGTTTAATCTATCATGATTTCTTGCTGGTTCATATTTTTTTTACCATCATTGTCACATGATAATGTAGAGATAATTTGTTCTTTCCATGGAGCTTTGTATCGACATTCTATTTTTTCCCCCTTCTTACATAGGCATGTTCCCTCGGTGCATTTTGTGTGCCTTTGGACATGATTAATTAACTCATCATACTCGTCAGAGGGATTTGTACTAAAGATCTTAGTTGTGTTTAACAAACATGGATCATCAAGTGGAGATCAATGTGTTGTGTTGTTTCCATGAGATATAGTACGAGGGTTCCAAGCAGTGACATATGTGTCAAAGAATTTTCTTGCTCTTTCCACCTCTAAGTTATCTTTCCAATCAAGTTTGTCCATGTCTGGAGCATTTTCAAGCCAAAGGAATCCATGAACATGTGCGGTGCCTCGATGTTGCCATTCGTACCTATACCAATATTCTTTTGCATGGAGGAGCTTCTCAATGACCTCCTCATGAAATATTGTGTTGATGTAGATATAGGGATGTGGTATGGGGGTTATTGATTATGTTATCTATGAAAATTTTATTTGACTGCATTGTAAATCTTATGTCATTTGAGAGTAGTCATTGTAAATCTGGCCATTTTATATCTACTGCACTTAATGTGAAGAATAGAGTGGGTGAGCCTATCTGTTTGATCATATTTGTTAGCTCAACACGACACTTGTTCCAATATGGTCTTGTCCCTCTCATGGTAGATCCAAAATGCATAAGTTTCTTGGCTAACTGTTCATTGGGAATATTTTTCAAGTGTGTATGAAGGTTTTCAATAGTGGCTGGTATGTTTACTTTTGCATTTTTTTTAAGGAAAACCTTTGCAAGTCCTTGGCTACGATGATGCATCATAAGGTTGGAGATAAAATATCAAAACCTTGGATGCCTTCCAAATATTTGGTCATGAAATCTCATTATATGTAATACATATTCATGCATGTGTACTTCTCTAATTCGTGCTTGCATTTGTAGTGCTTTTCTATATGGAAAGAGTGTGGGAAATGTCATATCAAAGAGGCCTTCAGTATTGTATTCATTTATTGGAGAAGAGCTTATTTTAGGTGAATCAATAGTGTTATTTGTTGGGTGTTCAATTTGTAGTGTTTGTTTAATGATTTCTAGCTCATGATGTCTCCCTGGTAGGCTTACCATAAATGGCGATGTGTATGTTGATGCATCTTGATCATGCTGATTGTTAGCATCAGATTCGTTGTTTGGTATGACTATTTCTTCAGAAAATTCTATGGTGTGAAGCATGTCTGAAATGTCTATACTTGTTTCAAGGAGTTGTTATAAGTTGGATGCATTTTTTTCAACATCGCTATAGTATGGGTCATATTTGATCTTGTATTGCAATGCACCTATAATACGACTCCTATTTACATAACATTCATAATAGTTTCCTTGTGTATGCAATCTTCAGACTATCAAGACATCTAGGTTTGTAATTCTATGTGGTAGTATTTTGGCAATAATTTTTATGTCATGTGGGAAGCTGATCGTGTGGCCATTGTATTTATATTGCCCCCCCACGAGCATGGGTTACTTGTAATATTGGGTTTACCCTTGCTATGAGCATCTCTTCTACTTGCACTGGAACAAATTCCTGTGATTAGCTCCCCTTCTTGCTCCGTTTTTTGCTTCCACCCACTGTTTTAATGTATTTTTCTCTAATTTTTTGAAAACGTCGGCCCTATTTATTGGGCCGGTGCCATTTTTGGCATTTTTTGTGCCGATTAGGACAAGTAGGCGCTAAATCAGGCGCTAATTAGTGCCAGATTTAGCACCAAATTTAGCGCCGAGTTTAGCAACGGGTTTAGGTCGGGTTTAGTGCCGGGTTTAGCATCGGGTTTAGCGTCGGGTTTAGCGCCGGATTTAGCATCAGATTTAGTGCCAGATTTAGTGCCAGATTTAGCGCCGAATTTAGCACCAAATTTAGACATTGGCATATCGGTAAGAGATATTAACTTGTCTCATCGACATCGGCAAACAAAATCAGAGGAACATAAGATCTAATGTCGATGAGACATTGAGATATCGGTAAGACAAATAAGATTGTCTCATCGACACTCTTCAAGTAATGATCAAAAGCATACACCACTATACCATTGGGAAGGTGAGCAACATATAAGGTAGAGTGGTATACACCACAACTCTGCTACTAGAAGGCTTTCACGGGGTGGCGGTATACCACGCTACCACCAGACAGTCAGAATCCTCTCACGGTATGGCGGTATACATTGCACTACCACCAGGCAATAAGAAATCTCCCACGGTATGGCAGTATTAGGCAGTCCAATTTAGTGCCGGATTTAGATAGTGGCATATTGGTGAGAGATATTAACTTGTCTCATCGACACCAACAACCAACAACAAAGGAACATAAGATCTAAATGTCGATGAGACATTGAGATATCGGTAAGACAAATAAGATTGTCTCATCGACACTCTTCAAGTAATGATCAAAAGCATACACTGCTATACCATCGCGAAGGTGAGCAACATATGCGGTAGAGTGATATACACCGCAACCCCGCTACTAGAAGGATTTCACGAGGTGGTGGTATACTGCGTTATTGCTAGATAGTCAAAATCCTCTTGTGATATGGCGGTATACACTCCACTACCGCCAGATAGTAAGAAATCTCCTGCGGTATGGCGGTATACTGTGCTATCACACCTCTCTCACAATCATCCAACGGTACAAAGGTAAAAGAATGAACTTAACACTTATGAATTTAATATATAATAGTAATTTTTTATTATAAAATATATGTATTTTGTTTTCTAAATTTGTTTGAATATTAAAAGCTTTAATGATTAAACATATTTGAGTTTTTCACATCAATATTTTTTCCACCATGATGAGTTAGAACAAAAAGCCCATGCCCTAATTTTAAACTCTCATTTTCACTTGGTTTTTACGAGCTCCCTTGCCTTGCACATGCCACCATCATTAGAGTTTGAAACCTCAAGCTTTATGAAGGAGTATCTGTCAAATTTCTCACTGATTTTAAGATTTTTCTTCACACAAATTTCTGTTGAGGCTGAATCAGGTAAATCTTTCATGGTTCATCATTTGCTTCCACTTATCTAAATGCATTTTCAAAGACATTCCTTCTCAGATTCTCATGCATTTTTCTCTTGCTTTACTCTTTCGATGCCTTGCATGTCTTGAGGCTGACATCAAAGCACTTCTGGAGCTCGCATTTCTTTGAACAAAAAGAAGTTGAGTAAGTTTCTATGTGCCATTTCTTTGTATCTTACCTTCGTTTTTTGTCAAAATAAGCTCGATTTGGACTCAATAGATACGAATGAATGGGTGTTTTATTTCTACCATGCATCCTTATTTTGTAACCCTTCTATCTTGGCTCGACTTCTCTAGACTTAGCTCACTAGCAAAATAAATGAAAAAAATCATACTCTCCATATTTGGTTTGATCAAACGATGAAAGATTTTTTTATTTCTGCATTTTTTCTCTTTCCTGGTGATAACTTGGTCGCGACCTCTCTAGAATATTTTTTCTGTTTCCAAAAAGAACAAAGTGTAAAATTTTATTTATTATATTTTTGAGCCTCCTTCATGGATCCATGATTATGGTTGTAGGCTCTATTCAATGGCATTCTGGGTTTGTCTTTGATTTGGGGTTTTTTGAAAACCCGTGAATCATTTTACTTGGCAACTTTGGAAGAAAAGAGTTATGTATTCGGCCGCCATGATGAACTAGGGTTTGAGTCCATTCATTTTTCAATTTATTCCTCCATGCTTGGGGTTGAAATCCTCCTGTAACTGGATGGTAAGTTGCTTCTTGAGTATTCTGTAGCATTTTCACTCCATTTTTGAAGGGTTTTGAGGCTTCTTGGCTGCGACCTCTCTAATTTTTCTGATGCATTCTTCTCTTCATTTATTCCGTGGAAGCTTTTCTTTCTCTTGGTCGCCATGATTGAGCTTTCTGAAGCTTCCCATGGTGAAAAATAACTTGCATATTCAATGAAAACAAACAAACTCGAGCTCAGGTAAGCTCTATGCCGATGTATACCTTGATTTTCTCTTTTGTTTTCTGTGAATCAAAGCTCATTTCAAGCTCTCTCCATTCAACACAATTGCGAAAATGCTCTATTTTTTTATGTTTTCATGCTTCATTCTTGTATGCTCAATCTCTGGTCTTTCTGTAAGAAAAATGAAAAACCCTCTATGGAACTTGTATTTTCTTCAGAAGATAGTATTTTATGTACAACAATGGAAGAAATACCTTTGTTCATGGGTGCGGCCATGCTTGCATTAAATTTTTATTTCCATAAGCATTTTCTTAAAAGGAAATATGATAGTGCTCCTTCATTTCTAGGTATTTTTCTATTTTTGAGGGTTTTTTCACATAGGCCGAGGCTCTATATTTCCTTTCTTGGAGAAAATGAATACTTAAACATTCATCTTCTTTGTCATTTTTTGATTTAAATCATAGCATCATTATGCATGAATGATATAGGCTTTCATGAACCTTTTAATTTACATACACTTTTTGCATACTTTAATCTTATGTAGCCTTTCAAAGTGGAAATGGCACTGCATTACCTTATATTGATGATAGCTTGTCTCTGAATCAACATAGTTCTTGCCATTTCCATAATCTCTTGCCAACATCATTACTGTCAAATTTTGCATCACTTTATGCTTCATGTAGTTCTATCACTTTGCAATACTTCACATGTATCTTTTCACACTATTACTAGAATGATGAGTTGCTTTACCAAGTCTAACCTTGACATGATTACCAAGAAATCCTTCTCAAAGGCTGCCCTTCATGACTGTACTACATTCATTTTTAGAATCATTGGTATCTCCTCAAACCATCATGCATTGGTTGTTTATCAAAGTGTGCACTGTAGTTGTTTGTGAATACTCATTGTATCAGTAGCTAGATGATTACCAATGCATGTTAGTTACTCATCTGCATCAATGTGCTTTCCTTCTCATGCATTGCTCTTCGGGACAACATACTGACATGATGGCTTTGGCCTTGCATTTAATTGTTCACCTTGTGTTGCTCCATGTAACTCATGATAGATCTTGATAGCTCTTGATAACCTGTAAGACCTCATTGAGTAACTCGACCATAATGATTATCCATAATTGAACATGATGCATATGCGTTTCAATGTTCATATTATAATAGAAATCATCTGTTTCTTCGGAAGAGACAAACCGTTTCATTTTTGAATGATTGTTGTCCTTGTTCTTGTTCCCTTCTTTACTGGCTCCTTGAAAATGTTGACAATGAAATACAACACATATCATTATTAAAATGGACTTTGGATCCAACTTAAGAAGATTGAAATACATATCCAACAGAGTAATATTTCTAAGCAGCCTATTGTTTGATTCATTGTGAAAGATGCAGAGCAACTTTCTTGATAACTCACATCGTTTTGTTGCATCTTTTGAATATGATAATGAAAGTTGATCAACTGGTATGATTCAAAATTGATTTAATGCATCAAGAATAGGCTTATCATTGATTTGATCAAGTTGCTCAATTTCCTATCCCTCCTAAAACATGAGGGAAACATGTTGGGCTCAATCCTCGTGGGAGCCACATTTTACTCCACATGTTGTAATCAACTAAAACAAAATAGTAACAAAGTTTTGTCCTATATCTACACTGTAGTGACCCTCTTGATGAGATTTTTCTTTTAGCTGTTTGAGATACTGTTAGCAGTTAGATGTTTGAGATTATGTTGTTTCGATGCTTTATGTCATGGTCTACATGACCAGTTGTGAAACTCAGTTGATGATACACTTTACCTTATGATGTGATGTTTATTTTCATGATATGACATTATTATGATGATTATCTATGATGCTCTGTTGTATACATGATGGTATTATGATGTGGTTTATGTTAGTTGCATGTTTACGTCAGTTGGTGAAGGAGACGATTTAGCAGTCTGTGAGTGCCCTGCTACATCGTGACTCTTCTTCACGATGTGTCTTCATATTTGTACATATTGTTCATTAATCGTGCAATGTTATGCAGCTTTCAGGTACATGCATCAACTCCACCTGCTTGTTAGGTTTGAGCGTGCCATGGCCCAATGGAATCGTTGAAGGGAGATAGACTTGTCCTCTATCCTGAACCATCGTTCTAAAAAGAATGAGTATATATCATCACCCTTATGTCTTGTCACCTATTTGTCATGTGATCATGGTTGTTGTGTAAAGTTGTACCTATTATGTTTTCATAATGTTAATTTAGATGATTCTATTGTTTTAATGAAAATAGTAATGTTGCTTTATTCATTAAATGAAATATCTAAGTTAGAAAATCTATTCTTAGTTTATTGGGTAATTAAAGTAAATTATTAAAATATCTTGTTTGTGAAAAGGTTAATTTATTGTAAATTGATTTGATTATGCAACTTGATGTTTTCAAAAAATAGAACAAAAAGTTGTGATCTAAAGTTGTAAATATCTCGTTTTGATCATAAAGTTGTTAAAAAGGTTTAAGTGATGCATGCTTTGCATGCTCAATGAGGAGTTAAAGTTTTGTTGCTTTGGAAATTGAAAAAAAGGATATGACTTAGAAAAGATCATTCCTTTTGCACATGGTGGTTGATTTTCGAAAAGAAAAATAAATATTGTTTTCATAAGAAGGATATTGTCTGGGTTTCTTGTTGGGGTTTGATTGAAGAAGCTGGAAATTTGATCGTCTGAGACGGTGTATGCATGGCTAAAGTCATGTGGGCTGAAATTTGGAGCTTCCACTTCATTGTTTCTTGATTTTGAATAACGTACTAGGTTTTTTCTCTTTTAAGAATTCTTTAAGTTTTATCGAAAGTTTGACAATTTCTTCCTGGAAAAACTTGTTTGAATTTTTGTGGAAATTTCTCTCTACAAAACCCTACATGCACAATAGGAAAATGGAAACATTGATAATCAATATTAATTGAGTTAATATGAAAGGAGTATTAATGATAACGTTGTAGAATTTAGTTTTGATTATTTTATATTTTGCATAAAACGTGTTATACTATCTTTGCTTGAGTTTTCATTGCGTAAACTATAGGCAACCATAGACGGTGTAAACTGTGATATAACCTTGTTTTCAATCTCATCAGTTTGAATTCCTTTAGGAAAGATATTTATATCTATATACTATTTTTTTATCTGTCAGGAATGCCATTATTTAAATCTTGACAACTTCCAAATCTTGTTACTTATTATTATTCAGACAGTTTGAAATAGCATGTTAATCAACCTATAAATCATTTTCAAATGCAAAACATGGTAGTCTGGCATCCATCAGTCTTGAAGTTTGTTTTGTTTCCTGGAGATAGTCTCTTCTTACTCTATTATCGCTTTCACAAGTTTGTCATCATCAACTTTTGCATTATTTCATTTCAACGTTGCCTTGTTTCCGTTTTATCTTGTGAAGTTTCGTATATTTCTTTTCATCACCGATACTCTATTGGTTTTACCAGTAGCGGCGATGTTTATTTGCATTGTTGGATTCGCCATCTGCATGCGTGCGTAGGGTGTCATTGGCACTGTTTGGTAGTTGTTAACCTCTGTATATATTTCCTCTACCTGTTTAACCGTGTTAGACGTGGTTTAGGTGGGAACGGCCTTGGATCTGTTTAAGGTTGATTTTACCAGTGAATGAGAGTGGATGAGGCTGGTCTCTTTGAAATCACGTGCTTAGATGCGGCTTTAGTATTGCCTAATAGTCGATATTCTGTGTTTTGGCTTGGCGTCAGCTATTCTAGGTTCCATCTTATTATTATGCAGTTTCCACTGATCTTTGTCGGATCACTCTTTAAGCCATGTGAGTTTGGCTTTGCATTTTATTGCCTTCGACCTCAACTAGGTTGTCCTTATTTTAGCTATGATAGTGTTCCTGGTTGAGCCGAGTTTCTTCTTGATTTACCTTCAGTATGTTCTTACCTTGCATGCTAAGTTGTCGACTGTAGTGACTGAATGGATGTCGAGTTTCATGAGGCAGTCCACATGTTGCATGCATGCCTATGATAGCCGTAGTCGTTGAGTCTAGCGTATTGTGTCAGTGGTCGGTATAGACAAAAGTCGAGTTGTTCTTGTACTAAAGTAAAATTAGGTTGAGTTTGACATTAGATTTTTTATTGTTATTTGTCAATCGGAATAAATGATAAGGTAAAATATCTACTTATATTTATAGATTTATGAGGAAATTAAGCGTAATTGACAATGCTTATTTATTGTAACTTCTGATTTAGAGAGGGAAGTATATATATATACTTAAATTAGAATATAATTCAATAGTATTAATTGTTATACATAAAAGTTTCTCTTGTTTTATAAATTAGTTTAACCACAAATGCATTAGTCGTAGTTGGTATGTTAATTATATATGGGTAGTGTAATTGTGGAATGTGTAAATTATCAAAAATAAAATGGCAATGTTTATTTGAGATGTTGATTTGTTTTATTAAATTGTAAGTAAGGGTATCTAACTTTATTTATCAATTATATATTGTTGATATTGAAGAGTAGTACTTGCTTAATGAAATGGTCTATTAGTTAAATTATAAATGTAGCAAGTAAGAAATGGGTTATTTATTAATAAGATTAGAATCATGTGTTATCCCATCAGTTCTAAAGATTAAGTATATGCATTTGGATAATAGAGTTTTAAATGTTTAGGGTTATTTTATTTAAGATTGTGAAATAGTAGCATCAATATTGTAAGGAATTATTTATGGTCTTTTCACTCGTTTGTCTTAAATGATTGAGATGGAAATGTATTATTGGAGTCCTTGAATAAGGATTGTAGATTATTTTTATGAGGTGTTCCTGCTTGGTGATATTCCTGCTTTGTTTTGAGGTTTGGTGTTAAGTGTATTGTTACCCAGAGGATTTAGAATTGTCGTCTATGAGAATGAGTTATGTATAATCATTATGGAGGCCTTTGTCTTGTATATTGAGTTAAAACGTGATCCACGCACGTTATGCCTATGTGTTATTAATTTGGGAAATTTGTATTCCATGTTATGAGAGTATGCATTTGCGAAAATTTCACCATGCATGTTATGTCAATTAATGTTATTTATTTGTTAGACTGATTTTAAGTCCTTGTGTAAGAAGTTCAAGTTGCATGTATGTTGCTTATTGTTTTGGTCCTTGTGAAAAGTTTCACCTTAGGAGGAGTGGCTTCCGTTAGGGGCCGGACCCAAAAGAGGTTGCATGGGTAACCTATCGGAAGTTGGTAACCAAGTGAAAACCTTAATAATTCTTAGGGGTTTGGGTAGTTAAATTAACCATGCAGATAATGTTTACCTCGCCTTGGTCTTTAATGCTCGTTTAGGTTAAAGCGGGTTGAGAAGGCCTGAAATGGCAACTTGAACACTTCGTCTTCTCTAGAAGTGTTTTGAGGCCACATAGTTTGTATAGGGGCCAAAAGTTGTTAGAGGTTTCCAGGGTAACTCTGTTAGAGGGCCGGTAACCTAGGAAGGCTATCTAGGGTAACCTACTACATTTATGTGATGACACTCTTATCCTAGTACACTTGTTTGTTCACTTGTGATTGTGAGTCACCCCTAGGAGTTTGTCAGTTGTCTTGTCATTGTGATGTCATGTGTGTTGACCATGTATTGTGTGATGTACTTCTTGATGTCAGTTTAGACTTGAGGACTTGTTCTATCTCCTAGCACGGGGGGTGGGCTTTCGAGTTCCACACGGTTGGGAGGAACGTTCCACATCTTCCATTGGATCCCCTGTAGGTGTGTTGTTCGTGAAATGTTATTCTTGGCAGGATCCAAAATGCACATTGTTCGCAGAGCATAGTTCCTTTGATGAGTTCGTGGACGTGGTCGTCATCTTTTCTTGATCTCATTCTTTATTGTATTGCACTCATGATGTTACATGAGGTTGCTTTGTTATGTTACTTGTATTGTTCTGAGATTTGAGACAATCTCCCTTCCTGTTATGTAACTTTTGGTGTAATGATGTTGGACATGACTATACTCATGGATATATACATATATATATTTGGTTCTTGATGTGTTTATGTTTTATTACTTTAGTAGCATAGTTGTGGAAACCTAAAGCGTTTATGTTAAATTGTTGTCATATGATGTTGTTATTGTTTTTTTCAAAAAAATATGTTGTTTTGTGTGTATGACATAAAATTTTTTTCGAGTTCCACGGCGGGGCGTTACATGCACAAAGATAAAACATATTAGATAAACAAAGCATATGATAGATGTGTTTGATAGCTCTTTTGTTTTCTTGGACATCTATGATATGCTAGCTATTTTAATGTTTATAAGGATCAGGTTATATGTTTACAAATGTTTTCCTATGTACTAATTGGTGATCCTTCATTGCGCTAACCAACTTCTTTTCACAAATGCAGGAAAACTCAGAGTAGCAAGGGAAAGTGACAACTGGAGGCTAGATGGGCAAGAGGACTAAAGCTGATGCAAGGCAACTCAATCGAGATTCATCATTCAGAATGACGGGTCCCATTCTTTACATATGCATTTCCTTTTATCTGTAAATGTAGTCTTTTCTTTATATGCATAAAAATAGTCAGTCCCTCGGCTTGTGAGGGACAATATACACTTATGGTTATCAATAAAGACTACCTTTGCAATAAATGTTGACTCTCTTTTCTATTGTATGCAATTCCCTTAATCAAATAATGCAGTTTTTTGATACTCTCTTTTATGCACATGGATGAAACTTAGTAGAAAATGATATGTACCTTTTATTGTTTAAATGCAAACACAATCATAAGTCTACCTGATTTAGTTGGAAGCAAAATCAGGTAACAATAATTATCTTTTTATTTAATCATACGAGTTAAATAATTATATTACTTACTCTATAATCATATGAGTTATTTAAGAGGCATGATATATTTAACTAATTAAATTGAAATAGAACATATTATTTAATTTACTTACTCTACAATCATATGAGTTATTTAAGAGGCATGATGTATTTAACTAATTAAATTGAAATAAAACATATTAAATTAATAAATGGAAGCAAAAAAAGAAGCATTTTTAGAAGCAAAAAATGAAGCAACAATGGAAGCCAAACTAGAAGCAAACCAGAAGCAATCTTGGAAGCAAAACTTGGTGTTATCTAGAAAGCAAAAACAAAAACAATTCAGGTAGCAAACACATAAGTAATAATGGAAGCAACTTTAGAAGCAACAAAAGATGCAATAATAGAAGCCATATTAGAAGCAACAAAAGATAAAAAAAAAATGGAAGCAAAGCTAGATGCAAGAAGTGACGTTATATCGGAAGCAAAATTGGAAGAAAAACTAGAAGTAAAATTGGAAGCAAAATTGGAAGCAAAACTGGAAGCAAAATTGGAAGCAAACCTGGAAGCAAAATCCAAAGCAAAACTGGAAGCAAAACCGAAAGCAAACCTAGAAGAAAAACCAGAAGCAAATGTGGAAGCAACATAAGAAGCAAAACCAAAAGCAAAATTGGAAGCCAAACTGGAAGCAACAAAA
Organism: Sequoiadendron giganteum; assembly: GCA_007115665.2. NCBI lineage: Eukaryota > Viridiplantae > Streptophyta > Pinopsida > Cupressales > Cupressaceae > Sequoiadendron > Sequoiadendron giganteum. The sequence continues at coordinate 517,055,355 of CM021102.1, forward strand.
GTCAACGCTAAACCTAGTGCTAAATCTGGCGCTAAATCCAGTACTAAATCTGGGGCCGAACTGAGCATACTAGTTTGCACTGATTTTTGCGCGAACAGAAGTGCCCAATTCATGAAATCAAATGCACTAAAATCCAGCTCTATTTTAGGCACTAATTGCTTGTTTTGTTGTAGTGTTGAGTGAGATTTTGCAACATAGGAGGTTGTTCTCCTAGGTCCATATTATTAAGTGATGAAAATTGATGAACATTTTTCTCATTGAAACATCGTTTACAAATACAATTATCATTTGATGAATGAACAAGCATGCCAGGGTAGTGTTCTTTACATATAGTGCATGTTTGTAAGTTTGATAGTGCATCTATTCTATGTCAATTTTTTTTTATGTGGTCATGAAGGTACTGTTGTTGTTCGTTGATGGTGTAGTATCTGTATCATTTGGTCTTTGTTTTTGTATGTTTTGTAGGTGACGACGAGTACTAATTTCCTCTTTATTATGAGAATAATACTCTCCACTTCTTTTACGACTTTGTATTCTTTGAAGTTCTATTTGATGGGGTTTAGTTTGACTTTTTTCGTTAGTGTCCATCATCTGTAATTCAAAATAGGAGGTATGATTACTAATAGTAATGAGAAAAAGACATGGACTAATACAAGAAAGTTGTATTTCTTTGTACATCTACATATCAAATGAAAAATGAAAGCAATTTCCAAAGGTATATAATGAAGAAATGTAGCTAAGATGAATAAAATGTAAATGAAACATGAAATATTGAAATAACTAATTTTGGATATTACATGACATAGATAGATATAGTATGTAGGGCCACCTACAATGGCTCTAGTTTTATTATCTATGGGAGTGATGCCATAATCTACTATCTGAATAAATAGAATTAGGAGATTTGAGTGTAGTTTGTGGATTTCAATTATTTAGAAAAAGGAAAGTCCTTTATTTTTGACTTACTGCTATATAGAAACAAGCTTAATCATAACCCTATACAACCCAAATATCTACTGCACTTGCAAGCTACAAAATTAACTAATTACTAATAGTAACAAGTAGAATAAATGCAATGAATTATTACAATGGAAGAGGAAATAAGCTTAATGAAAAATGATTTTTTTTAAAGAAATAGTTAAAAGTGACTGATCTATTTTTTAGAGAATGACATTTAATTGTTAACAACCCTTTTCCCTTTTGCAACTCTTCAACAATAAATTCATGCATTGCAAATGTAAAAACAAATTGCCATCAAATTGACAAAAAAAATAATCAAATGGAAATAGAATGTTCCCATCCAATTTTCATATCAAAGTTTATTTGGATTTTATTTGTCAAGTGAGATTAAATGGAGGCTTCTACCTGATATTTTGGAGATTTTTAGTAACAACTATATAATGCATATTGTGTGTATTCTACATTAACACAAACTTTAATCATCTGATTCACTCTTATCTCAACAAACAATATAAAATCATTGATACTATAAATCTTAATATTTGTAATCCATTCCCTAATATTGACATATCAAAATATATCATTGAATATAATTAAATACACAACTTTAAAACATAAGAAAATTAAAGTAGTGTTCTAGTGATGTTCCAATTGGAAATATCAATATTTAGATCTTTTAGCAATTCTTGACCCTGACAGGATACTGTACTGCAAAATTCAATCTCCTGTTTGCGGATTTAGTCTTTTGAAATCTCACAAATATTAAGTTATTAATATCTGCAAACATCATGAGCAAGCTGTTTGAAATGAATACAACAAAGAACAAAGCGAAAGAAGGCACAATGAAGGAAACGAAGAACAAAGAAAAGTATCAAAAAGAGTTCTACTTCTATATGAATTAAACTACCAAATCAGGAAACAGGTGCATACCATACCGGTAGGGTGGTACACACGACTGAAGATGGGCATAGGTATATATGGTTACTATGCATATAATCCTCATCTCCAATTGACTATTTCAAAATATTCAGTATTAAATCCGTCAAGCACTGGAATTTTCTATATATTTAACCATAACCACATTTATTTGACAATTTACTATCTCAAAATGCATACCAATTGGGTTTAAAGCATGATAATTTAGCATAGTCATTTGGTCAATATCTTTGTGTTTTTTGTTGTTTAGTCAGAATGAAACCCACATCTCTAGGTGACTATATTGAAACATACTATACCCACACCTGTGTTCATACTTTTTGTGAAATGATGTCCTGACTTGGCTGCCCTTATAGGATTAGGTATTTCATTAAAATATCATAAAAGTGGCTGAGAAAATTCTCTCTGCTGATCCTCAATCACTGAATTTCATCATATATAGGTATCCCTACTAAAATTTCCATATTTAAAAACTAAATGTAAGTGAGCTTGATCTTGATTTATAAACGCTTGTACCCCATTTCAAAATCCCCCCAATGTGGCCTTCCCTAGAGGATTAGGTGTCTTCTCTATGCTGTCCATCAATCACTTTGGACTTTTTATATATATTAGGTGTCCATACTCACATCTCCTTATGAGTATATATGAATGTAAGATAACTTTTTTAATGTAAGATAACCTTGTAGGCTATTTCAAAATGGAATTCTTGTCCTTGTAACTGTACTCATGTCTCTTGGTGACCATGTATATTTGGGCACACTTGTAAATTTAAGTATTTTGTAATGTACAAAGTCTTCCATATATAATTTGGAATTTGGTATCCCAATCAATCTTCTATAGTTTTTGTAAATGAGGTTTAAACTTAAAAATTAGAATCATGTGTTGTGTTTCATCCCTTGAAAATACCCATTCCAACCAACCTTATGGAATTTACAAGTTAAAACATAACATTTATTAAGTTTCAATATCAGCTCCATCACATTCAGTATAGCTATGTGACTATTCAACCTGATTAGCAATTATACAATCTGGCTTTTCCCCTTTACTCTATTTTGAAGTATCTAGTCTTATCATTCTACCCATTCCTGTAGATATATTAAGTTTCAATGCCAATTGTGGAAAAGATGGTACAGTTAGGATATCACTCAGATCTAGTACAAGTTTCAAGGTTTGATTTTTTCTTAAATCTTTTATGAAGTGTTAGTTCTTTTCAATCTATATATTCTTGTAGATATAGAGGTGAATATTCAATAACCAGTTGCATTTCTGTCAGTATCAGACAATGACTTGAATATTATCAATTGACTGAAGTTGATGTTGGGTTAAGATGCATGTGTATGAACTTCTATTCAATAAAGGCATCAAGATATAAAATAGAATCAAGAGTTGGACAAAAAGAAAGGTTTTGAAGGGAATATTATGCTAATGGAAGGAAACTAAGAGCAGATGTAAAATAGACTTGTATATATGAGTTGGAGTGAATAAGATGCATACTTAAAGGAAATCAATGAGCATATTTATGAATCATCTATGGACATACGTGTGAAGCATATATGGCAGACTTAGGAAGCATATTTGAGCAGACTTGTGAAACATCTAGAGGAGCAGATCGGAGAAGAGAGACAAGGAACAAAGAGAGAAGGAAATCAGATTAAAAGAAGAGAATTCAGACTTATTACAACCATTACATCATTGTGATTTTGGCATGGATATCATGTGAATGATCTAGAATAATTATTCCCACTTTATTGCTCATCATCTATTAATATACATGTAATAAGAGATATGAAATTCATTTATAAATATATTTATATGGTTGGAAATGTGTGTATGAACGTGTATGTTTGTAATGAATGTCAAAGTCACTCCTGTCCCAAGATACTGGTATGATGGTTATAGTTGATTCTATATATTGGATGTTCTGAATAAGTCTTCTTGTGACCGTGCTTGGGTCTAATCTACATGATCTTGAATTTTTCAAGAGCTTGGATGCTACTGAGTCCTTCTTTCAAATTATTCTATTAAACAATTTATACAGGCTATTGTCTTTCAGATTGGCAAGAAATTTTTGAACTCATCAACACAGCTATAGGTAGGAAATTAGGCTAGATGGGCTTAGAGACATCTTCAAGGAAGTTTCCTCCTACCTACAATGAGCTCTCAAGAATAATCCATTTTGGTAGAACGTTGTATTAAAATCAAAGGAATGGTTCAATTCTCCTTTCTTGAGTGTATTGAGAACTAAAGATCCTTTTAGCATTAGAAAAGGTTTATGGGGGTGTTGTGCTTATTGCATTCAAGGTGTTGTGCTATGTTTTATAGCCAAGTAAGATTATTTCTAAAAGACATGATTTTATTGAGAAAAAAATGGAGTTGGATGGTGCATAATTGTTTGTGTGTCCAGAGGGACCTTATAAATCAGTGGAATAGGTGTGTTTGATACAAGAAAATATTAGTATCTTGCATCAGATGACAATTCAAACCTGACATCCAGTTCCAATGTGTCGTGTGGATAAATACTATATTCATATGATGGAAAGGACTGTGAAGGAATAATCCTATCTTCATTTTATGAACTTGCTTCTGAGAAATATTGGAAGAAACATCAAATGGTAAATATGAATCTAGATATAAATCTCATTAGGACTAAAGACCTATATTACCTTTTCCATACAGTTCTTATTGACTGACAAAAACTATGATAGTAATTTTGTCTCAGGTATTATGGAATTTTTTTTTCTCTTCACCCATGAAGTCCTAGGTTACCATATTCAAATGACTGTCCCAGAAGATCATACTTAAAGGCTTGTTATGCATATCATTATGACTTTCATTATGCAAATTTGAAATGACCATCCTATCAAATGTCATTTAAAGTGTCTACCCCTTTGGCTTGGGCAGATTGTACCATCATCATGACTGTGTTATTTAATCAATACCTTACTGTTGGAAAAGCTCACACAAGGATGACACTTGGTATATCAAAAACAAATTTATGTCTTTTAAGATCAAGCTGAAGAGAACATGGGGGATTTCTGGGATGGCCTTTTACACCAATCTTAATTTGCATGAAGTTCACGAACCTATTTTCAATTAGTAAATTCCTTTCGTAGATAGGAAATGTAAAGGATTCATTTAAGAAATAAATAAGTAGTCTCTTTCTGAGGATAATCCACATGCAAGAAGTAAAAAGCACATAAAAAAATAATTCTACAGTAGAAAATCAAATTCAATCAGTTATGTCTTATTTTGCTTGCACACTTATCTGAAAGACATAGGGTATTCACCATACATTTCCCTTGACAAAGAAAACATGTGATTACTTTTATTTTTACTATAATCACATAATTGAAATTGTTGTTACATAATGATGCACTGAGAAAATAGTATATACATAAAAATGCAAAGAAAATGTTTGAAATTTAACATGCAACCTAATGTGTTGTGCTGAAAGGAATCTATAATATCATGAACTTGGATAGGAGGTTATTGATATTTCACATAATAATTGCATACAGTTATAATAGTCACAAAACTTGTGGATTCTTATAAGGCTGATAGTTAGTATTTTAATATATCAGCATCAAAATGAAAATGATGGTCAGCCTGCAATTGGATCTTCATAATGATCCCAAAAAGGGCACATAGGTTACATTATAATCCATACACCTACAATTTTAATCAACCAGATTTGTTACACAATTCAATGGACCAGTGAAAGCGTGAAGCATTTTTTATTCAAACTCTATTTAATTTGATAGATATAACTGTAAAAGAATATTTACAAGTTTAAGAATATATACACTGTTTCATAGAAAATAAGGAATGCATTCCTAGTTGTTTGTATCATTGCACATCTCATTGATTTTAGAAAGCAACAATTTTATCTCTGCAGTAAAATATATCTTATCAACTTTAATGATTGTTGCTTTCAAGCACTCTTCATTATTGTATGTCTCTTTTTTGCATGACAGTGTGAAAAAGAATTGTGTAAGGACAACACTTCTTATTACATCTTTAGTACTTGTTTCTACCTCATGATTAAATTGTAGTGTGTAAAGTTCTTATGCAGACATACCCATGACTTCTGTTGTTATCTCATCAAATGCAACTGGCCATATTATATCTGTGTGATCCTCTAGTTTGACTTGAAGTATGTACCTGTAATTGCAATTTGCAAATGTTGGTACACAATTAAGTAATACCATTTATCTTCTTCATTTTGAATAACCCTTTTCTTACATTGTTTTCCATTTGATTGAAGAGGACAAGCTGGATAACAAAAGGATTTAGATTTGATGAATAGTATTGTTGCCTTTGCAATGATTTGGATGGGTTGTATTATTTTTGTTGATTATTCTTGAATGTTTGCAATTTTTATTCTTGTGATAATAGGAGGCATATGATCAAGCTTTGTGGAGGAAGGTACAATATTAGCCCCATTTTGTGCATACAAAGTTTTTTTTTTTTTTGCTTCTTCTATATCAGGGTCTATGGATAGGTGTGTAGTTACAAATGTGCTTATTACCTTTCCATTATAGTCAGAAACACGTCCATTTTTAATAGCTAGAACAATGGTTTGTTCTGAGTGGTACATTTGTTGAAGTTTTGTGCCTTTTTTTGAACTATTGGTCCCCATAAAGTTACATCTATAGTTGATGCAGACATATCTAATACTTTGATGCTCTGCCTCAAAACCTCTGTACCATCCCTCCTCCTTATTGTAGAGCTTGGATCTATGCAAACAAAAATTCCAATAACATCAACAACTGAATTATTACCTTAGTCACAATTTTCTTGATAGGTATGAAAGTGAATTGATGTTTTGGAATAGAGAGGTCATCTTCACAGAGTGTCACCTTTGATTCAACAATTAAGGTGATTTCTATTCCACTATTTAGTTTTCCGTAAAGCTTATTAGCAGATTTAATGGTCCCACCAGATAATGAATATATAGATCCAATATTAATGTTTGCATTGAAATGAATATCTACAACTTCATTGAAGCAAGTGACATGTGTTTCTGTGTGTTCACTATCTATAATATCGAAGTTGAAAACTTGTCCATTTCCCTTTTGATTGGTGTACTGATGGATTTCTTTTTTCATAGTTACATGGCTTTTGATAGTCCACCTTGTTTGAAAAGGGTTCAAACTTTTGATAGGACTAAAGATAATAGATGTATCCTTCCTAGATTGAGATGGGTTTATGCCAAACAACATTCTTTTAGAGTTTGGGGTTGTTGGTGATATAGGATAATCAAATGTATCTGTAGCATCATTTTGTAGATGTTCCTCTTGCTGTGAAAATAGGAAGACATGTTCACTGATGATGGCATGATCTATACATGCAAGCTCTAGTTGTGAAATGGAAATCCACCTACGCAATTTCAAGTAAAAATATAATTAGTAATATATTGTAGAAGTTAGAAAGTTAAATATAAGGTATAGAAATAGTGTTGAACCTACATACTAACCTTGAACTACAAATCATGGGACAACTATATTTTGTTAGTTGTATTATAGATCCCTCATGAATTTGCTTCGAAGTTATATAGTGGTTGTACTTTTTTGGAAATGATGCTCTTTGTTTATGCTCTCCATCAGAAAGGTCTATTCTATATCGATTATTTCTCTTAGGACCTTGGCCAAGGTTTGAGGTAGCTAATACTTGGAGATGAGGATCCAAGCTTAGATTTCCATCGTTCATAAGCTTGATTGTATTTGTAGTCAATAATGTAGACATAGCTACAAACAACAAATAAATGTAAAATAAAGAATGAACAGAAAGGAAAGTAAAAACTGAAGTGTCTGAAATATTATTGTCAAAACAAAGACAATTAATAGAAAGAGATAAATATTCCTACAAATAAAAACACTATTGATAGCCATACACTATTGTCAGCCATAGTTTGATTATTTTGTAGTGAGTTTGAAGAATATATGATACTGTTCACACTAAGATTCTATATTTTTAGGTTTTCAACATGGCGTCTCTGGTTGTTTCAGTTTATGTGTATGATGTCTAAAAGAATTGTTGTGAGGTTTTTTTAGTTAAAAAGAAGAATAAACCTCAAGTAGGAGGGTTATGTAGTTAAAAAGAAGAATAAACCTCTATATTGTAATATGGCAAACTGATTACAACCAAAACTCTATGAAAACACATTATCTTGGAGCTAGATCACTCATAAGGGAGTAGTCCCTTTGATAAAATATGGAACACTTGTGAATAACCTAGGAAGATTACGAGGACACTCATTTGAGGAATGAAAAGATTATAGATGCAACATTTCTAAAGATAAAGATCAGACCTATGCATAAGAGAGGGAAATATGTATGGCCACCACATTGTATCAGAAATTATACTACAAATATAAAGCAAGTTTGTTGTACAAATCAGTTATGTTGATGGCTATTAGTTTAAAAAAATAGATAGTGATGTTGTTGATAGATTAGACGAAGTAGAAGATATTTTTGCTGAAATATGACATTTGCAATCATTTAACCATCATCCTACTGCATTGAGTTGCTAAAGAAAGTTTGATATTGAGTTGAATGAATATACACAAAGTGTTGAATCTTGTCCTTATAGATATTTAGTTGATTGAATATATGCAAAGTATTGAACCTTGTACTTAAAGATATTGAGTTGATTGAATATATTTGTAGAATAAATTTCACCTATCAACCAATAATGTCAAGCTCTCATGATACACTGTGTGACCTACTATAACATGTTTCAGTTCACATGATATAGTCTATGGCAGCATGATGTGCAATAAAGCACATGTGCCACACCTACATATATAGCAAAAAATTGACAAAACCAAAAAGAATGAATAATGTTGAATATAGAGGTTTATTATATACTACTTAGGATGTACCTGGGTAGCAATTAGTTTGAATTTTTTTTGAACCCCAAGCCAATTTAACATAAAAATTCAATTGATAAGTGAAACATTTTAAGCTTTACCAAGTAGTGTTTTCCAACATTTTCAGTACATCAATTAGAAATTTCTTTAACAGATATAATCACACACACACAACTTACTCTTCTCATTAAAATAAGGAATGAGGTTAGAGTGCAAATGGAAGATTTAACAAGTATAAGATAACCATTCATTAATCAAATATTTAACCTAAGAAATTATTGTTTATATTAAAGATAAGATACAGTTGATCATATCCTCAGAAACAACCAGGTAGTGACCTCTAGTTTGGCATTGGGTATGTGAAAATACTCACAAGAAAGAGATTTATTTCAGTACTACAAGAAAAAGACTTGATTAATGATGTCAATTTACTCTACAAACATTCAAAAGAAGTGAATAAAATATGGCTCAACACATTCATACATAAAAACTAAATCCCAAGTTGCAAGGCCCTATAATTTTAGAAAGTTCAAAAAAATTGAAATAACCTAATAAGTAATTGCATTCCAGAGTCTCCATAAATTCTACTTTTGAAAATGATTTTATGTTTTGACTATCTACACAAATAGACATAACCCTCACATTGCCAATTAATCATTGTATCTAAAATAATAATATATATGCATTCCACATACATGATCTACTACATTTAACAAATAGATGCATGCAATTAATATGCTTTGTCTTGCACCATTTCTATGTTATTATTATTAATTCAGATTATTTTGACTATAAATAGAAATTGGCGATTTCTCTTAAAATGGAGCTTCCTTGTGTGGGGAATGCGTGTTATTCTTATATGGAAAAAATCAATTTTCTTTAGGTACAAAAATTTGAGAGGAAGGCATGAAGCAACTATTTCAAGAAATTCTAAAAAACAAACGATGCCATCAAATACTACTTTTTTAAGAAACAAAAACTTTATGATTTAAAATTATAAAGTTATTATTATTATCTAAATTCAAATTTTAAAGTTCACTGAGCTATCTATATTGGTTTGGCTTAGCTATCTATATTGGAGAAAATGGAATAATCTTGTGTTTTATTTGAAAAGAAGGACACATAACCTACTAACTTCACTAGCGGAATCATTACCTGCCCCATTTTTTGCAAGGCCATGGAGTTGAATATACAACCTAGCTAAAGAGACTCACCTTGATCGTATTGGAAATCAAAAGTTGAGATTAGTCAATGAAGATCCTGCATGGTTGCCTCCAAAGTTTTTTGTCATAGTTTTGACTTTGGTTGCTAGCAAAGGCGGATTTCTCTTTGGATATGATACTGGTTAGTCTTTGCCTATTTAGATCTTGTCAATTTAGGCTCAAAATCATTCCTATCTCTATTGCAACTCATAAATTTTTTTTGTCTAAATTAGTTAAATATTTGTGTGAATTGAGGTGAAATATTGTAAAATCTCCAATGAGTTGGGTCTTGATGATAACATGTGTTGTGTTGATCTTAGATTACAATTAAGAATAAAATTTGGACTAACTACAAACCGTCAATAAACTTTCACCAATTTTTCACTATACCAAAACTCAAGAAACTATCTATCCATTTACACCTCCCTATACACTACATGACAGTTCAGATGCATTCCATAGTATTTGAAGTGGATCTGCACTACTCTTTATGGTGAAAAATATTTGTTACAAGATGCTCCCTCTTTGATGCACTTGATTGCTTTTACAAATTTTTGAAAGATTAGCTAAAATTGTGTGACATTTTATAATTTGGCACATGTGCCAAGATTTTATATTTTATGAAATCTTATGATTTGACAAAAGTATGTGAAATGTTGGAAGCAAAAAATTAGAAAAATAGTTAAATTGTGGAAAGTTTTGGTTGAATGGGTTTAATACGAGTTCTAAATATTTGTTAATTATACCCAAAATTGAAAAAAAGTGACAAAACTAGCTGAGTCATTGATTCATTGATTTTAATTATCTCATTTTCTATGGAGGGTTTGATAATAAATTAGACCTCATAATTTCTCGACATATTTTCTTATCATGTATTTTGGTAGACCTGAGTTCTCTATGATGGTTTTGGAGGCAAATTAAGTTTCACATAATGAAAATTTCCTGGGGAAAGATATATATATATATATATATATATATATATCAAGTATATGAGTTGAACAGTCCAAGAACAATGAAAAGCCTTAGGTTCAAATGTCAACCAAAAAAGCTAATACTCAAGAATGAAAGTATTTATTGATTTGCAAGTCTAATGTGAAATCTCAAAATTAAATACTTATGTTTGGAAAACTACTGGATAGGAGCTCTGAGTGGAATCATAAATGCCACCTATCATATATAATAGGTAAATGCCCTGTTTATTCATGTTTTGGCTCTGTTTTTAGGTTTTCCCTCCTACGACTGACTGTTTCTTTGGTTAATATTGTACTTTCTTTCATTGGCATGATTGTTATTAAAAAAAATAGGTAAACAAAAAGTACAGAAAAGCAAGAACAATAAAATTTTAAAATGGGAGTGGAGGATATCACAACCCATGAAATAATCCTATATGTAGAAAGGCCTTTACCTAAATAGAAACCATACTTATAAATTTGTTTTATGTAGACTTCATTTGCACCTTGTATGATAATATTCTAACAGGTCACCATTGATGTGCTTTTCTGTTGAGTGCAAATGCTCATTCAAAGGTGTGGAACAAAATTATAATACAAGGACATACTGCATTTACTTAGTGTCTCCATTTGAAATCTCAAATCTCCAACTAACTTCTTATGATGTGGCTATCTAAGAAGTAATGGATATCTCACATGCCCTTGAAGTAATTCCATGTTGCAGATAGGATTAGTTACATTTTAGCTCAATAAATAGAATGAATCAGATGGTTCTATCATGTGGCCACCACAAAGGCCACTACTAATAAGCATTCTTTAAAAATATTGTCCTCTCTCTTTCATCTTTGGTTCAAAGGAATCCTTAGTGTACAAAATGAACTTCAACATTTTCATAATGTAGCCTTTGTTCCACCTCATAGCCACATAATATTAGCTTTGGTTGGAGATAGATTTAAGATTCTCCACCATTCCATGTAATTTTCATAAGTCGAGCAAACCCAATTCTCCCGACCTTACGAGTATGACATGGCCTAAGAATATAAATCAGATCATGAAGTAGCATCAATCTATTAAAAAGAATGTACATACTTTCTGATACTAACTGAAAACATTTTGCAGGTCAAAACATCCAATAAGGTCCAATTTTTTTATGATGGCAGACAATGTGCAACATAAGTATCAAATCAATGTACCTTGAGTAGGGCATCAAGATTTGAAATGATAAAATAGAATCGAAGACCATGTCATCTATATTATTAAGTAGAAAGAATAAACCTGCCCAAATGATGTGGATGACTCATCATTTGACGTCTCATTTTTGATCTGTCAATCCATCCATTTCTAAAGGCTTCTTGGTTCCTCTTTCAAGATTTGAGGGGTTTATTTTCTTGTGCTCCTAGTTACAAATGGCATTACTCTTACCCACTTAAAAAAAAAAATAGAATTTCACAAAACATTTGGGCTATATTCCTTTCATTGGTTATTTTTTAGCAGAAAGATATTATCCAAATCACAAATTTTTCCATGAAGAGCCCAGACACCATTACTTGAAACATTCCCTTATCAGGGGTTAACATTTATTTGTGGTGTAATGTTTACATGTATGTGGTTTTACAAGCTTAAGTGGATGTTATTCAATGTGGATCACTGGTAATCTATCAATATGGACATCTTTCCCATCATTTGTACCATTCAATATTTTTTTGTTATGCATAAACACTAAACTTGAAGCTAGATTTTCTCTAATTACTAAGTGGGATAGATTTTGTTAGTTTTCAATCATAGTATCATATTATTGTACTCAATGTGATGTTTCCATCCACTTACATGTTTGAGTCTAAGCGCTCAAAATACATTTTGGTGGCTTCTGTGTTGCACAAATTTAAAAATTAATTAATTTAGAATTTCTTAAGGTTCTCCATGAATTAAAATGGGTGTACCATAAGTTGTGACTGAGGTTGAGACCTATAAAAAAGAGGCTTTATAAAATTTACCTTTCTTAAAAATTGTCCAGATGCTAATGAGTTACTTCAAGCATTCAAATGAACACAATATAACATTCAAGATAAGTTTTCACACCCCGTCTCCATAACCACGATGTCACTACATTTACATGTATTATAGGGTTGCAAAGAAGGAGAACAAATAAAAAGCTCCAAAAATTATGTATGTTCCCAGTAGCTACGAATATAGACCATATCAATACATTGTTGTGTGAGAGGAATATCCTAATACTTGTGTTATTAACCAAGTCAATGACAATTATCAAACTAAGTATGAAAAACTCACTCCTTATAAGAAGATGATAGAAAGTCTCAAGGACCTTTTCATAGATATAATTGTAGCTTAGGAAAATCAGAATTAAGATTATTCAGCATAACAAATAAACTTGAAAATTCTTAATCTAATGATAGAGAACAAAGAAGTGCATGAAAGGAAGAAATAAAGAATGATATCGCCATAATCTTCATGCCTCCATTGAATGACCTCCATCATCCTTCTCCATTTTGCTACTAAATAATCAATACCCTCAGAATATCTGTATGCACTTAATTAGCCTATGGCAAAAACATAGCAAAATATCAAAGTTTCAATCTTACTAGTACAACAGTATGCAAATTCTAGATGGATGAAAATGATAATGACAATGCTATTTATAGAGAGCCAGATGGAAAATGGACGGTCATGATTGAAAAGACATTAATTTGATCAAATGACCAAAATTGAATGAGACGAGATAAGATAAGATTGAGAGTGAAGAAGAAAGAGGAAATTGAACGATTTTTCAATAAAATCAATTAGTTTGAAGATGAAAGAAAGCATAATTAAATAATAAAGACATTATTTAATTAGAAGATGAAAGAAAGCATGATTAAATAATAAAAATATTATTTAATTAGAAGAGGAAAAGGCGAGTTATCTTTTCTTTTTTGATTTAATAGAAATTTAATTCCAAAAAGCGAGGAAAAAGATAAGTCATTAATTAAATAAGATTTAATTAATTTGTGATAGAAAAGCTAACAGTATAATTAAATAATTAATATAATTACTTAATTATAATGGAAAGTGGAAATAATTAAATAATGAAAGTTTATTTAGTTATAGAGGAAAGACATTAGTGATGTAATTAAATAAATATAATTTATTTAATTAATCAAGATTAACGGAGAAATAAATTAAATGAACTAATTAAATAATTAAGGATTATTTAATTAATAGCAAAAGTATGACCCTAGATAATGGAAAAATGGTGTTAATATGTTTAGGACATTTTTCAGTGTCTACATTTTCCCCTCTTTGATACAATGGAGTTTATTGCATTGTGTCAAAGAAAAAGATATGTCTTAGTGTAAGGAAGAATGACGGGGAGGTAGTGGTATGCCCCCTCGAGAGGACATGCAGGCTTAAAGAACATGAGTGTGCTCTCGAAAGCAATGAGAGGACTAAAAGATGAAGGATGAGAGAATAAGGGAAAATAGATAAGGATGATGAAGATGCAGAATAGAAGAAATGTTAGCGGAGAAAAGATGAATGTTAGCATAGAATACATGGATGCTAGCATGGAAGACATGGATGTTGAGATAGTGCTAGTTGAGATAATTTATAGATATATATTTTGCTATGCAAGGCTTGTGTATTTAATCATCATTGGTATGCCCCCTCGAGAGGACATGTGGGCTCAAAGAACATGAGTGTTTTCTCGAAAGCATGAGAGGACTAAAAGATGAAGGACAAGAGAATAAGGGAAAATAGATAAGGATGATGAAGATGCAGAATAGAAGAAATGTTAGCGGAGAAAAGATGAATGTTAGCATAGAATACATGGATGCTAGCATGGAAGACATGGATGTTGAGATAGTGCTAGTTGAGATAATTTATAGATATATATTTTGCTATGCAAGGCTTGTGTATTTAATCATCATTGGTATGCCCCCTCGAGAGGACATGTGGGCTCAAAGAACATGAGTGTTTTCTCGAAAGCATGAGAGGACTAAAAGATGAAGGACAAGAGAATAAGGGAAAATAGATAAGGATGATGAAGATGCAGAATAGAAGAAATGTTAGCGGAGAAAAGATGAATGTTAGCATAGAATACATGGATGCTAGCATGGAAGACATGGATGTTGAGATAGTGCTAGTTGAGATAATTTATAGATATATATTTTTCTATGCAAGGCTTGTGTATTTAATCATCATTGGGCGGTAAAATATGACAAATGGACAACAAACACCATGGTATGACATAGACCAAGGTGTGCAAGGTCATCCATTTGTAAAATAGATAGTCACAGACAAGGAATGTCCTAACTCATACTAAGGGTCATGTTGCCCCAATCTTTTTCTCAAGACAAACCACAAAAATCAATCAAATAAAAGATGAGTCATGAGACATCATCGCTCCTCTAAATCCTTAATGGGACATCCTTGAGGTGGCTAGTAAAATGATCAAAGTAAATCCAAAAAACAAGACAAAATAGACCAACAAGATCAATAGTCATTCATATTATCTACCAATAAGTGTTTGCCAGTGCGTTAAGGGATGAAGTGAGTGACAGGTTTACTATTTTGACAAGGCCTAGTTTCAAGAGAAGAAACATGTCGTATAAGACGTCTAGTCTGGTTTCGATCATGAAACTACCTATATAAGGCAAATGAAAAAGTATGATAGTGATAAGATCTGTATTCAAGGACACATCCTATATAAGACCATTGGTTTTGATTGATTTGACAAATGACTGTTTTGACTTGGAGACTTGTTGGCTTGCTTGTCTGGTTTATGCAAGATTTGAGTTTGAAGTTTAGATGATGATGTCACATTTGAATTGATAGTGTCCGATTTATTCTGAGTGACCTGACGAACCCTAAAAGACTAACCTAGGAGGCCTCGGGGGCTCATTGACATATGACCTTGCCTACGTAGCAATGCGCAAAGACCTCATAGTTCAACATGACCGTTGACTTTGTTTAGATGACAAAGGACTGAATCATGATTTTATTGGACAACACCTAAAGGACTGACCTAATGCCTTAGAGGCACATTGATAGATGGCCTTGCCTACATCCAGTCACAAAGGCAATGTAGTTTGACAATGACAAAAACAAACATGACTGACTCTAACTCTGTTTTTTGGGATTTTGAAAGATATTTGATTTTTTTGGGTTTTTCACATATTTTCTTTTTTTTTTTGGAATATTTGATTTTTTTGTTTGTTTCTGAATGTTTTGATTTTTTTGTCTTTTTGATATTTTATGAGGATCATGACAAATGCATGTGAATGATGCCTACACACAAGAATCCAAGGAAAACCATGATCTTGCTCCCAATCAAGCTAAAAACCAATTGACAAGTGATGATGATGATGATGACGTTGTTTGACGTGGGAAGGATGCATCCCAAAACAACGCGAGGATGATGATAATGTGACTAAAGGATCAAAATTTGTAGCAAAGCGAGAAACAAATCCAAGGAATATTTTGGATGATGTGTTAGGATGCTTAGCAAGATTGTATGGATTAGGCTAGTTACATTTTGAATGATGTGTTTAGGACTAGATGGGATGATGGAGGATCCTTAGACCATTGACAAGGGAAACCCAAGATAGGCGATTGGTATGAAAAGATGATGGGTGGCTTTGGTAAAAGATAGGAGACATGAGGATTATGGGTTGGAAGAATTAGCATTTGGTCTCCAAGCACAATGTTCCATAGGTATGATTTGTTTTCTTCGAGGTATGGGTGTGGATAATTCTATTAAGGAAATGAAATGATACTTCATGGATAGTGTATGACCAAAGGATAGACATGTCAAGAGTTTTCGCAAAGCATGATTTATGTTTGTACCCTAGTTCTTATGAAGATCAAAGTAGGTGGAAAATGGATGGAAATGATATGGGTTAAATGGACAGATGGAAATTTCATGAGGAAGGCATGGGAGATGAGACAACTTACCCCTAGGTGTAACTGTCCACATAGATAATTGATTCTACACATGATGCATGTTTGCCAGGTTTTCATCATGGTACTTATCCAAAGTGCCATAAAAATGGTTTTCACTATTGGACAAATTTTTTTCTTTTTACTATTTTCTTGATTTTTTTTTTTGTTACCAAGATTCCTATTTGCCAGGTTTTCATCAAGGTAACAATTGTTTTCAAGACTTTTTCTCATTTTGTGTATTTTTTCAAGACCTTTTCTCATTTTTTTGTATTTTTTTCAAGACTTGATATTTCTAGATGGTTTTGCTATTTTAGTTGATCACTTAATATTCTAAATCCATTGATGGTTTTGATGTAGAGACTGGTGCCATGATATGCCAATAATTACCTTTATGAAGTACTTGCCTTGTTAGGATCATAACACTTGCATACAACTAATTGATGTAATTGTGATTCTTGTTGATACTAGAGTTGGCCTTATCATAATATGCACATCGCAATAGAGTGCCATGAGAGTCCTTACAATAAAGAGTTGTTGCCAAGAAACGATGGATTTATGAGGTATGTCTTTTGGAATTATGGATGATGGTAGATGTGTAAGGATTTTTTGGATGTTTGGATGAATCACTTTTTATTTTCCAAACTTGGGATGTTGTATGACGAAGTTTGGAATTTTGATTGTTTGGAACCAACACTTTTATATTCCTTTCTTGATGACCATTTTGATGGCGGTGGACATTTTTTATATGCAGGAGTCCTCTTTTCTTGTGGCTCTACATCTTGATTGGCTTTTGGATTTAGAATATTTTCTTTGCTTGATCCATTTTTCTTTGGGATCTATTTTAACTTTATTTGTCCACTTGGGTTTTTGATTGATTTAATGGTCATTGGAATTTAATTTTGAACTTTGGATTTGTAATAATTTACTTTTTGTTGGTTCCAAATGGATGGTTTATGGTGTGGATGGAAGGAGTGTTGGCAGCAACCTTATGGTAAGAACTACTCATGACACCCATTTTGATGTTTGTATTAGATAAATTTTCCCCCAATATCGCAGAGGTATCACTAACATCATTTGATTTGTCGATTAAAGGATAGACAAGACCTTGATGTCTACGATTTTCTTGAAACTCTACTGGTTCTCAAATGCCTTGCTCATGTATGCCTAATCCTTTTCCTTGATACTGCATGCTCTAATAGATTCTGTTTGCGATGGGGTATTTGTCATTTTGAAAATAAGATGCAAACCCATCATTGTGTATGTGGACACTGTTACTTGGAATCTTCTCTTTTGCAAGAAATCCCACTTTCACAAAGATAAATGATCCTAGTTGATAAAATGTCGCAACTTCATTGACATGTTGGATATATTTTTGATTAATATCTTTGGTCTAATTTTGTGAAACATTATTTTTGATAGTTCTTCAAAATATATCGATGATTCCAATTCGATGTAGAAACCTTCCTTATGGTCATAATCATAGAGTCTAGTGAATTCTGCTATAGCTTGATCATTTGCAAATATGTCTAGAGTAGGAGATTCTTGTTCTAGAGGAAGATCATCGATGTGTATCATGGAGGCAAGTGTCTCATTTTGGGAAATGGATGTGTTTGATACTTGGATAGGATCAAATTCAAATGCTTGATCATGAATGGCATAAAGGTCGATGAGCGGATTTTTTTGGATTTCTTGATCAATGGTAGTGTCTTGGTCAAAGATGGGTTTGTCTTGGACAATATGATTGGGAATGGGATCTTGATCAAGGATAGGTTTATTTTGGATGCCATGATTATCTAGGACTTATTGAATGGAATTAAGGATGGGGTCATGTGATGGACTACTTCAATCTTGACATGAAGATGAAGTTATGATGCCATGCCTTGAGTTTTCTTCTTGACATGTATCCTTGAGTTTAGGCAATGGGATGTGTTTTTGGAGACCATAAAAAAATGCATTTTCATGAATAAATGTAGCTTTGGATGAAGTGAATAGGAATGGATTAGTGGATGATGGACTACAATAGGATGTGGAGACTTAGAATGAGTTGAGGGATGATGGACTAGGATAGGACGTAGAGGCTTGGAATGGACTAGTAGTGGAAGGTTGGTTTCCCTTGTCAAGGTTAGGATAAGGGTGATTAATGGATGTTTGTTGTGGATTAATGTCGTGGATTGTGCTAAGGGACTCTTAATAGTGAGGGTAGATGGATGGAGGACTAGATTTTATGGGTTTTTGGTAAGAGGGATAGATGGATGTCTGATTATGGGTTGTGGATGCTTTGCATTTGGATTCAAGGTATTGTATTTTGAAGTCTATGGCTTATTGGAATTGATCAATGTAGAGTAATCGGTATTCAAATTGACTAGAAATAATATCAAGGTGAATGGAAGACATGGTGGTATGAAGCCTAAGAGATGCCAATGCAATGGAAGGTATGCACCTATGCTATGTTTTTTTTTTGGATTTTTTTAATAATAAGGATGCACCTAAGACTAAAATTAAGGAATGGTAGAATGATAATGACCCTATGACCAAAGGATATGATATGAAAGGATGATGATGACCAAAGGATATGAGACTAAGCTATGTTTTGTGATTTTTTGAAAATAAGGGTGCAAGATGATCATGCAAGGATGATAATGACTAAGGGATGCAATTAAATGAGACTAATGGATGCAAAGGATACCAAAGGCAGACCATGATAGTGGAGACTAAATGATGCTAAGTGAATGACCAAAGGTAGTGGTGAAACTAAGGTTAAAATGAAATTAAGCTATGTTTTGTGTTTTTAAGATATAAGAATGTAAAGTGCAAAATGCAATTTAGGTCCAAGACTAAGGATTGATAATGAGGCTAGAGAGATGAATCTTTAAGATTTAGGAAAAAAGGTGGAAACCAAGCTAATGTAGGTTCAAGATGTCCAAATATCATTGAACTTTGTAATGACCAAGATGATGGATTTGAAAAGGTAAGTCTAAACTAGGACACAAGTTTGAGACCCAAATTTTTGACCAAGATGATAAAGATAAAGTTTGATATGTAATACCCCTCTGTTTTGGTTTCTTGTTTGGATTGCTTTATGCTTTGTTTGGTTGCAACTACTTTGATATTGGACACACCTTGTTATTTGAGTTTTGATCGCTACTTATTGAGCAATGAACTATTATTGTGTGATGTGTTTATCTGATGACTGTTTTACATGCTTTAATGCTGTAATGGTGTTAGTAGTTGAAACATGAGTTTTTATTATGAGATTATTAAGTAAGATGTAAATGTTAGTCTTGATGAGTGTATTGGTGAAGGGGACGGGTTCGTATCACTCACTTGCGAGCGCCCTACGAATCTTTGATTTCTTCTTCACAGTGTGTACTATATGTTGTTTATATCATATGATGTTTACTTGGTTTTCAGGTTGTAGGTACATGACATCGACTCCACATGGTTTCATAGGTTTGAGCGTGTTGATCCAACGGTTAAGTTGAACGGGAGATAGTAGCTAGGTAGCTTGTGTCAAGTCTACACCCTAGCCTTAGTGTGTCGATTGTCTTGTTTGTTGAGTCATGGTTTACCTTATTTTAATGTTATTTGGCTCTGAAAGGTGCTTATTTATTGAATTAATTCTTAGAATAATTGCATTGGTTAAATGTGGTGATTAATTAGAATTAGAATAAAAATTGTGGTTAGAAGTTATAATTAAATTTATTAATAAAATTTAAATTAAATTTATTTAGTTAATTAAATTTAATCTCAAAAGGGTTGAATTTATTTATTAAATAATTAAAATTAATTAATTAAATTTTATGTGGATTAAATTAAATAAAAGCAAAGAAAATTGAAATTTATTTGAAATTATATTTTAAAAGGAAAGTTAGTTTTCAAAATGTGGGAGTTAATTAATATCAAGATATTTTAAATTTTTAATATTGAATGCAAATTAGATTTGGTTGTTAAAGATATTTTTGATTTATGTCACAAGTGCATGTTTAATTAATAAGAATAATTGGTTGCAAATTCATTCATGGAGAGAATTTTGGAGAGGAAAAGCTTCTTCAGGTTTGAGAGGATATTTTTGGAAAAATTGCACAGAGGATTGTTGGAAGATTTTTTGGCTATGGAATTGATTTGGGAATAATCTGTTGATATTGGTTGGGCTTTTGGATTGTTTGCTTGCTTGGATTCACTGCACGGTTGAAGAGAAATTGTGAGATCTTTGGAGGAGGCTCTGCATCAAAAAAAAATCTTCTTGCCCGTAGCTTCAATACCAGGTTTTATTCTGTAATTACTGTTCTTGTCTTGTTTAAATTAAATTAGTAGTGAATAAAGATTTGCCTATCAAATCCTTTTAGGATTAGAGATTACTATTTGAGATTGAAATTAAATATTAAGATTTTTGGAAATTTTGTTATTCCTCGTGAAAATTCCTCTGGGAAATTGTAAAAATTATCTGTAGAATTTAATTTTATTTGAGGAAATTGTAGTATTGTTTGTTAAATCAAACCTTAGATTGTGCAACACATGTAGAATGTTGTAGGAAATTTAATCCCTGTAGAAAATAATTAGATTTATTTTTTTGAAAACAAATCCTCTGTAGAAAATTTACGATGGAGAAATCTAGATCCCTTTTAGTTTTCCTATTTTTGTATTGTTGGAATTTGAAGAAATGGTTTAAAGAATTAGTTATTAAACCTCTGTGAAATTAGGAAGGTTTTCTGGAAAATTTTATTTATTTGCCTGTAGGTGGTTATTTTTATTAATTTTTCTCAATTTTACCAGTAAAAATGTTCTGTGTAAATATATATATATATATATATATATATATATATATATATATATATATATATTTATATATATGTAATATACTCTGGTAAATATATTTACATATAACATATAAATATATATATATATGTGTTATGATGTTGAGGATATTTTTTATTTTTTATTTTGAAAAAAAATGTTGTACGCGAATATTGCACAGGCGTTTCCTTTGCAAATTTATGCACTTTATATTTGTGAGAAAAGTTTTGTTTTTTATAAAAAAAAATTATTGCACAATGGACGGTGGTCGTGACCCCACCACCTGCTTCCCCATTGGGAAGGACGCGCTGCCCGCATTGGGGGACGCGCTGTCCCATGGGGAGTACGGCCTCCCCCAAACTCTACAGCCGCTGTACAATATGTACAGTCGACGGGTCTTCCTCAAAGGCGTCGACGGTATCGTCCGCCCACTATTAAAATATAACTTTTGCGAATTTTTAAATTCTTATTTAAATAGTATTTTGTGATGTTGAATAGTATAAATTGTATATATATTTTTAATATTATATATTAATATATGTAATATTTAATATATATATATATATATATATATTTATATATTGGAAAGTGGGTGTTTATGTATGGAGTTTATTTTGAATTAATCAATTTTATATTCTGGTTAATTTTAGAAAAATGGAAGTTTTATAATCAATGCTTAATGTAGGTTTATTTTAATATAAAGTTTTGTATAAATAAAAAATATATGTATTTAATGTATATATGGTATGCTGTATATATAATTAAGTATATATATATAATATTCTGTTCTGGGCATTTTGGTTGCATGCAAAGTATTGAGATAGCAATTTAAACTGAAATGAATAGTGTGCATGGTTAGATAAAATAGAGAAAGGTATTTATTTTCATGGAAGGAATTTATGTTTTAATGAAAAATTTGGAAGGTTATTATTTTAATTTCTACGAGAAGCATTAAATAGGGAATGGATTTAATATATCCAAAAATTAGTGTATTTCCTTGCCTTTGCTTATTGTTATTATTTTTCCTTACATTCTTGATTTGGGAAAAGGATATTTGAAATTTAAGTTCTAAGTCTTCTAGAAGATGTGGGTTGTTGCTTTGTTATGTCAACCGTTCATATTTCCCTTGGGTAGTGCTTTATGTGTTTATTTCCTCCTAAGTGTTTGGAGTGGGTTCCCTTATTTGTTGCCTCCTAGAATAGGAGAGATTGCATTGCTTAAGTTTGGTAAGCACCTGAGTTACCCTTGGAGTTTAGTTTTGTATAGTGTGTTATCCATTAGAAGAGTGGCTTCTGTTAGGTGTTGGATCCCAAAGAGGTAAACCGGGTAACCTTCAGAAGTGATTTAATCAAGTGATAATTAAAGTAATGTACTTAGTTGATTAAGATGCACTTCACATTAATGAAGATAACTTAACCTCACTCATAGACACAAGGGCTCATTTAGACTTGGGATGAGTGGGAAGGCCTGGAATGGCAAGATCAACTATTTTGTCCTCACGAGAGATAGTCGATTCCGCATGAGTAAGCATAGGGATGGGATTTGTTAGAGGTCACCAAGAACTTCGGAGCCTATGAAGAATGCCCAGAGGAGATCTCATGTCTAATTGTGCGATGACACTTTGTCTAGGATAACATTGGGATTTGTGTTATGTGTATGGATTCTCTATCATACTTGATCGATTTTATGTCTGGAAGCAATGTGACCATGTTAGTGTTAGACTTATATCATGCATGTATATGGTTGAGTCAGTATGGGTCAGTATGAGTCTGCCTTTGGTTAGAGGTAGTAGATCCTTGTCCATGTTACGTGGTTACTATCTCCTAGCCTGGAGGGTGGGCCTTCAGGTACCACTTGGTTGGGTGGAACTTGCACCATAAACCGTTGGGTCCCCCATTATCTTCTATACCTGGTGCCAAGACATCCAGTTGGATAGCTCATGGTTCTTATTATATTTCTTGCATTGTTGTATTTCCAATTGTAATAAGTTTTTTACCCCTCTTGTATTTATGGGGTGGAATTTTTTAATGTAACACTTTTGTAATATTGCCTCATTCTAGGAATGAGTGATGTAACCAAATGTTCAAGTAATGAATTTATGTTATGGATATTTATCTACTTATCTTATGTTGTTTATGTATGTTGAATTAATGCTTATTACATGAGTAATTAAATGCAATGAATTTTAAATGATGTATGTTATTTGGGTTTAATTAATCTCGGTTGCATAGCCTTAGGGGAGGTTATCAATTGTAGATGAACATGTATGTTTAATTCACTTTAATAAAAAAAAAATTAGTTCGCTTTTAGTATGAATTGAAACTTCCTCTAGGGTTAAGTGGCAGGGAATTTCACATGGTATCAGAGCCTAGGTTTAAACACTGGGTGCTCCAGGATTATGTTGTACCCATTAAGCTTAGTTGCGTAGGTTTTCAAGAGTACCTTGTCTAATACCCTTTTGTGTTTTTGTAGGAGTATGCCTCCTAGATGCAGACGAGGGAGAGGATGAGGACATGGCCGGGTAGGCGGTCGTGAGGGGAGTCAACATGACTCGCTACCTCATGTTATACTTATACCAGAGCAAGAGGAACAACAAGCCTCACAGAACAATCCTGGAAGCAGTGGTGGACAGTTAGATCCTCCAAGGGTCGAAGCTACATGTAGAGCTTTCGAGGAGGCTTTGGCACTATTGGGTCCAAGACAGGACGTACTAGAGGTTAACCCTATGGTGAGGACAGTTATAGCATAGTCAGATATGTTAGCAGTGTCCTCTATGAGGGATTTTATTCGGTCACAACCACCTCAGTTTGATGGAGTAGGCGCCAATTTAGAGGTTGAGACTTGGTTGATAGGTCTTGACCGGTGCTTTTCTATGCATCCTTTTGATAGTAATACTAAAGCGCGGTGTGCTATTATGCACCTTCAAGGATTT
This sequence comes from Sequoiadendron giganteum, assembly GCA_007115665.2. Lineage (NCBI taxonomy): Eukaryota > Viridiplantae > Streptophyta > Pinopsida > Cupressales > Cupressaceae > Sequoiadendron > Sequoiadendron giganteum. Next base: position 517,079,937 of record CM021102.1, read on the forward strand.
GCAACCACTTGGTGGAGACTTGAGGAGTAGAAGCTCCACATTGACATGAGTTCAGTGTCCTAGGAGATCTTCCTTAAGTATTTTAGAGCCCACTTTCTCTCTAACCATTGGCGTCAGCGTATGGGTGATGATTTCCATGCCCTACGATAGTTAGCCTTGATTGTGGATCAGTACGAGAGACAATTCTATGAACTTAAATAGTACGCAGGAATAGTAGATGATGAGGGGATGCTTGTGTAGCATTTCATCAGGGGCTTAAACACCCGTATCAGTGGTGGTGTGCAGTTCTTTGAGCCCAAGTCTATGGAGGTAGTTGTGGAGAAGGCACGGCTTGTGGAGGAGAACTTGACTATGGCATTGGGAGGCCATACAGGTGTTCTTATTGGCAGTGGTTCAGGAGCTGGGACTAGTGCTTGAGGGGGTTAGACATAGGGGGCTATGCCTCGTAAGACACAATAAGGATCAGCATAGGGCAGTCAGCAGCAGGCATTCCAGGGGAAACAAAAAGGTTTCCAACAGAGACAGGGTGATAGAAACTGGAGGCGTATGAAGCGTTTCAACTCTGAGCAACCCGCTTAGAGCACCCAGTCCACTTTTGGAGGTAGTGCACAATAGTCTAGTGCACCAGTAGGAGGCAGAGGATACGGTAGAGGTACAGGTTGCTTCTCTTGTGGTCAGTAGGGCCATATTTCTAGGATGTGTCCCAATAAAGGCATGATAGGATCCACATAGAGACCAACGGTGTCAAAGCCGATAGTGGGAGATTCTGGCAAAGGCCATCGTGTGTTCACAACAGTTGACAATCATCAGGCAGAGCACCAGGGTATCGTGGTTGAGACTTATGGTATGTTATTGGGTAACCCTATTACTATTCTATTTGATTTAGGAGCATCTGACTCCTTCATTTCTTCATCCATTGTGTCACATTGCAGACTAGGGGCCGTAAGGCAAGTTGATAAGTGGCAGGTCGAGTTAGCATCTAGTGCAAAAGTTGCATCGCATTTTGTAGTACCTGACTGTAGGTTGGAGATTGGGCCACTCCTTACTACATTGGATCTTTGGGTTATATCATTGGGATCCTATGATGTTGTCTTAGGTATGGATTGGTTGGAGGCTCACCAAGTAGTTATTGATTGTCGACGTAAGTCGATACGGTGCACAAATGCATCTGGTGGTGAGGTGGATATTATAGGAGTTCAGAGACCAATATCTTTGAGGATTATCTCAGCTATGTAGTTGAGGAGATGTGTTCACTGTGGATGTCAATTGTTTGTGGTTACAGTTGAGGACTTGGGGTTAGGAGACAGAGAGGAGAAGGTATCTCTTCATAGTCATCCCATTCTTCAAGAGTTCTCATATGTCTTTCTAGATGACATTCCAGGGATGCCACCGTGGAGAGATATAGATTTTAAAATTGACTTAGTACCGAGATCAGAGCCTATTTCATGAGCTCCCTACTATATGACCACTCAGGAGCTAAAAGAGATTCATTTGCAGTTGGTGGAGTTGTTAGAGAATGGATTCATTTCTCTTAGTGTTTCTCCTTGGGGAGCACCAGTCATCTTTGTGAAGAAGGATGGTTCACTTCGGTTGTGCATTGATTACCGATAGTTGAACAAAGTGACGATCAAGAATCGTTATCCACTTCCCAGAATTGATGACTTGTTTGACCAAGTCAAGGGTGCTACCATCTTTTCAAAGATAGACCTTAAGCCGGGATACCATTAGCTTTGTATTTTCGACGCAGATATCCATAAGACATTGTTTTAGATGTGGTATGGTCACTATGAGTTTACTATGGTACCATTCGGGTTGACGAATGCACCATCTATATTCATGAGTCTGATGAATGGAGTATTCCACACTTACCTAGATAGGTTTTTCCTTGTGTTCCTAGATGATATTTTGATAAATTCTAAGACAGTAGAGGAACATGAGGAGCATTTGCGACAGGTACTCCAGTGTTTACAAGAAAACCAACTTTATGCCAGCTTGTCGAAATGTGAATTCTTTAAGACTAAGATCAAGTATCTTGGTCATGTGATCTTAGGGGAGGGTATATCTATGGATCCTTCCAAGATCCAAGCTATCTTAGATTGGCCTGTGCCCATGAATGTGGCAAAGATTCATAGTTTTACGGGGCTCGCAGGATATTACAGGAGATTTGTTCAGATCTTTTCCAGGATAGGTCATCCTATCACTTCTCTTTAAAGGAAAGGGAATAGATTTGGATGGTCAGAGCAATGTGAGATGGCTTTTCAGGTTCTTAAGGACAAGCTGACCAGTGCACTAATTTTAGTGATACCTAATCCCACAGAAGATTTTGTGGTATGTACAGACGCATCCTTAGAGGGCCTAGGAGCAGTCCTGATGTAGGAGGGTCGAGTTATAGCTTATGAGTTGCGAAAGCTTAAGGATCATGAACTGAATTATCCCACACATGATATTGAGTTAGCGACAATAGTCCATGCATTGACCAGATGGAGACACTTTTTTCTTGGGCACAGATTTGAGCTACATAGTGATCACAGGAGCCTTTAGTACATTTTCACTCAATCGAACCTTAATGCTAGATAGAGGCGTTGGATGGAGTTTCTCTGTGAGTATGACTTCGAGGTGAAGTATATTCAGGGAAAAGAGAATGGCATAGCTGATGCACTCAGTAGACATAGGCATGAGATATCCGAGTTGACTCTTATAGTGGATTTGTGGAGTCGGATTCTTGTTGCTCTTTTCGCGGACAATTGGTATTAGGATGTGAGGGCAGAGATTGAGGCAGACAGACCTCTAAAGGGCAGGTTCACAGGTTATTCACTTGAGGTAGATGGTTTACTGAGGCATTTTGAGCGTATTTATGTTCCTTTAGTAGGTGACCTTCGCACTTTGGTTTTCACCGAGGCACATCGTGCACCATATTCAGCCTATCCTGGAGTGAATAAGATGCACGTAGATCTATGCTAGTTGTATTTTTGGCCAGGGATGAAATGGGATATTGCAGATTTTGTGGCAATATGTTTGGAGTGTCAATGGGTGAAGGCTAAACACCAACATCCAGTAGGGCTTCTACATCCACACCTTGTACTTGAGTGGAAATGGGATATTATTTCGTTGGACTTCATTGTTGGTTTACCCAACTCCTCGCGATAACATGATGCTATTATGGTGACAGTCAATAGGTTGACAAAGGTAGCACACTTCTCACCTATGCACTCTTCCTATAATGCGTCATCCATTGCTAGAGTGTTCATGGAGGATATCATGAGGTTGCACGGTATTCCATGTCGGATTATTTCTGACAGGGATCTAGTGTTTACCTCAGCTCTTTGGACATCATTACAGCATGCGATGGGGACATAGTTGAACTTTAGTTTAGCATATCACCCAGAGATAGATGGACAGATTGAGAGGGTTAATTAGATCCTCGAAGAAATGTTAAGTATGTATGTTATGGACCAACAGACATGATGGGAGGATTATCTCTATCTAGTAGAGTTTGCATATAACAATAGTTTCCAGAGTTCCATTGGCATGGAACCTTTTGAGGCTTTGTATGGGTGTCCTTGTCATACTCCTCTGAGTTGGGATCGATTAGAGGATAGAGTGTTATTGGGTTTGGAGATGTTGCAAGACATGGAGCAGTAGGTGGATCAGATTAGAGAGCAC
>CM021102.1:517083699-517116675 GCA_007115665.2 Sequoiadendron giganteum
AAAGTTTATTTGGATTTTATTTGTCAAGTGAGATTAAATGGAGGCTTCTACCTGATATTTTGGAGATTTTTAGTAACAACTATATAATGCATATTGTGTGTATTCTACATTAACACAAACTTTAATCATCTGATTCACTCTTATCTCAACAAACAATATAAAATCATTGATACTATAAATCTTAATATTTGTAATCCATTCCCTAATATTGACATATCAAAATATATCATTGAATATAATTAAATACACAACTTTAAAACATAAGAAAATTAAAGTAGTGTTCTAGTGATGTTCCAATTGGAAATATCAATATTTAGATCTTTTAGCAATTCTTGACCCTGACAGGATACTGTACTGCAAAATTCAATCTCCTGTTTGCGGATTTAGTCTTTTGAAATCTCACAAATATTAAGTTATTAATATCTGCAAACATCATGAGCAAGCTGTTTGAAATGAATACAACAAAGAACAAAGCGAAAGAAGGCACAATGAAGGAAACGAAGAACAAAGAAAAGTATCAAAAAGAGTTCTACTTCTATATGAATTAAACTACCAAATCAGGAAACAGGTGCATACCATACCGGTAGGGTGGTACACACGACTGAAGATGGGCATAGGTATATATGGTTACTATGCATATAATCCTCATCTCCAATTGACTATTTCAAAATATTCAGTATTAAATCCGTCAAGCACTGGAATTTTCTATATATTTAACCATAACCACATTTATTTGACAATTTACTATCTCAAAATGCATACCAATTGGGTTTAAAGCATGATAATTTAGCATAGTCATTTGGTCAATATCTTTGTGTTTTTTGTTGTTTAGTCAGAATGAAACCCACATCTCTAGGTGACTATATTGAAACATACTATACCCACACCTGTGTTCATACTTTTTGTGAAATGATGTCCTGACTTGGCTGCCCTTATAGGATTAGGTATTTCATTAAAATATCATAAAAGTGGCTGAGAAAATTCTCTCTGCTGATCCTCAATCACTGAATTTCATCATATATAGGTATCCCTACTAAAATTTCCATATTTAAAAACTAAATGTAAGTGAGCTTGATCTTGATTTATAAACGCTTGTACCCCATTTCAAAATCCCCCCAATGTGGCCTTCCCTAGAGGATTAGGTGTCTTCTCTATGCTGTCCATCAATCACTTTGGACTTTTTATATATATTAGGTGTCCATACTCACATCTCCTTATGAGTATATATGAATGTAAGATAACTTTTTTAATGTAAGATAACCTTGTAGGCTATTTCAAAATGGAATTCTTGTCCTTGTAACTGTACTCATGTCTCTTGGTGACCATGTATATTTGGGCACACTTGTAAATTTAAGTATTTTGTAATGTACAAAGTCTTCCATATATAATTTGGAATTTGGTATCCCAATCAATCTTCTATAGTTTTTGTAAATGAGGTTTAAACTTAAAAATTAGAATCATGTGTTGTGTTTCATCCCTTGAAAATACCCATTCCAACCAACCTTATGGAATTTACAAGTTAAAACATAACATTTATTAAGTTTCAATATCAGCTCCATCACATTCAGTATAGCTATGTGACTATTCAACCTGATTAGCAATTATACAATCTGGCTTTTCCCCTTTACTCTATTTTGAAGTATCTAGTCTTATCATTCTACCCATTCCTGTAGATATATTAAGTTTCAATGCCAATTGTGGAAAAGATGGTACAGTTAGGATATCACTCAGATCTAGTACAAGTTTCAAGGTTTGATTTTTTCTTAAATCTTTTATGAAGTGTTAGTTCTTTTCAATCTATATATTCTTGTAGATATAGAGGTGAATATTCAATAACCAGTTGCATTTCTGTCAGTATCAGACAATGACTTGAATATTATCAATTGACTGAAGTTGATGTTGGGTTAAGATGCATGTGTATGAACTTCTATTCAATAAAGGCATCAAGATATAAAATAGAATCAAGAGTTGGACAAAAAGAAAGGTTTTGAAGGGAATATTATGCTAATGGAAGGAAACTAAGAGCAGATGTAAAATAGACTTGTATATATGAGTTGGAGTGAATAAGATGCATACTTAAAGGAAATCAATGAGCATATTTATGAATCATCTATGGACATACGTGTGAAGCATATATGGCAGACTTAGGAAGCATATTTGAGCAGACTTGTGAAACATCTAGAGGAGCAGATCGGAGAAGAGAGACAAGGAACAAAGAGAGAAGGAAATCAGATTAAAAGAAGAGAATTCAGACTTATTACAACCATTACATCATTGTGATTTTGGCATGGATATCATGTGAATGATCTAGAATAATTATTCCCACTTTATTGCTCATCATCTATTAATATACATGTAATAAGAGATATGAAATTCATTTATAAATATATTTATATGGTTGGAAATGTGTGTATGAACGTGTATGTTTGTAATGAATGTCAAAGTCACTCCTGTCCCAAGATACTGGTATGATGGTTATAGTTGATTCTATATATTGGATGTTCTGAATAAGTCTTCTTGTGACCGTGCTTGGGTCTAATCTACATGATCTTGAATTTTTCAAGAGCTTGGATGCTACTGAGTCCTTCTTTCAAATTATTCTATTAAACAATTTATACAGGCTATTGTCTTTCAGATTGGCAAGAAATTTTTGAACTCATCAACACAGCTATAGGTAGGAAATTAGGCTAGATGGGCTTAGAGACATCTTCAAGGAAGTTTCCTCCTACCTACAATGAGCTCTCAAGAATAATCCATTTTGGTAGAACGTTGTATTAAAATCAAAGGAATGGTTCAATTCTCCTTTCTTGAGTGTATTGAGAACTAAAGATCCTTTTAGCATTAGAAAAGGTTTATGGGGGTGTTGTGCTTATTGCATTCAAGGTGTTGTGCTATGTTTTATAGCCAAGTAAGATTATTTCTAAAAGACATGATTTTATTGAGAAAAAAATGGAGTTGGATGGTGCATAATTGTTTGTGTGTCCAGAGGGACCTTATAAATCAGTGGAATAGGTGTGTTTGATACAAGAAAATATTAGTATCTTGCATCAGATGACAATTCAAACCTGACATCCAGTTCCAATGTGTCGTGTGGATAAATACTATATTCATATGATGGAAAGGACTGTGAAGGAATAATCCTATCTTCATTTTATGAACTTGCTTCTGAGAAATATTGGAAGAAACATCAAATGGTAAATATGAATCTAGATATAAATCTCATTAGGACTAAAGACCTATATTACCTTTTCCATACAGTTCTTATTGACTGACAAAAACTATGATAGTAATTTTGTCTCAGGTATTATGGAATTTTTTTTTCTCTTCACCCATGAAGTCCTAGGTTACCATATTCAAATGACTGTCCCAGAAGATCATACTTAAAGGCTTGTTATGCATATCATTATGACTTTCATTATGCAAATTTGAAATGACCATCCTATCAAATGTCATTTAAAGTGTCTACCCCTTTGGCTTGGGCAGATTGTACCATCATCATGACTGTGTTATTTAATCAATACCTTACTGTTGGAAAAGCTCACACAAGGATGACACTTGGTATATCAAAAACAAATTTATGTCTTTTAAGATCAAGCTGAAGAGAACATGGGGGATTTCTGGGATGGCCTTTTACACCAATCTTAATTTGCATGAAGTTCACGAACCTATTTTCAATTAGTAAATTCCTTTCGTAGATAGGAAATGTAAAGGATTCATTTAAGAAATAAATAAGTAGTCTCTTTCTGAGGATAATCCACATGCAAGAAGTAAAAAGCACATAAAAAAATAATTCTACAGTAGAAAATCAAATTCAATCAGTTATGTCTTATTTTGCTTGCACACTTATCTGAAAGACATAGGGTATTCACCATACATTTCCCTTGACAAAGAAAACATGTGATTACTTTTATTTTTACTATAATCACATAATTGAAATTGTTGTTACATAATGATGCACTGAGAAAATAGTATATACATAAAAATGCAAAGAAAATGTTTGAAATTTAACATGCAACCTAATGTGTTGTGCTGAAAGGAATCTATAATATCATGAACTTGGATAGGAGGTTATTGATATTTCACATAATAATTGCATACAGTTATAATAGTCACAAAACTTGTGGATTCTTATAAGGCTGATAGTTAGTATTTTAATATATCAGCATCAAAATGAAAATGATGGTCAGCCTGCAATTGGATCTTCATAATGATCCCAAAAAGGGCACATAGGTTACATTATAATCCATACACCTACAATTTTAATCAACCAGATTTGTTACACAATTCAATGGACCAGTGAAAGCGTGAAGCATTTTTTATTCAAACTCTATTTAATTTGATAGATATAACTGTAAAAGAATATTTACAAGTTTAAGAATATATACACTGTTTCATAGAAAATAAGGAATGCATTCCTAGTTGTTTGTATCATTGCACATCTCATTGATTTTAGAAAGCAACAATTTTATCTCTGCAGTAAAATATATCTTATCAACTTTAATGATTGTTGCTTTCAAGCACTCTTCATTATTGTATGTCTCTTTTTTGCATGACAGTGTGAAAAAGAATTGTGTAAGGACAACACTTCTTATTACATCTTTAGTACTTGTTTCTACCTCATGATTAAATTGTAGTGTGTAAAGTTCTTATGCAGACATACCCATGACTTCTGTTGTTATCTCATCAAATGCAACTGGCCATATTATATCTGTGTGATCCTCTAGTTTGACTTGAAGTATGTACCTGTAATTGCAATTTGCAAATGTTGGTACACAATTAAGTAATACCATTTATCTTCTTCATTTTGAATAACCCTTTTCTTACATTGTTTTCCATTTGATTGAAGAGGACAAGCTGGATAACAAAAGGATTTAGATTTGATGAATAGTATTGTTGCCTTTGCAATGATTTGGATGGGTTGTATTATTTTTGTTGATTATTCTTGAATGTTTGCAATTTTTATTCTTGTGATAATAGGAGGCATATGATCAAGCTTTGTGGAGGAAGGTACAATATTAGCCCCATTTTGTGCATACAAAGTTTTTTTTTTTTTTGCTTCTTCTATATCAGGGTCTATGGATAGGTGTGTAGTTACAAATGTGCTTATTACCTTTCCATTATAGTCAGAAACACGTCCATTTTTAATAGCTAGAACAATGGTTTGTTCTGAGTGGTACATTTGTTGAAGTTTTGTGCCTTTTTTTGAACTATTGGTCCCCATAAAGTTACATCTATAGTTGATGCAGACATATCTAATACTTTGATGCTCTGCCTCAAAACCTCTGTACCATCCCTCCTCCTTATTGTAGAGCTTGGATCTATGCAAACAAAAATTCCAATAACATCAACAACTGAATTATTACCTTAGTCACAATTTTCTTGATAGGTATGAAAGTGAATTGATGTTTTGGAATAGAGAGGTCATCTTCACAGAGTGTCACCTTTGATTCAACAATTAAGGTGATTTCTATTCCACTATTTAGTTTTCCGTAAAGCTTATTAGCAGATTTAATGGTCCCACCAGATAATGAATATATAGATCCAATATTAATGTTTGCATTGAAATGAATATCTACAACTTCATTGAAGCAAGTGACATGTGTTTCTGTGTGTTCACTATCTATAATATCGAAGTTGAAAACTTGTCCATTTCCCTTTTGATTGGTGTACTGATGGATTTCTTTTTTCATAGTTACATGGCTTTTGATAGTCCACCTTGTTTGAAAAGGGTTCAAACTTTTGATAGGACTAAAGATAATAGATGTATCCTTCCTAGATTGAGATGGGTTTATGCCAAACAACATTCTTTTAGAGTTTGGGGTTGTTGGTGATATAGGATAATCAAATGTATCTGTAGCATCATTTTGTAGATGTTCCTCTTGCTGTGAAAATAGGAAGACATGTTCACTGATGATGGCATGATCTATACATGCAAGCTCTAGTTGTGAAATGGAAATCCACCTACGCAATTTCAAGTAAAAATATAATTAGTAATATATTGTAGAAGTTAGAAAGTTAAATATAAGGTATAGAAATAGTGTTGAACCTACATACTAACCTTGAACTACAAATCATGGGACAACTATATTTTGTTAGTTGTATTATAGATCCCTCATGAATTTGCTTCGAAGTTATATAGTGGTTGTACTTTTTTGGAAATGATGCTCTTTGTTTATGCTCTCCATCAGAAAGGTCTATTCTATATCGATTATTTCTCTTAGGACCTTGGCCAAGGTTTGAGGTAGCTAATACTTGGAGATGAGGATCCAAGCTTAGATTTCCATCGTTCATAAGCTTGATTGTATTTGTAGTCAATAATGTAGACATAGCTACAAACAACAAATAAATGTAAAATAAAGAATGAACAGAAAGGAAAGTAAAAACTGAAGTGTCTGAAATATTATTGTCAAAACAAAGACAATTAATAGAAAGAGATAAATATTCCTACAAATAAAAACACTATTGATAGCCATACACTATTGTCAGCCATAGTTTGATTATTTTGTAGTGAGTTTGAAGAATATATGATACTGTTCACACTAAGATTCTATATTTTTAGGTTTTCAACATGGCGTCTCTGGTTGTTTCAGTTTATGTGTATGATGTCTAAAAGAATTGTTGTGAGGTTTTTTTAGTTAAAAAGAAGAATAAACCTCAAGTAGGAGGGTTATGTAGTTAAAAAGAAGAATAAACCTCTATATTGTAATATGGCAAACTGATTACAACCAAAACTCTATGAAAACACATTATCTTGGAGCTAGATCACTCATAAGGGAGTAGTCCCTTTGATAAAATATGGAACACTTGTGAATAACCTAGGAAGATTACGAGGACACTCATTTGAGGAATGAAAAGATTATAGATGCAACATTTCTAAAGATAAAGATCAGACCTATGCATAAGAGAGGGAAATATGTATGGCCACCACATTGTATCAGAAATTATACTACAAATATAAAGCAAGTTTGTTGTACAAATCAGTTATGTTGATGGCTATTAGTTTAAAAAAATAGATAGTGATGTTGTTGATAGATTAGACGAAGTAGAAGATATTTTTGCTGAAATATGACATTTGCAATCATTTAACCATCATCCTACTGCATTGAGTTGCTAAAGAAAGTTTGATATTGAGTTGAATGAATATACACAAAGTGTTGAATCTTGTCCTTATAGATATTTAGTTGATTGAATATATGCAAAGTATTGAACCTTGTACTTAAAGATATTGAGTTGATTGAATATATTTGTAGAATAAATTTCACCTATCAACCAATAATGTCAAGCTCTCATGATACACTGTGTGACCTACTATAACATGTTTCAGTTCACATGATATAGTCTATGGCAGCATGATGTGCAATAAAGCACATGTGCCACACCTACATATATAGCAAAAAATTGACAAAACCAAAAAGAATGAATAATGTTGAATATAGAGGTTTATTATATACTACTTAGGATGTACCTGGGTAGCAATTAGTTTGAATTTTTTTTGAACCCCAAGCCAATTTAACATAAAAATTCAATTGATAAGTGAAACATTTTAAGCTTTACCAAGTAGTGTTTTCCAACATTTTCAGTACATCAATTAGAAATTTCTTTAACAGATATAATCACACACACACAACTTACTCTTCTCATTAAAATAAGGAATGAGGTTAGAGTGCAAATGGAAGATTTAACAAGTATAAGATAACCATTCATTAATCAAATATTTAACCTAAGAAATTATTGTTTATATTAAAGATAAGATACAGTTGATCATATCCTCAGAAACAACCAGGTAGTGACCTCTAGTTTGGCATTGGGTATGTGAAAATACTCACAAGAAAGAGATTTATTTCAGTACTACAAGAAAAAGACTTGATTAATGATGTCAATTTACTCTACAAACATTCAAAAGAAGTGAATAAAATATGGCTCAACACATTCATACATAAAAACTAAATCCCAAGTTGCAAGGCCCTATAATTTTAGAAAGTTCAAAAAAATTGAAATAACCTAATAAGTAATTGCATTCCAGAGTCTCCATAAATTCTACTTTTGAAAATGATTTTATGTTTTGACTATCTACACAAATAGACATAACCCTCACATTGCCAATTAATCATTGTATCTAAAATAATAATATATATGCATTCCACATACATGATCTACTACATTTAACAAATAGATGCATGCAATTAATATGCTTTGTCTTGCACCATTTCTATGTTATTATTATTAATTCAGATTATTTTGACTATAAATAGAAATTGGCGATTTCTCTTAAAATGGAGCTTCCTTGTGTGGGGAATGCGTGTTATTCTTATATGGAAAAAATCAATTTTCTTTAGGTACAAAAATTTGAGAGGAAGGCATGAAGCAACTATTTCAAGAAATTCTAAAAAACAAACGATGCCATCAAATACTACTTTTTTAAGAAACAAAAACTTTATGATTTAAAATTATAAAGTTATTATTATTATCTAAATTCAAATTTTAAAGTTCACTGAGCTATCTATATTGGTTTGGCTTAGCTATCTATATTGGAGAAAATGGAATAATCTTGTGTTTTATTTGAAAAGAAGGACACATAACCTACTAACTTCACTAGCGGAATCATTACCTGCCCCATTTTTTGCAAGGCCATGGAGTTGAATATACAACCTAGCTAAAGAGACTCACCTTGATCGTATTGGAAATCAAAAGTTGAGATTAGTCAATGAAGATCCTGCATGGTTGCCTCCAAAGTTTTTTGTCATAGTTTTGACTTTGGTTGCTAGCAAAGGCGGATTTCTCTTTGGATATGATACTGGTTAGTCTTTGCCTATTTAGATCTTGTCAATTTAGGCTCAAAATCATTCCTATCTCTATTGCAACTCATAAATTTTTTTTGTCTAAATTAGTTAAATATTTGTGTGAATTGAGGTGAAATATTGTAAAATCTCCAATGAGTTGGGTCTTGATGATAACATGTGTTGTGTTGATCTTAGATTACAATTAAGAATAAAATTTGGACTAACTACAAACCGTCAATAAACTTTCACCAATTTTTCACTATACCAAAACTCAAGAAACTATCTATCCATTTACACCTCCCTATACACTACATGACAGTTCAGATGCATTCCATAGTATTTGAAGTGGATCTGCACTACTCTTTATGGTGAAAAATATTTGTTACAAGATGCTCCCTCTTTGATGCACTTGATTGCTTTTACAAATTTTTGAAAGATTAGCTAAAATTGTGTGACATTTTATAATTTGGCACATGTGCCAAGATTTTATATTTTATGAAATCTTATGATTTGACAAAAGTATGTGAAATGTTGGAAGCAAAAAATTAGAAAAATAGTTAAATTGTGGAAAGTTTTGGTTGAATGGGTTTAATACGAGTTCTAAATATTTGTTAATTATACCCAAAATTGAAAAAAAGTGACAAAACTAGCTGAGTCATTGATTCATTGATTTTAATTATCTCATTTTCTATGGAGGGTTTGATAATAAATTAGACCTCATAATTTCTCGACATATTTTCTTATCATGTATTTTGGTAGACCTGAGTTCTCTATGATGGTTTTGGAGGCAAATTAAGTTTCACATAATGAAAATTTCCTGGGGAAAGATATATATATATATATATATATATATTTCAAGTATATGAGTTGAACAGTCCAAGAACAATGAAAAGCCTTAGGTTCAAATGTCAACCAAAAAAGCTAATACTCAAGAATGAAAGTATTTATTGATTTGCAAGTCTAATGTGAAATCTCAAAATTAAATACTTATGTTTGGAAAACTACTGGATAGGAGCTCTGAGTGGAATCATAAATGCCACCTATCATATATAATAGGTAAATGCCCTGTTTATTCATGTTTTGGCTCTGTTTTTAGGTTTTCCCTCCTACGACTGACTGTTTCTTTGGTTAATATTGTACTTTCTTTCATTGGCATGATTGTTATTAAAAAAAATAGGTAAACAAAAAGTACAGAAAAGCAAGAACAATAAAATTTTAAAATGGGAGTGGAGGATATCACAACCCATGAAATAATCCTATATGTAGAAAGGCCTTTACCTAAATAGAAACCATACTTATAAATTTGTTTTATGTAGACTTCATTTGCACCTTGTATGATAATATTCTAACAGGTCACCATTGATGTGCTTTTCTGTTGAGTGCAAATGCTCATTCAAAGGTGTGGAACAAAATTATAATACAAGGACATACTGCATTTACTTAGTGTCTCCATTTGAAATCTCAAATCTCCAACTAACTTCTTATGATGTGGCTATCTAAGAAGTAATGGATATCTCACATGCCCTTGAAGTAATTCCATGTTGCAGATAGGATTAGTTACATTTTAGCTCAATAAATAGAATGAATCAGATGGTTCTATCATGTGGCCACCACAAAGGCCACTACTAATAAGCATTCTTTAAAAATATTGTCCTCTCTCTTTCATCTTTGGTTCAAAGGAATCCTTAGTGTACAAAATGAACTTCAACATTTTCATAATGTAGCCTTTGTTCCACCTCATAGCCACATAATATTAGCTTTGGTTGGAGATAGATTTAAGATTCTCCACCATTCCATGTAATTTTCATAAGTCGAGCAAACCCAATTCTCCCGACCTTACGAGTATGACATGGCCTAAGAATATAAATCAGATCATGAAGTAGCATCAATCTATTAAAAAGAATGTACATACTTTCTGATACTAACTGAAAACATTTTGCAGGTCAAAACATCCAATAAGGTCCAATTTTTTTATGATGGCAGACAATGTGCAACATAAGTATCAAATCAATGTACCTTGAGTAGGGCATCAAGATTTGAAATGATAAAATAGAATCGAAGACCATGTCATCTATATTATTAAGTAGAAAGAATAAACCTGCCCAAATGATGTGGATGACTCATCATTTGACGTCTCATTTTTGATCTGTCAATCCATCCATTTCTAAAGGCTTCTTGGTTCCTCTTTCAAGATTTGAGGGGTTTATTTTCTTGTGCTCCTAGTTACAAATGGCATTACTCTTACCCACTTAAAAAAAAAAATAGAATTTCACAAAACATTTGGGCTATATTCCTTTCATTGGTTATTTTTTAGCAGAAAGATATTATCCAAATCACAAATTTTTCCATGAAGAGCCCAGACACCATTACTTGAAACATTCCCTTATCAGGGGTTAACATTTATTTGTGGTGTAATGTTTACATGTATGTGGTTTTACAAGCTTAAGTGGATGTTATTCAATGTGGATCACTGGTAATCTATCAATATGGACATCTTTCCCATCATTTGTACCATTCAATATTTTTTTGTTATGCATAAACACTAAACTTGAAGCTAGATTTTCTCTAATTACTAAGTGGGATAGATTTTGTTAGTTTTCAATCATAGTATCATATTATTGTACTCAATGTGATGTTTCCATCCACTTACATGTTTGAGTCTAAGCGCTCAAAATACATTTTGGTGGCTTCTGTGTTGCACAAATTTAAAAATTAATTAATTTAGAATTTCTTAAGGTTCTCCATGAATTAAAATGGGTGTACCATAAGTTGTGACTGAGGTTGAGACCTATAAAAAAGAGGCTTTATAAAATTTACCTTTCTTAAAAATTGTCCAGATGCTAATGAGTTACTTCAAGCATTCAAATGAACACAATATAACATTCAAGATAAGTTTTCACACCCCGTCTCCATAACCACGATGTCACTACATTTACATGTATTATAGGGTTGCAAAGAAGGAGAACAAATAAAAAGCTCCAAAAATTATGTATGTTCCCAGTAGCTACGAATATAGACCATATCAATACATTGTTGTGTGAGAGGAATATCCTAATACTTGTGTTATTAACCAAGTCAATGACAATTATCAAACTAAGTATGAAAAACTCACTCCTTATAAGAAGATGATAGAAAGTCTCAAGGACCTTTTCATAGATATAATTGTAGCTTAGGAAAATCAGAATTAAGATTATTCAGCATAACAAATAAACTTGAAAATTCTTAATCTAATGATAGAGAACAAAGAAGTGCATGAAAGGAAGAAATAAAGAATGATATCGCCATAATCTTCATGCCTCCATTGAATGACCTCCATCATCCTTCTCCATTTTGCTACTAAATAATCAATACCCTCAGAATATCTGTATGCACTTAATTAGCCTATGGCAAAAACATAGCAAAATATCAAAGTTTCAATCTTACTAGTACAACAGTATGCAAATTCTAGATGGATGAAAATGATAATGACAATGCTATTTATAGAGAGCCAGATGGAAAATGGACGGTCATGATTGAAAAGACATTAATTTGATCAAATGACCAAAATTGAATGAGACGAGATAAGATAAGATTGAGAGTGAAGAAGAAAGAGGAAATTGAACGATTTTTCAATAAAATCAATTAGTTTGAAGATGAAAGAAAGCATAATTAAATAATAAAGACATTATTTAATTAGAAGATGAAAGAAAGCATGATTAAATAATAAAAATATTATTTAATTAGAAGAGGAAAAGGCGAGTTATCTTTTCTTTTTTGATTTAATAGAAATTTAATTCCAAAAAGCGAGGAAAAAGATAAGTCATTAATTAAATAAGATTTAATTAATTTGTGATAGAAAAGCTAACAGTATAATTAAATAATTAATATAATTACTTAATTATAATGGAAAGTGGAAATAATTAAATAATGAAAGTTTATTTAGTTATAGAGGAAAGACATTAGTGATGTAATTAAATAAATATAATTTATTTAATTAATCAAGATTAACGGAGAAATAAATTAAATGAACTAATTAAATAATTAAGGATTATTTAATTAATAGCAAAAGTATGACCCTAGATAATGGAAAAATGGTGTTAATATGTTTAGGACATTTTTCAGTGTCTACATTTTCCCCTCTTTGATACAATGGAGTTTATTGCATTGTGTCAAAGAAAAAGATATGTCTTAGTGTAAGGAAGAATGACGGGGAGGTAGTGGTATGCCCCCTCGAGAGGACATGCAGGCTTAAAGAACATGAGTGTGCTCTCGAAAGCAATGAGAGGACTAAAAGATGAAGGATGAGAGAATAAGGGAAAATAGATAAGGATGATGAAGATGCAGAATAGAAGAAATGTTAGCGGAGAAAAGATGAATGTTAGCATAGAATACATGGATGCTAGCATGGAAGACATGGATGTTGAGATAGTGCTAGTTGAGATAATTTATAGATATATATTTTGCTATGCAAGGCTTGTGTATTTAATCATCATTGGTATGCCCCCTCGAGAGGACATGTGGGCTCAAAGAACATGAGTGTTTTCTCGAAAGCATGAGAGGACTAAAAGATGAAGGACAAGAGAATAAGGGAAAATAGATAAGGATGATGAAGATGCAGAATAGAAGAAATGTTAGCGGAGAAAAGATGAATGTTAGCATAGAATACATGGATGCTAGCATGGAAGACATGGATGTTGAGATAGTGCTAGTTGAGATAATTTATAGATATATATTTTTCTATGCAAGGCTTGTGTATTTAATCATCATTGGGCGGTAAAATATGACAAATGGACAACAAACACCATGGTATGACATAGACCAAGGTGTGCAAGGTCATCCATTTGTAAAATAGATAGTCACAGACAAGGAATGTCCTAACTCATACTAAGGGTCATGTTGCCCCAATCTTTTTCTCAAGACAAACCACAAAAATCAATCAAATAAAAGATGAGTCATGAGACATCATCGCTCCTCTAAATCCTTAATGGGACATCCTTGAGGTGGCTAGTAAAATGATCAAAGTAAATCCAAAAAACAAGACAAAATAGACCAACAAGATCAATAGTCATTCATATTATCTACCAATAAGTGTTTGCCAGTGCGTTAAGGGATGAAGTGAGTGACAGGTTTACTATTTTGACAAGGCCTAGTTTCAAGAGAAGAAACATGTCGTATAAGACGTCTAGTCTGGTTTCGATCATGAAACTACCTATATAAGGCAAATGAAAAAGTATGATAGTGATAAGATCTGTATTCAAGGACACATCCTATATAAGACCATTGGTTTTGATTGATTTGACAAATGACTGTTTTGACTTGGAGACTTGTTGGCTTGCTTGTCTGGTTTATGCAAGATTTGAGTTTGAAGTTTAGATGATGATGTCACATTTGAATTGATAGTGTCCGATTTATTCTGAGTGACCTGACGAACCCTAAAAGACTAACCTAGGAGGCCTCGGGGGCTCATTGACATATGACCTTGCCTACGTAGCAATGCGCAAAGACCTCATAGTTCAACATGACCGTTGACTTTGTTTAGATGACAAAGGACTGAATCATGATTTTATTGGACAACACCTAAAGGACTGACCTAATGCCTTAGAGGCACATTGATAGATGGCCTTGCCTACATCCAGTCACAAAGGCAATGTAGTTTGACAATGACAAAAACAAACATGACTGACTCTAACTCTGTTTTTTGGGATTTTGAAAGATATTTGATTTTTTTGGGTTTTTCACATATTTTCTTTTTTTTTTTGGAATATTTGATTTTTTTGTTTGTTTCTGAATGTTTTGATTTTTTTGTCTTTTTGATATTTTATGAGGATCATGACAAATGCATGTGAATGATGCCTACACACAAGAATCCAAGGAAAACCATGATCTTGCTCCCAATCAAGCTAAAAACCAATTGACAAGTGATGATGATGATGATGACGTTGTTTGACGTGGGAAGGATGCATCCCAAAACAACGCGAGGATGATGATAATGTGACTAAAGGATCAAAATTTGTAGCAAAGCGAGAAACAAATCCAAGGAATATTTTGGATGATGTGTTAGGATGCTTAGCAAGATTGTATGGATTAGGCTAGTTACATTTTGAATGATGTGTTTAGGACTAGATGGGATGATGGAGGATCCTTAGACCATTGACAAGGGAAACCCAAGATAGGCGATTGGTATGAAAAGATGATGGGTGGCTTTGGTAAAAGATAGGAGACATGAGGATTATGGGTTGGAAGAATTAGCATTTGGTCTCCAAGCACAATGTTCCATAGGTATGATTTGTTTTCTTCGAGGTATGGGTGTGGATAATTCTATTAAGGAAATGAAATGATACTTCATGGATAGTGTATGACCAAAGGATAGACATGTCAAGAGTTTTCGCAAAGCATGATTTATGTTTGTACCCTAGTTCTTATGAAGATCAAAGTAGGTGGAAAATGGATGGAAATGATATGGGTTAAATGGACAGATGGAAATTTCATGAGGAAGGCATGGGAGATGAGACAACTTACCCCTAGGTGTAACTGTCCACATAGATAATTGATTCTACACATGATGCATGTTTGCCAGGTTTTCATCATGGTACTTATCCAAAGTGCCATAAAAATGGTTTTCACTATTGGACAAATTTTTTTCTTTTTACTATTTTCTTGATTTTTTTTTTTGTTACCAAGATTCCTATTTGCCAGGTTTTCATCAAGGTAACAATTGTTTTCAAGACTTTTTCTCATTTTGTGTATTTTTTCAAGACCTTTTCTCATTTTTTTGTATTTTTTTCAAGACTTGATATTTCTAGATGGTTTTGCTATTTTAGTTGATCACTTAATATTCTAAATCCATTGATGGTTTTGATGTAGAGACTGGTGCCATGATATGCCAATAATTACCTTTATGAAGTACTTGCCTTGTTAGGATCATAACACTTGCATACAACTAATTGATGTAATTGTGATTCTTGTTGATACTAGAGTTGGCCTTATCATAATATGCACATCGCAATAGAGTGCCATGAGAGTCCTTACAATAAAGAGTTGTTGCCAAGAAACGATGGATTTATGAGGTATGTCTTTTGGAATTATGGATGATGGTAGATGTGTAAGGATTTTTTGGATGTTTGGATGAATCACTTTTTATTTTCCAAACTTGGGATGTTGTATGACGAAGTTTGGAATTTTGATTGTTTGGAACCAACACTTTTATATTCCTTTCTTGATGACCATTTTGATGGCGGTGGACATTTTTTATATGCAGGAGTCCTCTTTTCTTGTGGCTCTACATCTTGATTGGCTTTTGGATTTAGAATATTTTCTTTGCTTGATCCATTTTTCTTTGGGATCTATTTTAACTTTATTTGTCCACTTGGGTTTTTGATTGATTTAATGGTCATTGGAATTTAATTTTGAACTTTGGATTTGTAATAATTTACTTTTTGTTGGTTCCAAATGGATGGTTTATGGTGTGGATGGAAGGAGTGTTGGCAGCAACCTTATGGTAAGAACTACTCATGACACCCATTTTGATGTTTGTATTAGATAAATTTTCCCCCAATATCGCAGAGGTATCACTAACATCATTTGATTTGTCGATTAAAGGATAGACAAGACCTTGATGTCTACGATTTTCTTGAAACTCTACTGGTTCTCAAATGCCTTGCTCATGTATGCCTAATCCTTTTCCTTGATACTGCATGCTCTAATAGATTCTGTTTGCGATGGGGTATTTGTCATTTTGAAAATAAGATGCAAACCCATCATTGTGTATGTGGACACTGTTACTTGGAATCTTCTCTTTTGCAAGAAATCCCACTTTCACAAAGATAAATGATCCTAGTTGATAAAATGTCGCAACTTCATTGACATGTTGGATATATTTTTGATTAATATCTTTGGTCTAATTTTGTGAAACATTATTTTTGATAGTTCTTCAAAATATATCGATGATTCCAATTCGATGTAGAAACCTTCCTTATGGTCATAATCATAGAGTCTAGTGAATTCTGCTATAGCTTGATCATTTGCAAATATGTCTAGAGTAGGAGATTCTTGTTCTAGAGGAAGATCATCGATGTGTATCATGGAGGCAAGTGTCTCATTTTGGGAAATGGATGTGTTTGATACTTGGATAGGATCAAATTCAAATGCTTGATCATGAATGGCATAAAGGTCGATGAGCGGATTTTTTTGGATTTCTTGATCAATGGTAGTGTCTTGGTCAAAGATGGGTTTGTCTTGGACAATATGATTGGGAATGGGATCTTGATCAAGGATAGGTTTATTTTGGATGCCATGATTATCTAGGACTTATTGAATGGAATTAAGGATGGGGTCATGTGATGGACTACTTCAATCTTGACATGAAGATGAAGTTATGATGCCATGCCTTGAGTTTTCTTCTTGACATGTATCCTTGAGTTTAGGCAATGGGATGTGTTTTTGGAGACCATAAAAAAATGCATTTTCATGAATAAATGTAGCTTTGGATGAAGTGAATAGGAATGGATTAGTGGATGATGGACTACAATAGGATGTGGAGACTTAGAATGAGTTGAGGGATGATGGACTAGGATAGGACGTAGAGGCTTGGAATGGACTAGTAGTGGAAGGTTGGTTTCCCTTGTCAAGGTTAGGATAAGGGTGATTAATGGATGTTTGTTGTGGATTAATGTCGTGGATTGTGCTAAGGGACTCTTAATAGTGAGGGTAGATGGATGGAGGACTAGATTTTATGGGTTTTTGGTAAGAGGGATAGATGGATGTCTGATTATGGGTTGTGGATGCTTTGCATTTGGATTCAAGGTATTGTATTTTGAAGTCTATGGCTTATTGGAATTGATCAATGTAGAGTAATCGGTATTCAAATTGACTAGAAATAATATCAAGGTGAATGGAAGACATGGTGGTATGAAGCCTAAGAGATGCCAATGCAATGGAAGGTATGCACCTATGCTATGTTTTTTTTTTGGATTTTTTTAATAATAAGGATGCACCTAAGACTAAAATTAAGGAATGGTAGAATGATAATGACCCTATGACCAAAGGATATGATATGAAAGGATGATGATGACCAAAGGATATGAGACTAAGCTATGTTTTGTGATTTTTTGAAAATAAGGGTGCAAGATGATCATGCAAGGATGATAATGACTAAGGGATGCAATTAAATGAGACTAATGGATGCAAAGGATACCAAAGGCAGACCATGATAGTGGAGACTAAATGATGCTAAGTGAATGACCAAAGGTAGTGGTGAAACTAAGGTTAAAATGAAATTAAGCTATGTTTTGTGTTTTTAAGATATAAGAATGTAAAGTGCAAAATGCAATTTAGGTCCAAGACTAAGGATTGATAATGAGGCTAGAGAGATGAATCTTTAAGATTTAGGAAAAAAGGTGGAAACCAAGCTAATGTAGGTTCAAGATGTCCAAATATCATTGAACTTTGTAATGACCAAGATGATGGATTTGAAAAGGTAAGTCTAAACTAGGACACAAGTTTGAGACCCAAATTTTTGACCAAGATGATAAAGATAAAGTTTGATATGTAATACCCCTCTGTTTTGGTTTCTTGTTTGGATTGCTTTATGCTTTGTTTGGTTGCAACTACTTTGATATTGGACACACCTTGTTATTTGAGTTTTGATCGCTACTTATTGAGCAATGAACTATTATTGTGTGATGTGTTTATCTGATGACTGTTTTACATGCTTTAATGCTGTAATGGTGTTAGTAGTTGAAACATGAGTTTTTATTATGAGATTATTAAGTAAGATGTAAATGTTAGTCTTGATGAGTGTATTGGTGAAGGGGACGGGTTCGTATCACTCACTTGCGAGCGCCCTACGAATCTTTGATTTCTTCTTCACAGTGTGTACTATATGTTGTTTATATCATATGATGTTTACTTGGTTTTCAGGTTGTAGGTACATGACATCGACTCCACATGGTTTCATAGGTTTGAGCGTGTTGATCCAACGGTTAAGTTGAACGGGAGATAGTAGCTAGGTAGCTTGTGTCAAGTCTACACCCTAGCCTTAGTGTGTCGATTGTCTTGTTTGTTGAGTCATGGTTTACCTTATTTTAATGTTATTTGGCTCTGAAAGGTGCTTATTTATTGAATTAATTCTTAGAATAATTGCATTGGTTAAATGTGGTGATTAATTAGAATTAGAATAAAAATTGTGGTTAGAAGTTATAATTAAATTTATTAATAAAATTTAAATTAAATTTATTTAGTTAATTAAATTTAATCTCAAAAGGGTTGAATTTATTTATTAAATAATTAAAATTAATTAATTAAATTTTATGTGGATTAAATTAAATAAAAGCAAAGAAAATTGAAATTTATTTGAAATTATATTTTAAAAGGAAAGTTAGTTTTCAAAATGTGGGAGTTAATTAATATCAAGATATTTTAAATTTTTAATATTGAATGCAAATTAGATTTGGTTGTTAAAGATATTTTTGATTTATGTCACAAGTGCATGTTTAATTAATAAGAATAATTGGTTGCAAATTCATTCATGGAGAGAATTTTGGAGAGGAAAAGCTTCTTCAGGTTTGAGAGGATATTTTTGGAAAAATTGCACAGAGGATTGTTGGAAGATTTTTTGGCTATGGAATTGATTTGGGAATAATCTGTTGATATTGGTTGGGCTTTTGGATTGTTTGCTTGCTTGGATTCACTGCACGGTTGAAGAGAAATTGTGAGATCTTTGGAGGAGGCTCTGCATCAAAAAAAAATCTTCTTGCCCGTAGCTTCAATACCAGGTTTTATTCTGTAATTACTGTTCTTGTCTTGTTTAAATTAAATTAGTAGTGAATAAAGATTTGCCTATCAAATCCTTTTAGGATTAGAGATTACTATTTGAGATTGAAATTAAATATTAAGATTTTTGGAAATTTTGTTATTCCTCGTGAAAATTCCTCTGGGAAATTGTAAAAATTATCTGTAGAATTTAATTTTATTTGAGGAAATTGTAGTATTGTTTGTTAAATCAAACCTTAGATTGTGCAACACATGTAGAATGTTGTAGGAAATTTAATCCCTGTAGAAAATAATTAGATTTATTTTTTTGAAAACAAATCCTCTGTAGAAAATTTACGATGGAGAAATCTAGATCCCTTTTAGTTTTCCTATTTTTGTATTGTTGGAATTTGAAGAAATGGTTTAAAGAATTAGTTATTAAACCTCTGTGAAATTAGGAAGGTTTTCTGGAAAATTTTATTTATTTGCCTGTAGGTGGTTATTTTTATTAATTTTTCTCAATTTTACCAGTAAAAATGTTCTGTGTAAATATATATATATATATATATATGTAATATACTCTGGTAAATATATTTACATATAATATATAAATATATATATTTAATATGATGTTGAAGTTTCAATTTCTTGTTTTCGAAAAATCGTCGTACGCAAATTTTTACTCAGGCGTTACTTGTGCGAATTTTTGCACTTTATATTTCGGCGAAGTTTTTTTTTATTGTTATAAAAAAATAAAATTTAATTGTACAGGGGATGGTGGTCATGACCCCACCGCCTGCTTCCCCATTGGGAAGGACAACAGTGCGCCCACCGCATTGGGGGACACACTGTCCCATGGGGAGTGCGGCCTCCCCAACACCCTGCGGCCGCTGCACCTTATGTACAGTCGGCGAATGACAGTGATGTGGGTATCGACGGTACACCGTCCACCCACTGTTCTTTTTGCTTATTGCGAATTTTAATTCGCATTTAAATTTTCATATATGAATTTTATTTAATTAGCAATTTTTCTATAATTTGTTTAATATAAATAGTAGATATAGTTTAATATTATATATTAATATATAATATTTAATATATATATTTATATAGTGAAAAATGCATATATTTAAGTATGAATTTTATTCATAAATAATCAATTTAATAGTCTGGTAATTTTTAGGAAAAAAAATAGAAGTTTTGTAAACAATGCTTAATGTAGGTTTTGTATAATATATAGTGTTGTAGATATATTGGATATTTTGTTTTAGGCATTTTGGTTGCATACAATGTATTTAGCTAATGATTTAAACTAAAATCAATAGTGTGCATGGTTAGATAGATAGAAGAAGATATTTATTTTAATGGAAGGGATTTATATGTTTTAATGAATATTTGGAAGGTTATTATTTTAATTTATTCGAGAAGCATTAAATAGGGAAATGGATTTAAGATATCCGAAAATAGTGTATTTCCTTGCCAGTGCATTTTGATATTAAATTTCCTTATGTTGGTTATTTTGGAGAAAAGGGGTGATTTGTGTTTTTAAATTGTAAGTCTTCCAGAGGATGTGGGTTGTTGTTTGGTTAAGACAACCATTTGTTTTTTCCCTTGGGTAGTGCTTTATGTGGTTTGTTCCCTCCAAGTGTTGGAGTGGGTTTCCTTAATTTTTGCCTCCTAGAATAGGAGAGATTGCGTTGTTTATATTTAGTAAGCACTTGAGTTACCCTCAGAGTCTAGTTTTGTATAGTGTGTTATCCATTAGAAGAGTGGCTTTTGTTAGGGGCCGGAGCCCAAAGAGGTAAATGGGGTAACCTTCAGAAGTGATTTAATCAAGTGATAATTAAAGTAATGTACTTAGTTGATTAGGATGCACTTCACATTAATCAGATAATTTAACCTCACTCATAGATGCAAGGGCTCGTTTAGACTTGGGGTGAGTGAGAAGGCCTGGAATGGCAAGATCAACTATTTTGTCCTCATGAGAGATAGTTGATTTCGCATGAGTAAGCATGAGGGCCGGGATTTGTTAGAGGTAACCAAGAACTCTGGAGCCTATGAAGAATGCCCAGAGGAGATCTCATGTCTAACTATGTGATGACACTCTGTCTAGGATAGCATTGGGTTTTGTGTTATGTGTATGGATTCTTTATCATACTTGATCAATTTTATGTCTGGAAGCAATGTGACCATGTTAGTGTTAGATTTGTATTGTGCATGTGCTTGGTTGAGTTAGTATGTGTCAGTATGAGTCTACCTTTGGTTAGAGATAGTAGATCTTAGTTCATGTTACGTTGTTACTATCTCCTAGCATGGGGGGTGGGCCTTCGGGTACCACTAGGTTGGGAGGAACATGCACCATAAACCATTGGGTCCCCCATGATCTTCTGTACCTGGTGGTGAGACATCCAGTTGGACAGCTCATGGTTCTTATTATATTTCCTGCCTTGTTGTATTTCCTAATGTAATAAGTTTTATACCCCTCTTGTATTTACGAGGTGGAATTTTGTAAATGTAACACTTTTGTAATATTTCCTCATTTTGTGAATGAGTGATGTAACCAGTTGTTCAAGTAATGAATTTATGTTATGGATATTTAGCTTCTTATCTTTTGATGTATATGTATGTTGAATTAATGTTTACTACATGATTAATTAAAAACAATGGATTTTAAATAATGTTTGTTAATTGGGTTTAAATAATCTTGGTTACGTAGCCTTAGGGGAGGTTATCAATTGTAGATGAACATGTATGTTAATTCATATTTAAAAAAGAAAATTAGTACGCTTTTATTGTGAATTGAAACTTCCTCTAGGGTTGCGTGGTGGGGCATTACACATGGTATCATAGCCTAGGTTTAAACACTGGGTGCTCTAGGATTATGATGTACCCATTAAGCTTAGTCGCGTAGGTTTTCAATAGTACCTTGTCTAATACCCTTTTGTGTCTGTGTAGGAGTATGCCTCGTAGACGCGAACGAGGGAGAGGACGAGGACGTGGCCAGGTGGGCGGTCGAGAGGAGAGTTAGCATGACTCGCCACCTCATGTCACACCTATACCAGAGCAGGAGGAACAACAGGCCTCACAAAATAGTCCTAGAGGTGGTGGTGGACAGTTAGACCCTCCAAGGGTCAAAGCTGCATGTAGAGCCTTTGAGGAGGCTTTGGCATTATTGGGTCTGAGATAGGCAATACTAGAGGTTAACCCTGTGGTTAGGACAGTTACATCATAGTCAGATATGTTAGCAATGTCCTATATGAGGGATTTGATTCGGTCACAACCACCTCGGTTTGATGGACTAGGTACCGGTTTAGAGGCTGAGACTTGGTTGATAGGTCTTGACCGATGCTTTTCTATGCATCCTTTTGATAGTAATACTAAAGTGCGGTGTGCTGTTATGCATCTCTGAGGATTTGCAGCCACTTGGTGGAGACTAGAGGAGCAGAAGCTCCATATAGACATGAGTTCAGTGTCCTAGGAGATTTTCCTTGAGCGGTTCAGAGCCCGCTTTCTTTCTGACCATTGGCGTCAGCGTAGGGGTGATGAGTTCCATGCCCTACGACAATTAGCCTTGACTGTGGATGAGTATGAGAGTCATTTCTACGAACTTAAACAGTTCGTAGGAATAGGAGATGATGAGGGGATGCTCGTGCAACATTTCATCAGGGGTTTAAATGCCTGTATCAATAGTGGTGTGCGGGTCTTTGAGCCCAAGTCTATGGAGATAGCTATAGAGAAGGAACGTCTAGTGGAGGAGAACTTGACTATGGAACTGGGAGGCCATATAGGTGTTCTTATTGGCAGTGGTTCAGGAGTTGGGACTAGTGCTCGAGGGGGACAAACACAGGGAGCTGTGCCTCCTAAGGCACAATAGGGATCAGTACAGGGTAGTCAGTAGTAGTCATTCCAGGGGAAACAAAAAGGTTTCCAACAAAGACAGGGTGATAGAAACTGGAGGCGCATGAAGCATTTCAACTCTGGGCAACCCGCTCAGAGCACCCAATCCAATTTTGGGGGCAGTGCACAATAGTCTAGTGCACCAACAGGAGGGAGAGGATATGGGAGATGCACAGGCTGCTTCTCTTGTGGTCAACCAGGCCATATTGCTAGGATGTGTCCCAATAAGGGCACATTAGGATTCACATAGAGACCAACGGCGTCAGAACCGATAGTGGGAGATGCTGGCAGAGGCCATCATGTGTTCACAGCAGTTGATGACCGTCAGGCAGAGCACCAAGGTACCATGATTGAGGCTTATGGTATGTTATTGGGTAACCCTATTACTATCCTATTTGATTCAGGAGCATCTGACTCCTTCATTTCTTCATCTGTAGTGTTACGTTGTAGACTTGGGGCTGTAAGGAAAACCGATAGGTGGCAGGTTGAGTTAGCATCTGGTGCGAAAGTCGCATCGCATTCTGTAGTACTTGAATGTAGTTTGGAGATTGGACCACTCCTTACTATCTTGGATCTTCGGGTTATACCATTGGGATCATATGATGTTGTCATAGGTATGGATTGGTTAGAGGCTCACCGAGCAGTTATTGATTGTCAACGTAAGTCGATTCAGTGCATTAATGCATCTGGTGGTGAGGTGGATATTATAGGAGTTCAGAGACCGATATATTTGAGGATTATCTCAACTATGCAGTTGAGGAGATGTGTTCACCGTGGATGTCATTTGTTTGCAGTTACAATTGAGATTAGGAGATGGAGAGGTGAAGGTATCTCTTGATAGTCATCCCGTTCTTTAGGTGTTCTCAAATGTTTTTCTAGATGGCATTCCAGGGATGCCACCACAGAGAGATACAAATTTTAAAATTCACTTAGTACGTGGATCAGAGCCTATTTCACGAGCTCCCTACCATATGACCACTCAGGAGCTGAAAGAGCTTCACTTGCAGTTGGAGGAGTTGTTAGAGAAGGGATTCATTTGTCCTAGTGTTTCTCCTTGGGGAGCATCGGTTATCTTTGTGAAGAAGGATGGTTCACTTCGGTTGTGCATTGATTACCGACAGTTGAACAAAGTGACGATCAAGAATCGTTATCCACTTCCCAGAATTGATGATATGTTTGACCAAGTCAAGGGTGCTACCATCTTTTCGAAGATAGACCTTAAGTCGAGATACCATCAACTCCACATTTTTGACTAAGATATCCATAAGATGACATTTCAGATGTGGTATGGTCACTACGAGTTTACTGTGGTACCATTCGGGTTGATGAATGCACCTTATGTGTTCATGAGCCTGATGAATGGAGTATTCTGCACTTACCTTGATAGGTTTTTTCTTGTGTTCCTAGATGATATTTTGATATATTCCAGGACAGTAGAGGAACATGAGGAGCATTTGCGACAGGTATTGCAGTTTCTTCGAGATAACCAACTATATGCTAACTTGTCGAAGTGCGAATTCTTTAAGAATGAGATCAAGTATCTTGGTCATGTGATCTTAGGGGAGGGTATTTATGTGGATCCTTCAAAGATCCAAGCTATCCTAGATTGGCCTGCACCCACGAATGTGGTAGAGATCCATAGTTTTATGGGGCTTGCAGGATATTACAGGAGATTTGTTCAGAGCTTTTCTAGGATAGGTCATCCTATCACTTCTCTTCAGAGGAAAGGGAAGAGGTTTGGTTGGTCAGAGCAGTGTGAGTCAGCTTTTCAGGTTCTTAAGGATAAGCTGACCAGTGCACCGATTTTAGCGATACTTGATCCCATAGGAGATTTTGTAGTATGTACAGACGCATCCTTAGAGGGCTTAGGAGGAGTCCTAATACAGGAGGGTCGAGTTATAGCTTATGAGTTGTGGAAGTTTAAGGATCATGAACTGAATTATCCCACTCATGACCTTGAGTTAGCGGCAGTAGTCCATACATTGACCAGATGGAGACACTTTCTTCTCGGGCACAAATTTGAGCTTCATAGTGATCAGAGGAGCCTTCAATACATTTTCACTCAGCTGAACCTTAACACTAGATAGAGGCATTGGATGGAGTTTCTCTGTGAGTATGACTTTGAGGTGAAGTATATTCAAGGAAAAGAGAACGTTGTAGCTGATGCGCTCAATAGACGTAGGCATGAGATATCCAAGTTGACTTTTATAGTGGATTTGCGGAGTCGGATTATTGCTTCTCTTCTAGCAGATAATTGGTATCAGGATGTGAGGGCAGAGATTGAGGCAGGCAGACCTCTAGAGGGCAGGTTCATAGGTTATTCACTTGAGGCAGATGGTTTACTGAGGAATTTTGAGCATATTTACGTTCCTTTAGCAGGTGACCTTTGCACTTTGGTTTTGATCGAGGCACATTGTGCACCCTATTCAACCCATCCAGGGGTGAAGAAGATGCACGCAGATCTGCACCAGTTGTATTTCTAGCCAGGGATGAAATGGGATATTGCAGATTTTGTAGCGAGATGTTTAGAGTGTCAGCGGGTGAAGGCTGAACACCAACATCCAGCAGGGCTTTTGCAACAACATCTTGTACCAGAGTGGAAATGGGATATTATCTCATTGGACTTCATTATTGGTTTACCCAACTCCTCGCGATGACATGATGTTATTATGGTAACAGTCGATAGGTTGACGAAGGTAGAACACTTCTCACCTATGCGTTCTTCCTATAATGCATCATCCATGGCTAGAGTGTTCATGGAGGATATTGTGAGGTTGCATGGTATTCCATGTCGGATTAATCTGACAGGGATCCAATGTTTACCTCAACTCTTTGGACATCATTACAACATGCGATGGGGACACAGTTGAACTTTTGTTCAACGTATCACCTAGAGATAGATGGACAGACTGAGAGGGTTAATCAAATCCTCGAAGACATGTTACGTATGTATGTTATGGATCAGCAGACACGATGGGAGGATTATCTCTATCTAGTAGAGTTTGCATATAACAATAGTTTCCAAAGTTCCATTGGCATGGCACCTTTTCAGGCCTTGTATGGGCATCCTTGTCGTACTCCTTTGAGTTGGGATCGATTAGATGACAAAGTGTTATTGGGTCCAGAGATGTTGCAAGATATGGAGCAGTAGGTGGATCGGATAAGAGAGCACCTGGTAGCAGCACAAGATAGGCAGAAGAAGTATACGAATGCGCATAGAGTGGATCATCAATTTTTTGTCGGTGACAAAGTATTCTTGCAGGTGCATCCACGAAAGAGTCCAATCCGATATGGAAAGGGTTCTAAGTTGGTGCCTCGCTTTGTCGGGCCTTTTGAGATACTCAAAAATATTGGTCCAATTGCTGACCGGCTCGCTTTGCCGCCCAGTCTTGCACGTATTCATGATGTTTTCCATGTTTCAGTTCTTCGGCCTTATCATCCAGATGTTTCTCACTTCCTTGATTGGAATTCTTTACAGGTAGAGGACGGGCAGTTGGCTTTGGAGCCCGTGGTCGTAACGGAGCACAAAATGCTTGCTCTTCGAGGGCGAGATATTGATCAGGTTAGAGTTCATTGGGATCCCAGGGATGATGCTTCATCCACCTGGGAGGATGTAGTTAGGATGAGGGAGTTGTATCCCTACTTGTTTGCAGGCTTCCAAGAGTAAGCCTGGTCTTTGGGGGGGAGAATGTAATACCCCTCCATTTTGGCTTCCTGTTCGGATTGCTTTATGCTTTGTTTGGTTGCAACTACTTTGATACTGGACACACCTTGTTATTTGAGTTTTGATCGCTACTTATTGAGCGACGAACTATTATTGTGTATTGTGTTTATCTGATGACTGTTTTACATGCTTTACTACTGTAATGATGTTAGTAGTTGAAACATGAGTTTTTATTATGAGATTATTAAGTAAGATGTAAGTCAGTCTAGATGACTGTATTGGTGAAG
Source organism: Sequoiadendron giganteum (assembly GCA_007115665.2). Taxonomy (NCBI): domain Eukaryota; kingdom Viridiplantae; phylum Streptophyta; class Pinopsida; order Cupressales; family Cupressaceae; genus Sequoiadendron; species Sequoiadendron giganteum. The sequence goes on from CM021102.1 coordinate 517,111,056, forward strand.
GGGACGGGTTCGCATCACTCGCTTATGAGCACACTGTTAATCTACGATTTCTTCTTCACGGTGTGTACTATATGCTATTTATATCATATGATGTTGTTTACTTGGTTTTCAGGTTGTAGGTACATGGCATCGACTCCACCTGGTTTCACAAGTTTGAGCGTGTCGATCGAACGGTTAAGTTGAATGGGAGATAGTAGCTAGGTAGCTTGTGTCAATTCTACACCCTAGCCTTAGTGTGTTGATTGTCTTGTTTGTTGAGTCATGGTTTACCTTATTTTAATGTTATTTGTTTCTGAAAGGTGCTATTTTATTGAATTAATTCTTAGAATAATTGCATTGGTTAAATGTGGTGATTAATTAGAATTAAAATTAAAATTGTGGTTAGAAGTTATAATTAAATTTATTAATTAAATTAAATTTATTTAATTAATTAAATTTAATCTCAAAAGGGTTGAATTTATTTATTAAATAATTAAAATTAATTAATTAAGTTTTATGTGGATTAAATTAAATAAAAGCAAAGAAAATTGATATTATTTGAAATTATATTTTAAAAGGAAAGTTAGTTTTCAAAATGTGGGAGTTAATTAATATTAAGATATTTTAAATTTTTAATATTGAATGCAAATTAGATTTGGTTGTTAAAGATATTTTTGATTTATGCCACAAGTGCATGTTTAATTAATAAGAAGAATTGGTTGCAAATTCATTCATGGAGAGAATTTTGGAGAGGAAAAGCTTCTTCAGGTTTGAGAGGATATTTTTGGAAAAATTGCACAGAGGATTGTTGGAAGAATTTTTGGCAGTGGGATTGATTTGGGAATAATTTGTTGATATTGGTTGGGCTTTTGGATTTTGCTTGCTTGGATTCACTACACGGTTGAAGAGAAATTGTGAGATCTTTGGAGGAGGCTCTGCATCAAAAAAAAATCTTCTTGCCTGTAGCTTCAATACCAGGTTTTATTCTGTAATTACTATTCTTGTCTTGTTTAAATTAAATTAGTAGTGAATAAAGAATTTTCTGTTAAATCCTATTAGGATTAGAGATTGCTATTTGAGATTGAAATTAAATATTAAGATTTTTGGAAATTTTGTTATTCCCCGTGAAAATTCCTTTCGGAAATTGTAAAAATAGTCTATAGAATTTAATTTTATTTGAGGAAATTGTAGTATTGTTTGTTAAATCAAACCTTATATTGTGCAACACACATAGAATGTTGTAGGAAATTTAATCCCTGTAGAAAATAATTAGATTTATTTTTTTGAAGACAAATCCTCTGTAGAAAATTTACGATGGAGAAATCTAGATCCCTTTTAGTTTTCCTATTTTTGTATTGTTGGAATTTGAAGAAATGGTTTAAAGAATTAGTTATTAAACCTCTGTGAAATTAGGAAGGTTTTCTGAAAATTTTTATTTATTTGCCTATAGGTGATAATTTTTATTAATTTTTCTCAATTTTACTAGTTAAAATGTTTTGTGTAAATATATATATATATATATATATATATATATACATTATATGTAATATACTCTGGTAAATATATTTACATATAATATATGAATATATATGTTTAATATGATGTTGAAGTTTTAACTTCTTGTTTTCGAAAACTCACCGTACGCGAATTTTTACTCAGGCGTTACCTGTGCGAATTTTCCCACGTTATATTTGGGCGAAGTTTTTTTTTATTGTTATAAAAAAAAAGTTTTTGATTTTACAGGGGACGGTGGTCATGACCCCACCGCCTGCTTCCCCATTGGGAAGGACATGCTGCCCATGGGGCAGTGTGCCCACCACATTGGGGGACGCACTGTCCCATGGGGAGTGCGGCCTCCCCCACACCTTGTGGCCACTGTACCTTATGTATAGTCGACGGATGACAGTGATGTGGGTGCTAACAGTACACCGTCCACCCACTATTCTTTTTGCTTATTGCGAATTTTAATTCGCATTTAAATTTTCATATATGAATTTTATTTAATTAGTAATTTTTCTATAATTTGTTTAATATAAATAGTATATATAGTTTAATATTATATATTAATATATAATATTTAATATATATATATATATTTATATAGTGAAAAATGGATATTTAAGTATGAATTTTATTCAGAAATAATCAATTTAATAGTCTGGTAATTTTTAGGAAAAAAAATAGAAGTTTTGTAAACAATGCTTAATTTAGGTTTTGTATAATATATAGTGTTGTATATATATTGGATATTTTGTTTTAGGCATTTTGGTTGCATGAAATGTATTTAGCTAACGGTTTAAACTGAAATGAAATAGTGTGCATGGTTAGATAGATAGAAGAAGATATTTATTTTAATGGAAGGGATTTATATGGTTTAATGAATATTTGGAAGGTTATTATTTTAATTTATGCGAGAAGCATTAAATAGGGAAATGGATTTAAGATATCCGAAAAATAGTGTATTTCCTTGCCAGTGCATTTTGATATTAAATTTCCTTATGTTAGTTATTTTGGGGAAAAAGGGTGATTTGTGTTTTTAAATTGTAAGTCTTCCAGAGGATGTCGGTTGTTGTTTGGTTAAGACAACCGTTTGTTTTTTCCCTTGGGTAGTGCTTTATGTGGTTTGTTCCCTCCAAGTGTTGGAGTGGGTTTCCTTAATTGTTGCCTCCTAGAATAGGAGAGATTGCATTGTTTATGTTTAGTAAGCACTTGAGTTACCCTCAGAGTCTAGTTTTGTATAGTGTGTTATCCATTAGAAGAGTGGCTTTTGTTAGGGGCCAGAGCCCAAAGAGGTAAATGGGGTAACCTTCATAAGTGATTTAATCAAGTGATAATTAAAGTAATGTACTTAGTTGATTAGGATGCACTTCACATTAATCAAGATAATTTAACCTCACTCATAGACGCAAGGGCTCGTTTAGACTTGGGGTGAGTGAGAAGGCCTGGAATGGCAAGATCAACTATTTTTTCCTCACGAGATATAGTTGATTTTGCATGAGTAAGCATGAGGGCCGAGATTTGTTAGAGGTCACCAGGAACTCTGGAGCCTATGAAGAATTCCTAGAGGAGATCTCATGTCTAACTGTGTGATGACACTCTGTCTAGCATAACATTGGGTTTTGTGTTATGTGTATGGATTCTTTATCATACTTGATCAATTTTATGTCTAGAAGCAATGTGACCATGTTAGTGTTAGATTTGTATTGTACATGTGTTCGGTTGAGTCAGTATGAGTCTACCTTTGGTTAGAGGTAATAGATCTTAGTCCATGTTACGTTGTTACTATCTCCTAGCATGGGGGTGGGCCTTCAGGTACCACTAGGTTGGGAGGAACATGCACCATAAACTGTTGGGTACCCCATGATCTTCTGCACCTGGTGGCGAGACATCCAGTTGGACAGCTCCTGGTTCTTATTATATTTTTTGCCTTGTTGTATTTCCTAATGTAATAAGTTTTATACCCCTCTTGTATTTACGAGGTGGAATTTTGTAAATTTAACACTTTTGTAATATTGCCTCATTCTAGGAATGAGTGATGTAACCAGTTGTTCAAGTAATGAATTTATGTTATGGATATCTATCTTCTTATCTTTTGATGTATATGTATGTTGAATTAATGTTTACTATATAAGTAATTAAAAGCAATGGATTTTAAATAATGTTTGTTAATTGGGTTTAAGTAATCTCGGTTATGTAGCCTTAGGGGAGGTTATCAATTGTAGATGAACATGTATGTTAATTCGTCTTTAAAAAAAAAATTAGTATGCTTTTATTGTGAATTGAAACTTCCTGTAGGGTTGCACGGCGGGGCATTACGTGATAAATTAAAAGATGGAGGTTAATGGCAAGTTGGATAAGTAACCAAGGACTATCCAAAGGCTTGATAATTTTACTATGTCTGAAATCTAGAAATGTGTAACCTAAGGTTTAAGATAAATTATGCATGGAAATGGTGACCTAAGGTGCAGTCTAAAATGTAATGCAATCCTAAATGAGGATGATGGAATGGATTGGTAAAAAATTGCAAGTCTAAGGTTTAGATAACAAGATCTCTATCAAGATGAATTGGTTCAGTTTTGGACAATGATTTTTGAAATTTTGGTAATAAAGTAGTTGTGGCTTTATTTTAAGTAGTTGTGGTTCATAGAATGTTGATTTTGCAATTTTGATGTTTTGACTTGTTTTTTATTTGAATTTTGACTATTTTTGATGAATTTTGATTGGAAAACATAGAAGATAGTCACAAGCACTTGTTTTGGTGTAGTTTGGATTTGAAAAACTTTTCAAAATAAAGCACATAGACAAAAGCCACAATCCCTATGGTTGGCAAGAACAATATTCATTGGGTTCCCACTTGGATTTCTCCAATCGCACCTTTCAAAGCGGATGATCTAGGAACTTGGTAAAATTGGATCCCATCCATGACACTCAATTCTTGGGCATATCAAGTTCCGAATTACCTAAGACCACAAGGATCTCAAGAAATTTTCCATCTCTACAATGAACCATGAGAGTGTGGGATGACTTCAGAGGTTCGACCTCTTGCACCAGGAAATAGAATGATTTTGGCTTTCTACACAAAGGTTTCTAGTAAGGGAATCTAGTTCAGGGGATACTATGAAAAAATCCCTCAAGAGGTATCCCAACCCTTAGAACAAGGGATTTTCACATCATAAAGATATTTGGGGAGAGCTATCACGTACCACTTCCCGTTGATTGCAAACTTTCCTTGCAATCACAAATTTATATAGCGGTTCAGAAGAGCTTGGATTTAGCCCATTATTGCTTGGGTCATTCCCACCTTTTGAAGTGGGGTGGTAGCCCCCCTAATAATGGGTAAATAAAATAAAATTGAAAACTTTTTTTTTGATCTCCAAGATCACACAAAGGTGCGATGAGAGTGCATACACAAAGCTTTTACTTCACACTTGCAAGATTATTCATTTTAATGCCCAAATCCAAAATGTGTGGGTGGAAAAACAATAATACCTAAGTGATTTTGATTGTCTAGATCACTATGAAGTTCAAGAGAAGTGAATACGCACTAAGAAATCACTGCCATACCACAAAACACACCAAACACTTGTAAATTTTAACCCAACTTATATTATGAAGCAAACAAGGTTCTTTTTAGCCCAATGCTATGAAAAATGCAAGTGCATTTTAACCTTGATGAGTATAGATGAAATTTGTGTTCTTTTTAAACCCAATGAATGTAAATGCAATTCATTTTAACCCATGGATGTGAAATGCAACTTTTAGTTGTTGTTTGTTTGTTGCTTAAAAACAAAGTTCTTGTTATGAAACAAACAAGGTTGTTTTTAGCCCAATGCTATGAAAAATGCAAGTACATTTTAGCCTTGATGAGTGTAGATGCAAGCTGTGTTCTTTTTAAATCCAATGAATGTAAATGTAGTTAATTTTAACCCATGAATGTGAAATGCAATTCGTTGTTCATTTTAGCCTTCATGAATTATGATGCATGCTTATTTTAATCTTTATGTGTGCAATGCAAGTTTTTAGTTGTTTGCAAAATAAAATGAGATAGCGATGATAAAACCAACTAAGCAAATGAAATTATAGGGAAAAAATTATTATGTTAAAAAAAAAAAGTTTTTAGAACTCCCTCCAAGTTGTGCCA
>CM021102.1:517116775-517174239 GCA_007115665.2 Sequoiadendron giganteum
ACCTCTTTCCTCCACTTAGTGCAAGAAAAGCATGAGCCAAGGTGATTGGTGAGAAACATGAAAATCAGTATCAATTTGAGGAACTAGGTGCTTCAACACAAGGAAGAGAACCACAATCCTTAAGATGTAGAATTTTATTACTCAAATCCTTACATTCATTAACAAAATGACCATGAAAAGTTGCAGTACCATTTCTTTCATGTTCTTGGAGGGAGGGATATCAAACGGTCTTGGAGGAGTTTTGACAATATACTCTCTTGATCAATAGTAGTAAGTGTTCCTTTATTTTCTAGAAAATATACCTCTTGCTTAGTACAAGATTCCATACTTACACAAGGTTCTTTAGATTGCAATATTTTATTCTCTCATTGACAGGAGGTTGTAAAATATAACGAACTCCAATCATTAGTGTTTTGCGTGATGAGATTAATATTAAGTGAAGATTTCTTTGTTTCTTTCATTTCTTTGTCTATCAGTTTGGGATGTACTTACATGTTAAATTTGGCTTAGAATAATCTTCTGTAGGAGTGTTGATATTGAGTGAAGGCTTGTTTGTTTTTCTCGAGGGACAATAACCAAGACCATTATTAATTTCTCATGTGTTAGGCTCTATAGGGACATAGATACCTTGTTCTCTAATACCTCATCCTTTTCCTCGATAACCAAGTTGTTTCATAAGTTCATAACCTTTTCCATAAATATTTTTCAATTCTTTCAGATTTGGTGGTTGCTCATAATTCAATTCATCAAAATTTGTTGTGTAATTTTCTTCTTTTTCTAAAATGGTTGAGGTGGATGCTTTTGAATTTAGTGTTGACATTACCACTTTTGTTTTCTCTTTTCAGAATCTTTGTTTATGATCTTGTATTCGCCCATGAATGTAGGTGTGAAGTCTAAGGAACCCTAATCATCTTCCAATAACTTTGTGACTTCTTCAATATGATTTTGTTTGTATTTATCTTGCGTAGGTTCCACTTGTGTAGTTGGTGTCAATGTCTTCAAAGGATTTTCCTTACCTTTTTCAATGTCCAAACAACTGTTTGGTTAATGATTTTCTTTGATTATATACACTTTATTGTTATGGACATACTTCATTATACCATACATAGAGTAGAAGGCACCCCATTCATTGCATCAATCCATGCTCTACCTGAAAGAAGATTATGTGATAAATCATGAGGCATAACACGGATTGGGTTTTTTAGTATGGCCTTTCCAACTATAATAGGTAATGTGATCACACTAAGTGGATGTTTTCCTACATTGTCAAATCCTCTAATAGATAAAGAATCAGGTTGAATTTTTATTTTGTCTAGTCCTATCTTGTCAAGAAGGTTTACACTACATATATTAAGAGGATTAATTATCAATGAGACTATGCTTTATTCCTATTCCAATACCATTAGCATTAATTATATCTATTATCATCAAAGCATCTTTTTTTTTTCACTTCTAACGAAGGTAACTCGTGTTGATGGAAAGTAATGTATGACTTGACCAAACCTATATCTTGAATTTGGGTTGCTACTTCATTTTATTGCACAATTAGGATGGGTAGGAACTTGTTGTAAATCACTTTGAATCATGTTATGATAATGAGGGGAGGCTTGAATAAGTTCCCATAATGATATCTTAGCAGGATTATTCTTAAGTTGTTCAACAAGGTCATACTCCTTTCCATTATGTAAAGGCAAACAAAGGGGACCATGCAAGATAGGGTTAGGCAATGGGAGGGATGTTGGATTTGTTTTTCTTGGCTGTGTATTTTTTCTAGTGTTATATGTATGATCAATGGTATTATAATTCATTTTTTGTGACATATTATTCTTAGGTGGTTTGAGGATGAGGGCATTTTTTTTTTGAGTTTGTGGTTGGTTTGAGGGTGGGTAAAGGATAAGTTCAAGCTCAAGATAGTACATCAAGGGATATATAATGTGCATAGACTCAGAGGATTTATCCTTATTTTCATGTTCTTTTAGTGTAGGGGAGTCTAATGTCACTTCATCATCTTCATCTAAGGAAGTCACATAACCATTGTTTGAAATACACGTGTCAATGTTCTCATTTTATTGCACCATGATATCCTCCCTAGTAGGATATATTTTAGGAGAGCTACAACCTAGATTTTTATGATTTTTTAAGGTCCTTTCTTCTAAAATGACTTCATCACAAGTAAGGGAGTTATCACTAGTTAGATTTTATTGGTTACCAATGATGGAATTCTCTTGTTCAATAATGTTTTCCCTATGGGAAAAGAGGCAAATAAGATTCTAATGACTCTCATTGATTGGATTTTATAACATAAAAATATTTTCTAAATATCGATACTAGAGATATTAGAAGGCCCAATTTGATTGTTATAATTTTCCATTATTTCATCCTTTTTCTCTAAGGTATCATTCTCTTGTGTCATAATATCTATCCTATTAGGAGGTATTTTAGGAGAGGAGCAAACAAGATTTTCATCACATTCCATGGTTAGATTTTGTAAATTAACCTTATCACCAATAGGGGAGGCATTAAGAGAGGAACAACTATCATTGTCATGCTTACCAATGATTGGATCATTTCATTCAAATAGATCTCTTCAAATGGTAGGAGCATTAAGAAATGGAGAAACAATATTTTCATGACTCTCAATAAGTGTATCTTCTTCACAACTAGGAAAGATATTAGGAGAAGAACAAATGTGATTATCATGGGTATCTACAATTGCATTCCCATGTTCTATAATGTCTTCCTAAGTGGGAGAGGTAGGATTTTCATATCTCTCAATTATTGTATCTTTTAACACCAACATGTCCTCCTCACAAATGTCATTTTCATGATCGTTCATGATTGTATCCTCTTTCACTAAAGCATTCTCACAAGTAGGGGAGGTGTTGGGAGAGGAATGTAGACTAAGTAAAGTAGTGTTAATGATATCATCATCTTGTGTCATATGATATCTTCCTAAGGGGATGAGTAGAAGGAAAAGTAAGACTCTCATGCTTCTCAATAATTTCATCTTCTTTCTATGCTTGTATATTCTTCTATCACATCATTTCCACAAATAGGAGAGATAAGAGGGGGTGTGGATTTAAGGAAGGTTTCAAAATTTTAACTCTCTTACACTAAGAGACTCTCATAACTAGGAAATGTATTGAATGAATGACTGACATGCTTATTGACAAAAAATTCTTTGTAAACTTGGAAAAGAAAGATACCAACATTTGTGAAAAGTAATCTATAGAAACTTAGTGTGCAAACCCAAAATGTAATGCAATGACCTAGAATGATGTGTAAATACAATTTAAAATTCTAATCAAGGTAATTTTTTGATTACACCATGCAATAATCTGAAAATGAAATGTTGTAAATATAAATTTGAAATTAAGAAATGCACCAAATGAACTGAATTAAGGTAGATTTAATGAAATGAATGAAACAAAAACTCAACAAACAGAAACATATATCTAACAACAACAAATAGAAACACATAAATGATATTTTTATTGCTATAAAAGGTAGTTTTAGATCTGATATAGGACTAAATCATTCAGATTGGCGAATGAGTCCCAGTTCAACTTTTTTGAAAGGTTCAAATGATGAACAATAGACATCACAACATTCTTAGAAATCTGGGAAAAACACCTATATAGGGACGAAATCAACTAGATGGGTGAATGAGTCCCAATTAGGGTTTTGAAGCTAATTTTTATAGATTTTTAGATTTTTTCTAATGACTTTGATATTCAGGTCTGCTACAGTAATTTTTAGTTTCAATTTTCTACAAATGCAATGTAAAACATAATTTGAAAATGTGACAAAATGATGACCTAAAAGACCTAGTTTGATATGCAAAATTTTTGTTTCAATATTGAAATGCAAGTTCATATGGTGTATATGATATGAAATATGACTATTTTTTTGTATTTCTTTATATTTAAATAATGAAAACAATGCAATCATATAACCCTAGATGAGATGCAAATTTGAATGTAAACTAAGCACCCTAAATGAGATCCGATTCAATGCAAGTGAATGAAAATGAATGCAAGATCTAAACCTAGGATGCAAAGGACTACTAAAACTAGAAAACTACAATTTTATTCACGTCAGGTTCACCAAAATCAACACAAGGAAATAGGGTTCCACCTTTTAGGAGATGGATCTAAAGGACCTATTTCACTCTTACTTCATTAAAGGAAACCCTGGAAGAAACAAACGAATGATTTAATCAAGAGAAGGGGTTGCTACAAGGTCTCCTTAGGTGTGATAAAAAGGAAAGGGGGTTCACCACTAAGTAAGTGCTTAGAAAGAAGGAAATGGAAGCAATATGCAAATCTAGCTATATGACCTAGAAAATAGAATTTGAAAGCATGCAATCAGAATGATAAATAAAATAAAATAGAAAATTACCTGGATAAATAAAGATGACTAAGCAAGGCCTAAAAAACTGAAATTTTTTTACTTTTAAGGTGTACTGGGACTCATACGCCAGATTGAGTGATTTAGTCCTAGTCTAGGGTTTCTGGGCAGGATTTGGAATCTCTTGATGACTATTTTGGATTTGAGAAAAACTGGAAAAAATAGTGTAGTGGGACTCACATGCCCATACTATTGCAAAGTGTCTCCAAAATGTGAAAAATGTCATAGGAGCAAAATTTTGAATCGAAGTTTTGTGAGCCTCTAATGATGAATCAAATGAGCACTTTTCCCATTGGTTCCATGTAAATAGGTGGGATATCTTGCTCTAGAACTAAGTTTTTGTGAGCCTTGACAAATTTTTATGACAACTTTAAAAAATCTTGCAACTTTATCATTTCGGGTACTTTTGAAGGCTGCAAATCCTCTTTTTCTTCAACCTATAAACTTGCAACATACAAAGAGAGAGAAAATCATTATTTTTTGGGGGAATGGGGGTTTTCCTTGGTCAAACCCCATTGTGGTAATCAAACCTTAATGAGAAATGAAGCATGAATGAAATGAAACATGAAACAATAGAACCTTGTTTGAAACCTTGTAGATCTACAAACAAGCATGAAGTGGTCTCAATGGATGTAGATCTTCATCATGATTCTTGATGAAATATAATGCCTTTGAGTACTTGAATTGATCTTGAACAATACATCACAAAATTATCTCAAAAGCACATGCATGATGCATCAAGACTTTGATATGATAATGGATCTTGATTGCTTGAATAATCCTCTACAAATCCACCCTTGAATGCCTTCTTGAATATTTTTGAATACTCTATGATGCTCTTGTGAAATATTAGGATGCTTGACTCAAAATTTCTAATTTACCATTTATTAGATCCCAAATATCGACATTCACAAAATTTGAATTGAAAAACCTTGATTTCCTACTCAAAACCCTAAAAAGGGGCCAAATGGGACTCATATGCGGAAGGTGGCATGTGATTCCCACCTAGGGGAATTCATATGCCCAAGGTGGCGTATGGGTCCCAACCTAGATTTTTGAGTTGAGGAAATGACAGGGGGTTTTAGAATATTGAATGAATTAATTGAGTTTATCAAGATTTTGATTGAAATAAGCCTCAAAATTCATAATAAAGGGTCTTAAGGGCCTCTTGATGAATATTTTGAGGTCATAAATGTAAGAGGGCCCAAAAATTTGTGTGAAGATGTAAATAAATACACTTTACAACACTAAATTAAGGAAAAAATAAGTCTATTTAATTCAAAAGGGCTTTAAACTTAATTTGAATGTGTAAAAAACATTACAACACTAAATCAAGGCCACATTAGGCTTAGTTTAGTATTAATTATTCCTAAATTAATTGTAAAAAATGAATATTTTTTCCTACATTACAACAATGTATTTCAATGATATTTGGGATTTTGTAATACCCCTTTGTTTTGCTTCTGGTTTGGTTTGCTTTATGCTTTGTTGGTTGCAACTACTTTGATACTGGACACACCCTTTTATTTGTGTTTTGATTGCTACTTATTGAGCGACGAACTATTATTGAGTGATGTGTTTATTTGATGACTATTTTACATGCTTTAATGGTGTAATGATGTTAGTAGTTGTAACATGAGTTTTTACTATGAGATGTTGAGTAAGATGGAAATGTCAATCTTGATGAGTGTATTGGTGAAGGGGATGGGTTCGTATCACTCGCTTGTGAGCGCCTTGCAAATTCGTGATTTCCTCTTCATGGTGTGTACTATATGTTGTTTATATTATATGATGTTGTTTACTTGGTTTTCAGGTTGCAGGTACCACCTGGTTTCACAGGTTTGAGCGTGTTGATCCAACGGTTAAGTTGAACAGGAGATAGTAGCTAGGTAACTTGTGTCAAGTCTATGCCCTAGCCTTAGTGTGTCATTTGTCTTGTTTGTTGAGTCATGCTTTACCTTATTTTAATGTTATTTATTTATGAAAGGTGCTTATTTATTGAATTAATTCTCAGAATAATTGGATTGGTTAAATTTGGTGATTAATTAGAATTAGAATTAAAATTGTGGTTAGAATTTATATTTAAATTTATTAATAAAATTTAAATTAATTAAATTAATTGATTTAATTAATTAAATTTAATCTCAAAAGGGTTGAATTTATTTATTAAATAATTAAAATTAATTAATTAAGTTTTATGTGGATTAAATTAAATAAAAGCAAAGAAAATTGATATTATTTGAAATTATATTTTAAAAGGAAAGTTAGTTTTCAAAATGTGGGAGTTAATTAATATTAAGATATTTTAAATTTTTAATATTGAATGCAAATTAGATTTGGTTGTTAAAGATATTTTTGATTTATGCCACAAGTGCATGTTTAATTAATAAGAAGAATTGGTTGCAAATTCATTCATGGAGAGAATTTTGGAGAGGAAAAGCTTCTTCAGGTTTGAGAGGATATTTTTGGAAAAATTGCACAGAGGATTGTTGGAAGAATTTTTGGCAGTGGGATTGATTTGGGAATAATTTGTTGATATTGGTTGGGCTTTTGGATTTTGCTTGCTTGGATTCACTACACGGTTGAAGAGAAATTGTGAGATCTTTGGAGGAGGCTCTGCATCAAAAAAAAATCTTCTTGCCTGTAGCTTCAATACCAGGTTTTATTCTGTAATTACTATTCTTGTCTTGTTTAAATTAAATTAGTAGTGAATAAAGAATTTTCTGTTAAATCCTATTAGGATTAGAGATTGCTATTTGAGATTGAAATTAAATATTAAGATTTTTGGAAATTTTGTTATTCCCCGTGAAAATTCCTTTCGGAAATTGTAAAAATAGTCTATAGAATTTAATTTTATTTGAGGAAATTGTAGTATTGTTTGTTAAATCAAACCTTATATTGTGCAACACACATAGAATGTTGTAGGAAATTTAATCCCTGTAGAAAATAATTAGATTTATTTTTTTGAAGACAAATCCTCTGTAGAAAATTTACGATGGAGAAATCTAGATCCCTTTTAGTTTTCCTATTTTTGTATTGTTGGAATTTGAAGAAATGGTTTAAAGAATTAGTTATTAAACCTCTGTGAAATTAGGAAGGTTTTCTGAAAATTTTTATTTATTTGCCTATAGGTGATAATTTTTATTAATTTTTCTCAATTTTACTAGTTAAAATGTTTTGTGTAAATATATATATATATATATATATATATATATACATTATATGTAATATACTCTGGTAAATATATTTACATATAATATATGAATATATATGTTTAATATGATGTTGAAGTTTTAACTTCTTGTTTTCGAAAACTCACCGTACGCGAATTTTTACTCAGGCGTTACCTGTGCGAATTTTCCCACGTTATATTTGGGCGAAGTTTTTTTTTATTGTTATAAAAAAAAAGTTTTTGATTTTACAGGGGACGGTGGTCATGACCCCACCGCCTGCTTCCCCATTGGGAAGGACATGCTGCCCATGGGGCAGTGTGCCCACCACATTGGGGGACGCACTGTCCCATGGGGAGTGCGGCCTCCCCCACACCTTGTGGCCACTGTACCTTATGTATAGTCGACGGATGACAGTGATGTGGGTGCTAACAGTACACCGTCCACCCACTATTCTTTTTGCTTATTGCGAATTTTAATTCGCATTTAAATTTTCATATATGAATTTTATTTAATTAGTAATTTTTCTATAATTTGTTTAATATAAATAGTATATATAGTTTAATATTATATATTAATATATAATATTTAATATATATATATATATTTATATAGTGAAAAATGGATATTTAAGTATGAATTTTATTCAGAAATAATCAATTTAATAGTCTGGTAATTTTTAGGAAAAAAAATAGAAGTTTTGTAAACAATGCTTAATTTAGGTTTTGTATAATATATAGTGTTGTATATATATTGGATATTTTGTTTTAGGCATTTTGGTTGCATGAAATGTATTTAGCTAACGGTTTAAACTGAAATGAAATAGTGTGCATGGTTAGATAGATAGAAGAAGATATTTATTTTAATGGAAGGGATTTATATGGTTTAATGAATATTTGGAAGGTTATTATTTTAATTTATGCGAGAAGCATTAAATAGGGAAATGGATTTAAGATATCCGAAAAATAGTGTATTTCCTTGCCAGTGCATTTTGATATTAAATTTCCTTATGTTAGTTATTTTGGGGAAAAAGGGTGATTTGTGTTTTTAAATTGTAAGTCTTCCAGAGGATGTCGGTTGTTGTTTGGTTAAGACAACCGTTTGTTTTTTCCCTTGGGTAGTGCTTTATGTGGTTTGTTCCCTCCAAGTGTTGGAGTGGGTTTCCTTAATTGTTGCCTCCTAGAATAGGAGAGATTGCATTGTTTATGTTTAGTAAGCACTTGAGTTACCCTCAGAGTCTAGTTTTGTATAGTGTGTTATCCATTAGAAGAGTGGCTTTTGTTAGGGGCCAGAGCCCAAAGAGGTAAATGGGGTAACCTTCATAAGTGATTTAATCAAGTGATAATTAAAGTAATGTACTTAGTTGATTAGGATGCACTTCACATTAATCAAGATAATTTAACCTCACTCATAGACGCAAGGGCTCGTTTAGACTTGGGGTGAGTGAGAAGGCCTGGAATGGCAAGATCAACTATTTTTTCCTCACGAGATATAGTTGATTTTGCATGAGTAAGCATGAGGGCCGAGATTTGTTAGAGGTCACCAGGAACTCTGGAGCCTATGAAGAATTCCTAGAGGAGATCTCATGTCTAACTGTGTGATGACACTCTGTCTAGCATAACATTGGGTTTTGTGTTATGTGTATGGATTCTTTATCATACTTGATCAATTTTATGTCTAGAAGCAATGTGACCATGTTAGTGTTAGATTTGTATTGTACATGTGTTCGGTTGAGTCAGTATGAGTCTACCTTTGGTTAGAGGTAATAGATCTTAGTCCATGTTACGTTGTTACTATCTCCTAGCATGGGGGTGGGCCTTCAGGTACCACTAGGTTGGGAGGAACATGCACCATAAACTGTTGGGTACCCCATGATCTTCTGCACCTGGTGGCGAGACATCCAGTTGGACAGCTCCTGGTTCTTATTATATTTTTTGCCTTGTTGTATTTCCTAATGTAATAAGTTTTATACCCCTCTTGTATTTACGAGGTGGAATTTTGTAAATTTAACACTTTTGTAATATTGCCTCATTCTAGGAATGAGTGATGTAACCAGTTGTTCAAGTAATGAATTTATGTTATGGATATCTATCTTCTTATCTTTTGATGTATATGTATGTTGAATTAATGTTTACTATATAAGTAATTAAAAGCAATGGATTTTAAATAATGTTTGTTAATTGGGTTTAAGTAATCTCGGTTATGTAGCCTTAGGGGAGGTTATCAATTGTAGATGAACATGTATGTTAATTCGTCTTTAAAAAAAAAATTAGTATGCTTTTATTGTGAATTGAAACTTCCTGTAGGGTTGCACGGCGGGGCATTACGTGATAAATTAAAAGATGGAGGTTAATGGCAAGTTGGATAAGTAACCAAGGACTATCCAAAGGCTTGATAATTTTACTATGTCTGAAATCTAGAAATGTGTAACCTAAGGTTTAAGATAAATTATGCATGGAAATGGTGACCTAAGGTGCAGTCTAAAATGTAATGCAATCCTAAATGAGGATGATGGAATGGATTGGTAAAAAATTGCAAGTCTAAGGTTTAGATAACAAGATCTCTATCAAGATGAATTGGTTCAGTTTTGGACAATGATTTTTGAAATTTTGGTAATAAAGTAGTTGTGGCTTTATTTTAAGTAGTTGTGGTTCATAGAATGTTGATTTTGCAATTTTGATGTTTTGACTTGTTTTTTATTTGAATTTTGACTATTTTTGATGAATTTTGATTGGAAAACATAGAAGATAGTCACAAGCACTTGTTTTGGTGTAGTTTGGATTTGAAAAACTTTTCAAAATAAAGCACATAGACAAAAGCCACAATCCCTATGGTTGGCAAGAACAATATTCATTGGGTTCCCACTTGGATTTCTCCAATCGCACCTTTCAAAGCGGATGATCTAGGAACTTGGTAAAATTGGATCCCATCCATGACACTCAATTCTTGGGCATATCAAGTTCCGAATTACCTAAGACCACAAGGATCTCAAGAAATTTTCCATCTCTACAATGAACCATGAGAGTGTGGGATGACTTCAGAGGTTCGACCTCTTGCACCAGGAAATAGAATGATTTTGGCTTTCTACACAAAGGTTTCTAGTAAGGGAATCTAGTTCAGGGGATACTATGAAAAAATCCCTCAAGAGGTATCCCAACCCTTAGAACAAGGGATTTTCACATCATAAAGATATTTGGGGAGAGCTATCACGTACCACTTCCCGTTGATTGCAAACTTTCCTTGCAATCACAAATTTATATAGCGGTTCAGAAGAGCTTGGATTTAGCCCATTATTGCTTGGGTCATTCCCACCTTTTGAAGTGGGGTGGTAGCCCCCCTAATAATGGGTAAATAAAATAAAATTGAAAACTTTTTTTTTGATCTCCAAGATCACACAAAGGTGCGATGAGAGTGCATACACAAAGCTTTTACTTCACACTTGCAAGATTATTCATTTTAATGCCCAAATCCAAAATGTGTGGGTGGAAAAACAATAATACCTAAGTGATTTTGATTGTCTAGATCACTATGAAGTTCAAGAGAAGTGAATACGCACTAAGAAATCACTGCCATACCACAAAACACACCAAACACTTGTAAATTTTAACCCAACTTATATTATGAAGCAAACAAGGTTCTTTTTAGCCCAATGCTATGAAAAATGCAAGTGCATTTTAACCTTGATGAGTATAGATGAAATTTGTGTTCTTTTTAAACCCAATGAATGTAAATGCAATTCATTTTAACCCATGGATGTGAAATGCAACTTTTAGTTGTTGTTTGTTTGTTGCTTAAAAACAAAGTTCTTGTTATGAAACAAACAAGGTTGTTTTTAGCCCAATGCTATGAAAAATGCAAGTACATTTTAGCCTTGATGAGTGTAGATGCAAGCTGTGTTCTTTTTAAATCCAATGAATGTAAATGTAGTTAATTTTAACCCATGAATGTGAAATGCAATTCGTTGTTCATTTTAGCCTTCATGAATTATGATGCATGCTTATTTTAATCTTTATGTGTGCAATGCAAGTTTTTAGTTGTTTGCAAAATAAAATGAGATAGCGATGATAAAACCAACTAAGCAAATGAAATTATAGGGAAAAAATTATTATGTTAAAAAAAAAAAGTTTTTAGAACTCCCTCCAAGTTGTGCCACATGCTGAAAACAAGAGATTAGTAACCAATTTTATTTTTTAATGATAACAACGATAACTTACTAAAAACTTAACGAAATTTTAAACCGTTTGAATCCATGGAAAGCTAAAAATCAAACCTTCAAAAGCTAGAAAGTATATTTCCAAGATTCCACACAAATAAATGTTATAGGCAAAAGAAAACAGAGGTTTTAACAACTAAAATTAAAAAGCAGCAAATACTAAAATGACCATAACTTTTTCAAATCTTAAAGAAATTTAAACTGTTTGAAGTTTCAGAAAGCTAAAAATGAGGCCTAAAAAAAGATAATAATTTTTAAAGATTTATGTGCTCATTTTTTGTGATCAAAATAAGATGATGGGATTTTGTGTGAATTCTTCGCTGTATCCTGCAAAACAAAAAAAACAAACTAATTTCTCTGCAAAATTGTAAGATTCACATCAGATTAACCAAATGTAGCTTAGGAAAATCATAATTAAGATTATTTAGCACAACAAATAAACTTGAAATTCCTAATATAATGATATAGAACAAAGAAGTGCATGAAAGGAAGAAATAAAGGACAATTTCACTATAATCTACATGCCTCCATTGAATGGTCTCCATCATCCTTATCCATTTTGCTACTAAATAATGAATACCCTCATAATTATCTATATGCACTTAATTAGCCTATGACAAAGACAGAGAAAAATATCAAAGTTTCAATCTCACTAGCACAATAGTATGCAAGTTCTAGATGGATGAAAATGATAGTGACAATGCTATTTATAGAGAGCCATATGGAAAATGGACGGTCGTGATTGCAAATACATTAATTTGATCAATGGCCGAAATTGAATGAGACAAGATAAGATAAGATTGAGAGTGAAGAAGAAAGAGGAATTTGAACGATTTTTCGATAAAATTAATTAGTTTGAAGAGGAAAGAAAGCATAATTAAATAATAAAAGAATTATTTAATTAGAAGAGGAAATAAAACATAATTAAATAATAAAAACATTATTTATTTAGAAGAGGAAAGAAAAAAAAATTAAATAATTAAAACATTATTTAATTAGAAGAGGAAAGAAAGCATAATTAAATAATAAAAAAATTATTTAATTAGAAAAGGAAAAGGCAAGTTAGTTTCCTATTGCTTCTTCACTTTTGATCTTATCTGATGTTGTCTCATCTAATTTCGACCATTGATTGAATTAATTTCTTTTCAATCTCGATCGTCCATTTCCTATTCGTCTTTCTATAAATACCATCATCATTTATCATCTGAGATCATCTTAGAAAATCTAGAATTTGCATAATGTTGTGCTAGTGAGATTGAAACTTTGATATTTTTCTCTGTCTTTGTCATAGGCTTAATTAAGTGCATACAGATAATTCTGAGGGCACTTGGAGCTTCAAAGAAAAATGGAGAAGGATGATGGAGGTCATTCAATGGAGGTGTGAAGATTATGGTGAAATCATTCTTTATTTCTTCCTTTCATGCACTTCATTGTTCTCTATCATTAGACTAGGAATTTTGAAGTTTATCTATTGTCTTTAATAATCTTAGTTCTCTATGATGTGAAAATAATTTGTTCTAAGGGTTGGGATACCTCTTGAGGGAGATTATCACAATACCCCCTGAACCAAATGCCCTTACTAGAGACCTTTTTGTAAAAAGCCAAAATCCTTCTATTTGTTGGCATAGGAGGTCAAACCTCTGAAGCCGTCCCAAACTTTCACAATTCATTGTAGAGATGGAAAATTTCATGAGATTCTTATGGTCTTAGCGAATTCAAAACTATGTATTCCTGAGAAGTGAGTGTCATGGAGGGGATCCAACGCTACCAAGTTCCTAGGTCATCCGCTATGAATAGAAGCGAATGGAGAAATCCAAGTAGGAACCCAAAAAATATTGTCCTTGCAAACCATATGGCTTGTGCTTGTTGTCTATGTATGCTTTATTTTCAAAACTTTTTCATATCCAAACCAAACCAAAACAAGTGCTAGTGACTATCTTCTGTGTTTACCAATCAAAATTCATTAAAAATAGTCAAAATTCAAATCAAAACCAAGTCAAAACATCAAAATTACAAAATCAACATTTTGTGAACCACAACTACTTAAAACAGAGCCACAACTGCCTAATTACCAAAACTTCAAAAATCATTGTCCAAAATTGAACCAATTCATCTTGATAGAGATCTTCTTATCTAAACCTTAGACTTGCAAAGTTTTACCACTCCATTCCATCATCCTCATTTAAGTTCGCATTACATTTTAGATTGCAACTTAGGTCACCTTTTCCTTGTGTAATTAATCTTAGGTCTTAGGTTGCACATACCTTCTAGATTTCAGACATAGGAAAATTATCAAGCCTTTGGACAGTCCTTGGTTACTTATCCAACTTTCCATTGACCTTCATATTTTAATTTATCAAACTTTGTATTTATCATCTTGGTCAAAAATTTTGGTCTCAACCTTGTGTCCTAGTTTAGACTCACCTTTTCAAATCCATCATATTGGTCATCACAAAGGTCAATGACGTTTGGAATTATTATCTTGAACCTATATTAGCTTGGTTTCCACCTTTTATCGAAAATTTTAAAGATTCATCTCTCTAGCCTCATTATCAATCCTTAGTCTTGGACCTAAATTGCAGTTTGCACTTTACATTCTTATATCTTAAAAACAAAAAAAAACATAGCTTAATTTAATTTTAACCTTAGTTTCACCACTACCTTTGATCATTCAATTAGCATCATTTAGTCTCCACTATCTTGGTCTACTCCTTTGCATCCATTAGTCTCATTTAATCTCATCCTTTAGTCATTATCATCCTTGCATGATCATCTTGTACCCTTATATCCAAAAAAAAAAAAATAGCTTAGTCTCATATCCTTTGGTCATCATCATCCTTGCATATCATATCCTTTGGTCATAGGGTCATTATCATTCTACTATTCCTTAATTTTAGTCTTAGGTGCATCCTTATAAAAAAAATCAAAAAAAAAATGTAGCATAGGTGCATACCTTCCATTGCATTGGTATCTCTTGGGCTTCATACCATCCACCACCATGTCTTCCATTCACCTTGATATGCTTGCTAGTAAAGTTGAATACTAATTACTCTGCATTGGTCAAGCCCAACAAGCCATAGACTTAAAAAGACAATACCTTGAATCCAAATTCCAAGCACCCACAATCCATATTCAACCATCCATCTATCCCTCTTACCAACAACCCATAAAATCTAGTCCTCCATCCATCTACCCTCACTATCAAGTCCCTTAGCACAATCCATTACATTAATCCATAAAATACATCCATTAATCAACCCTATCCTAACCTTGACAAGGGAAACCAACCTTCTAGTAGTCCATTCCAAGCCTCTACATTTTATCCTAGTCCATCATCCCTCAACCCATTCCAAGTCTCCACATCCTATCCTAGTCCATCATCCACTGATCCATTCCTATTCACTTCATCCCAAGCTACATTTAGTCATGAAAATACATTTTGTTATGGTCTCCAAAAACACATCCCATTTCCTAAACTTGAGGATACATGTCAAGACGAAAACCCAACGCATGACATCATAAGTTCACCTTCATGTCTTGAGATCAAAGTAGTCCATCACATGACCCCATCCTTAAGTCCATTCAAAAAGTACTTCTAGATAATCATGACATCCAAAATACACCCATCCTTGATCAAGATATAATTCCCAATCATGTCATCCAAGAAAAACTCATCTTTGACCAAGACACTACCATTGATCAAGACATCCAAAATGATCTGCTCATCGACCTCTATGCCATTCATGATCAAACATTTGAGGTTGATCCTACCCAAACTCCGAACACCGCCATTTCCAAAAATGAGACACTTACCTCCACGA
Source organism: Sequoiadendron giganteum (assembly GCA_007115665.2). NCBI lineage: Eukaryota > Viridiplantae > Streptophyta > Pinopsida > Cupressales > Cupressaceae > Sequoiadendron > Sequoiadendron giganteum. The sequence goes on from CM021102.1 coordinate 517,132,390, forward strand.
GAAACATAGATGATCTTCCTATAGAGCAAGAGTCTCCTTCTCTAGAAATATTTGTAAATGATCAAGCTATTGCTTAATTCACTAGAATATATGATAATTTCCATAAGGAAGGTTTCTACATTGAATTGGAAGCACTGATATCTTTTGAAAAATCGTCAAAATCTAGTATGTCACAAAATTAGACCAAAGATATCAATCATAAATATATCCAAGATGTCAATGAGGCTACAAAATTTTATCAACTAGGATCATTTATCTTTGTCAGAGCAAGATTTCTTGCAGATGATAAAATACTAAGTAATTATCTCCACATACACAATGATGGGTTTGCATCTTGTTTGCAAAACAAAAAATACCCCATCGCAAACAAAATTTGTCAGATCATGCAATACAAGGAAAAGGACTAGGCCTACACGAGCATGGAACTATAGAAACAATACAATTTCAAGAAAATTCTAGACATCAAGGTCTTGGCCATTCTTCAATCAACAAATCTAATGATGCTATTAGTACCTCCTCGATGTTGGGGGCAACTTTATCAGATACAAACATCAAAATGGGGGCCATGACTAGTTCTTACCATAAGATTGCTGCCAACACTCCTTCCATCCACACCATAAACCATCATTCCAACATGAATAAACCTTCCATTTGGAACAAACAAAAAAAACTATTACAAATCCAAAGTTCAAAATCAAATGTCAAAGGCCATTGAGTCAAAAAAAAATCCAAGTGGACAAATGAAGTTAAAATGGATCCCAAAGAAAAATGGATCAAGAAAAGAAAATATTCCAAATTCAAAAGTCAATCAAAATGTGGAGCCACAAGAAAAGAGGACTCCCACATATAATAAATTTCCACCTCCTTCAGAATGATCATCAAGCAAGACATATAAAAGTGTTGGTTCCAAACGTTATCCCAATCAAAATTCCAAACTCCACCATACAACATCCCAAGTTTGGAAAATAAAAAGCGAGTCATCCAAACATCTAAACAATCCTTCCACATCTACCATCATCAATCATTCCAAAAGACATACCTCATGAATTTGTCACATCTTGGTAGCAACTCTTTATTGTAAGGACTGTCATGGCACTCTATTGCGATGTGTGTATTCTGATAAGGTCAACTCTAGTATCAAAAAGGATAACAATGACATCAATCAGTTGTATGCAAGCACTATGATCCTGACAAGGCAACTACTTCATAAAGGTCATTAGTAGCACATCATGACACTAGTGTCTACATTGACATCGTCAAAGGATTTAGAGAAATCAACAATCGTCCAAAATATCAAGTCCATATTAAAAAATTTAAAAAAATCAAAAAAATTGTCACCTTGATGAAAACCTAGCAAATAGACGTCTTGGTGACAACAAAGAAAAAATCAAAAAAATCAAAAATTTCGTCTAATAGTGAAAATCATTTTTATGGCAATTTGGATAAGTACCATGATGAAAACCTGGGAAACAGGCTTCATGCATATAATCAATTATCTATGTGGACCATTACACTCTGGGGAAAGTTGTCTCATCTCCCATACCCTTCACATGACACTTCTTATAAAATTTTCATTTGTCCATTTAACCTATATCATTTCCATCCATTTTTCTACCTACTTTGATCTTGATAAGAACTAGGTACAAACATAAATCATGCTTTGGGAAAAATCTTGAAATGTCTATCCTTTGGTATACACTACTCACGAAACATCATGACATTGCCTTCATAGCCTCATTATCCCTATGCGACATTGTCCTTGGAGACCATATGATAGTTCTTCTAGGAAATAATCCTCATGTCGCTTATCTTTTACCAAAGCCACCCATCATCCTTTCATACCGATTGCATCTATTGGTTTTCCCTTTTCAATGGTCTAAGCTTAGTCATTTCAAATGCAATGATTATAACCCATACAATCTTTCTATACATCCTAGTGCATCATCCAAAATACTCCTTGGTTTTGTTTCTAGTTTGGCTACAAATCTTGATCCTTTAGTCACATTATCATCATCCTTATGTTGTTTTGGGATGCGTCCTTCCCACATCAAACAACATCGTCATCATCATCATCACCTGTTAATTGGTTTTCAACTTGACTAGGAGCAAGATCATGGTTGTCCTTGGATTCTTGTGCATAGACATCATTCACATGCATTTGTCAAGATCCTCATAAAAAATCAAAAAGACAAAAAAATCAAAACATTCAAAAAAGACAAAAAAATAAAAACATTCAAAAAAGATAAAAAAAAATCAAATATCCACAAAACTCAAAAAAAATTAAATATTCACCAAAATCCAAAAAAAATCAAATATTCAAAAAAATTCAAAAAATAAATCAAAACATGTAAAAACCCAAAAACATTGAAATAACTTTCACAAAAATCCCAAAAACAGAGTCAAAGTCCGTCGTGTCAGTCTTTGTCATTATCAAACTATGTTGCCTCTATGAGTGGACGTAGGCAAGGCCATCTATTGATGTGCCCCTGAGGCATTAGGTTAGTCCTTTAGGCATTGTCAAATAAAATCATGATTCAGTCCTTTGTCATTAAAACAAAGTCAATGGTCATGTCGAACTATGAGGTATTTGTGCATTGCTATGTAGGCAAGGACATCTATTGATGAGTTGTCGAGGCACCCTAGGTTAGTCTTTTAGGGTTCATCAGGTCAGTCACAATAAATCAAACACTGTTAACTCAGATGCAACATATTCATCTGAACTTCAAACACAAATCCTGAATCAACAAGACAAGCAAGCCAACATGTCTTCAACTCAAAAAAGTCATTTGTCAAATCAATCAAACCAGTTAAATGGATCAAAACCAATGGTCTTATATAGGACGCGTCCTTCTTGAAATCAGACCTTGTCTTTTGCCTTATACAAGTACTTGCATGATCGAAACTAGACTTGACATCTTATGTGACATGTTTATTTTCTTGAAACTAGGCCTTATCAAAATAGTCCACCCGTCACTCACTCCGTCCCTTAATACACTAGAAAAAACTTATTTGCAAATAATCTGAATGGTTGTTGACCTTGTTGGTATATTTTGTCTTATCTTTTGGATTTTCTTTGGTCATGTTACTAGCCACCCCGAGGATGTCTCACGAAGGATTTAGAAGAGCAATGATGTCTTAGGACTCATCTTTTATTTGATTGATGTCTGTGGTTTGTCTTGAAAAAAAGACTAAGGCAACATGACCCTTAGTATGAGTTAGGACATTCCTTGTCGACGTCTATCTATTTTACAGATGGATGACCTTGCACACCTTGGTCTATGCCATATCATGTTATTTGCTGTCCATTTGTCACATTTTACCACCCAATGATGAGTAAATTCAAAGTTTTGCATAACAAAATATATATATCTACAAATTATCTCAACTAGCACTATCTCAACATCCATGTATTCCATGCTAACATCCATCTTTTCCATTCTAATATTAATCTTTTCCACTCTAACATTTCTTCTAGTCTACATCTTCATCATCCTTATCTATTTTTCTCTATCCTTTTGTCCTTCATCTTCTAGTCTTCTCATCCATTTCAAGAGCACACTCATGTTCTTTGAACCCACCTATCCTCTCAAGGGGGCATACCATCTACCTCCTCGTCATTCTTCCTTACACTGGGGCATATATTTTTCTTTGACACAATGCGATAAATTGCATTGTATCAAAGAGGGGCAAATGTAGACAATGAAAAATTTCCTATGCTTGCTAACACCATTTTCCCATTATCTAGGGTCCTACTTCTGCTATTAATTAAATCATCCTTAATTATTTAATTAGTTCATTTAATTCATTTCTCCATTAATCTTGATTAATCAAATAAATTATATACTCACTTTTAGAGTTGAATAAACAAGATGGGACTTGGGGAAATCAATTCCATCTACAATCGTGCATTTTGTTTAGTTTTTCGATCCAGATGACTTACCCATTTGGACCGTGTATTAGACAGAAGGACTACCCTTGACCACTACACTTTAAATTTGTATCTCAGGAGGGAGGTTCCCATTTCAGACCTACCACCTGTGAAAGCGAAATAATCTATTTATGTAGGTTTCTCTTATCTGGGCTAAAATGAGAGCTGGACCAACTTTCCCACAGTTCAACACTATGCTTATCTGGGCAGCTCAAAAGTGTCTTGTTCCTTGTGGCTAGCAACTTTCAACTTTCAGCCTACGGTAGGGAACTAAACTATAGTTGGGGCCTTGGGCTTCTGGCTTATTTATTCAATTATGTCACTAATGTCTTTCCTCTATAATTAAATAATTATATTAATTATTTAATTATTCACTGTTAGCTTCTTTTTTTTATCATAAATTAATTAAATGAATTATCTCCTTCCTTTCTTTTTGAATTATATTTCTATTTAATTAAAAAAAAGAAAAGATAACTCGCATTTTCCTCTTCTAATTAAACAATATTTATATTATTTAATTATGCTTTCTTTCCCTCTTCGAACTATTGGATTTTATCGAAAAATCATTCAGTTTCCTCTTTCTCCTCCACTTTCGATCGTATCCCGTCTCATCTCAATTGATTGCTACCATTGATCAAAATGAAAATCTTTCACTCTTGATCATCCATTTTCCATTCGTCTCTCTATAAGTACCATCATCATTTATCATGTGATATCATCTTAGAAAATCTTGAATTCATAGCTATTGTGTTGTTGAGATAATAGTTAATCTTTGATATTTTTCTAGTCACTAGTCATAGGCTTTAATTGCATCTTCAATATTGAGGGCACTTGGAGCTTCAAAGAAAAATGGAGAAGGATGATGGAGGTCCATTGGGAAAATCAGAATTAAGATTATTAAAGACAATAATAAACTTGAAATTTCTAATCTAATGATAGAGCACAAAGAAGTGCATGAAAGGAAGAAATAAAGAAGGATTGTACCATAATCTTCATGCCTCCATTGAATAACCTCCACCATCCTCCTCCATTTTTCTACTCAATAATCGATGCCTTTAGAATTATCTATATGGACTTAATTAGCCTATGAAAAAGATAGAGAAAAATATTGAAGTTTCAATCTCACTAGCACAATAGTATGCAAATTCTAGATGGATGAAAATGATAGTGACAATGCTATTTATAGAGAGCCAAATCGAAAATGCATGGTCATGATTGAAAAGACATTAATTTGATCAATGGACGAAATTGAATGAGATGAGATAAGATAAGATTGAGAGTGAAGAGAAAGAGGAAATTGAACAATTTTTTGATAAAATCAATTAGTTTGAAGAGGAAAGAAAGCATAATTAAATAATAAAAATATTATCTAATTAGAAGAGGAAAAGGTAGGTTATCTTTTCTTTTTGATTTAATAGAAATTTAATTCCAAAAAGTGAGGAAAAAGATAAGTCATTAATTAAATAAGATTTCATTAATTTGTGATAGAAAAGCTAACAGTGAATAATTAAATAATCAATATAATTATTTAATTATAGTGGAAAGTGGAAATAATTAAATAAAGAAAGTTTATTTAATTATAGAGGAAAGACATTAGTGCTGTAATTGAATAAATATAATTTATTTAAATAATCAAGATTAATGGAGAAATGAATTAAATGAACTAGATAAATAATTAAGGATTATTTAATTAATAGTAGAAGTATGACCCTAGATAATGGAAAAATGGTGTTAGTATGCTTAGAACATTTTTAGTGTCTACAATAACTTTTGAATAGATTCCTCGCATGAAAAAACGAGCAACAAACAATATGGAAATAATCGAATCACTATTAGACATGTCGAACAACGTCCTTCAATGTGAATTCTTGGTAGAAAAACTTCTTGTACCAACTTTCGAAACCCTTGAATCTGAATTTGCGTGTGTCATTTTTGGTCTTGGATCCCCGTGGTATCATGAAATATTCATCTACCTAAGAAGAGGAACCCTCCCATCCGATATCACCTCCAACCTTAAAAATGAAATTTGTTAAAAAGGCATCCCGATTCTTGATCCTAGGTGATACCCTTTACCGTCGAAGCATCAAAGGAACATTACTACAATGTCTTAACCAAGAGGAAGCTTTGACTACTTTAACAAAATTTCACGATGGAATATGTGGTTCCCATTCTAGTGGTATGAATTTAGCTAAGAAATTGTTGAGGACGGGTTACTGCTAGCCAACCATGGAAAGAGAAGCTCATCAGTATGTGCAAAAGTGTGTTCAGTATCAACAACATGAAGATCTGATTTAGCCTCTAGCTCAAGAATTGTAACTAATGATCACACCTTGGCCTTTTCTCGCAGTGGGGACTTGAACTCATAGGAAAGATCACTCCAACCTCATCCAATGACCACAAGTTTATCATACAATAATTGAGTACTTTACCAAGTGGGTTGAACCCATCCCTATGACCTATATAATGGGGAATAAAATTTTGAAGTTTATCCTAAATTACCTAATCTACTGTTACGGTGTTCCACAAACCCTTATCTCAGACAATGGAACTCCTTTCAAGTATCGAGATGTATAAGAGCTATGTCAAAAATTCAACTTTCAACATTGATTCTCTACCTCGTATTACTCCCAAGGCAATGGTCAAGCAGAGCTACAAACAAGACCATTCTAAAAATCCTAAATAAAATGGTCAATGAAGTTGGTCGTGATTGGCATCTACAATTAAATCACGCTCTTTGGGCCTATCAAACCAATATTTGCATGCCAATAGGTGCAACTCCATTCTCCTTGGTCTATGAATCAAAAGCCATCTTGCCTATTGAGGATGAGCTCCCATCATTGTGAGTGTCACTACAAAACCTAATCACTAATGAATAATACAGAGTATCTCGGCTGAATGAGCTAGAATTCTTGGACGAGCATCATCTTGACACTCTTAATCACTTGCAAGTATATCAAAATCGATTGAAACAAAGCTATAACAAGAAGATCAAATATCGGTCTTTATAAGTAGGGGACCTGGTCCTAAAGCAGAATCAAAAGAATCTTCTAGATCATGATAGTAAAGGAAAGTTTGAGCCTAACTGGTTGGGTCCCTTTGTCATCATCACAAGCTACAAATCAGGAGCATATCAATTATCAACACCTGAAGGTGAACCCTTGCAGGAACCAACTAACATATTGCATATTAAAAAGGTTTTTTCCTAGTCTTGAAGGGTGAAAATTTGAAAATAACAAAAAAATAAAAAATGATCGAAATCCAAAAAAATGAGAAAAAGGATTGAAAAAGTAAAGAAAAAAATCATCCTCTAGTGAAAACCACTTCAGTAGCACTTTGGGCAAGTACCTTGGTGAAAACATGGAAAATAGGTGCCTTGCATAAATAAAGCACCTCCATCTATTCTTTGGCTCTTTATTGTATCATTCTTTGCATCACCATCCATACATCATCTCATTTACCCCATCACTCATTTGCATCCTTATCATAGCTTGATGTTGTGAAGTATTGTATCCCCTTTAGTACTACTTGGCATATTCCTAAGGTCAATTTCCCTGCCTATATCGAGGTAGTCTATTGTATCACACTGGGGGAAATTCATTATGGATCATATCAAGTTCTATTATATCCTAAGGTTATTGGAACATCACAATCGAAAATCCCAAAAACATTCGTAAAACATTCATAAACAAATCCAAAACATTTGCGAAATCTTGTACAACTAAAATACAAAAAAAATCAGAAAATTGTAAAGTCAAAATTGAAAACATCCAAAACACATCAAAATCCTTAAAAAGGTCAAAACATCAAAAATCCAAAAAATAGTACCTTGTTGTCAAACTAGGGGTTTATAAACTTGAACATAGGTAAGGCCATCATTGATGTGCCCTCGAGACACCCTAGGTCAGTCCTTTAGGAGTCCGTCATAATAAACTAGCATTCCATCAAGTGTTCATCTTCATCTTTCAATAAGTCAATTCAATCAAACTATGAGGTCTCTGTGTGTATAACATAGGCAAGGCTTATCTTTGATCAGCCCCCGAGGCCCCTAAGATAGGTATTTTAGGTTAGGTTGTTGGTCAAAACTTCAAAAACCCCAAAAAATCCAAATAACTCAAATACACAAAAAACATTTGAAAATCTCAAAATCCCAAAACATTGGAAAACTTAGAAAGCCCTAAACAACCTTAAATGACCAAAAACCAAAAACATTCACATAAACTTTCAAAAAAACCAAAAACACCTCAAAACATTTTCAAAATTTCCAAAAGCACTAAAATATTCCAAAAAAATGAAAACCATCCATCTTATTTCGCTTTCACCCGCAATAAAACTTCACCCATAATAAATCAATTGTCACCTTCAACCTTTGGTAAAACAAGTAGAAAACAAGTGTAGCAATTCGTAAAGTGAGAACCTAAGTGTCAAAATCTAAAGTTTAGGTCATAGGTAAATGGATCAGTGGAGTTTGTATCAATGAATTATTATAAAACATCATCATCCTAATCAACCCATCTGATCAACATCTCTTAAGATGTATCCTTCCTGCGATGGACATTAACATCAAAAATCCCCTTAGCTAAATTTAAAATTGGCAAGAGATATAGATAACTCTGGTTGTTTGTCTTTAATCTTTTCTTATGATTTATCTTAATGAACCATTTTGATGACCTCTTGATGATGTTTATCAAAATGATTTAGAGAGAAAGGAATGGGGCATCAATCATTATCTTTTGTTTGTTGTTCTTGTGGATATTCTTGTAAAAAAATCTTGGTGCATACTTTATTAGTTGTGTAGGGAAGTTGTTGGGGGTACATTGTTGACTATTGCATATGCTTTGGTCCAATGTATCCTAAACTTCTAACTTACATTCCAATGAGGTTTTTGTATGCCAAGGTATGAACAAGAACTATTCTATATGTTTGCAGCGTCAAATTTCATTACAATAGATACACTGCTATCTTGGTTATCAATACCTTGATGCATCATGTCTACATGTTATATCAAATAATAAGGAACTGCAAAAAATCCCAATCCCAAGATATGAGAAAATCATCATCATCATCATCATGCATTTCTCATCACCATCTCTAATAAAGTTTCGGTGGATCATAAACCTGTTAGATCTTTTGAGGAAATCATAAAAATAAATGGTCATTCATCTTCTTTATTCTATCTTCTCTTTGTACTAACCCAATATCATGACAGTCGGTAGAAAATATCATCAATGCATCCATCCTGCATCCACACATCATCAACATGCATACATCATATCATATCATAAAACATACATCCTGCATTATCATTTAAGTTGGGGAGAATAATATAGATTTTTTATTCTAAGCATCTTAAATCGTTGCCACATATCATAAACATATATCACATTATCATGTCGTAAGCATGAACATGTGCATTATCCATACATCCATCCATACACATACATCATCATCTCATAAAAAATGCATAAGAAAATACACAAAAATAAATGCATTCATATCATTTTTCATAAGCATACCATTTGCATATCACATCATCCATCCCATAACATGTCATGAAAATATACTAAAAAATAAGTGCATCCATCCATTGCATTGCATTACATCACATATCATCACATATTGCATAAACATATATAAGCATCACATCATATCAAAGTGCATCCATACATCCATAAGGCATGAAATAAAGAACACATCACATATCAAATCCATATCATCTCATATATATCAAAAAATGGTGACTGTCATAATACAAATATCTGAGTCAGTATATGTATATTGATAAAAAATGCATCCACGAGGCTATAAAAAAGGAGCCCATAAATGTATATATGTGTAAAGAATCAACCAATAATGAAAAATTGTTTTTGTACAAGTGAGCTAGCCCTGATGGTTGCTACCCTCACCAAGCTATCACTTTGGCTAATCCTCGGCCCTAGGATGTGCCCCACTCCTCTACAAGTTATCTAGCTATCTAAGTGCCTATGGGAAATCCTTGTGGTAGTGCATCCGATAATATGTTGTCTCAGTCACGACCTCTTTGTACAACGTGGCTAACACTGTCCACCCCTAAGCTGCAAGTGTCATGGTCTCTAGCTTCTAACACCGATTGACCTCCTAAGCTAACTACATGTCAGCAGTCTGCTTGAGCTAACACTCCTGGTCCCACTCGACTATCAAGGCCTAAACCTGCTACATGGCTTGTTCTCTCTCCATAGTAATAGCCTAAATCTATTGCCTAGTTTGATCCCTCTCTTCCGTCACCACATGCAACTATTGTTGTAACTGTTGTATCTATAAATCACGAGATCTGGCCTTGATGATGGCTATTGTGCAGGCTACTACTATACCGGTTCCTATTGTATATGAGGCTACTAAACCAATGGAGGTCCACCTAGGACCCATCCATCCTACTGATCCTAGCCATCTTATCCATCTTGTCCTCTATTTCATCCTTGGCCCTGCCCATCATCTAACTACCCTTTGCCTTTGTTTACACCCCTCCCTCTCAGTCTCCCTTATGGCGGTACACCTATCGGATCTGTTAATCGATGAGGGGGTGAAAACCAAGCATCATAAGTGAGCATCGTCTGTGCATCCACCTATCCCTGATTGTATTCCCATGGCCTAGAAACCAGCTATTGGAAGCCCTCAACAACCTCATGGGCTGGGATCGTGGGTCCCCATGTTGTCTCTCATGTTGACCTTGAAAAGATGGTGGCGTATGCATCATTAGGCCTATCCTACCTCTCACCAAACTATTTGGAAACCCTATTTGGTAGGTACCTCTCAATGATCGTATTCTCTCGACCCTGCATGTATCGGGTCTGTCGAGCAAATAACAACTTTTGCACATCGTCATACCATGATGGCATCTGTAGCCAGGGCCACCATTTGAAAATTTTCATATCATCAATCACCTTGCACTAGTAGGGAATCCTGAGTTGACCTATATGTTGTAGTGTGATGGAACCTCTATATATCTAGAAAACTAGATCATCTAACTCTACTTCTACCATCTAAACAATTGGTCAAAGCACAATGATGTGCTCCCAAGCCCAAATGTGGAGAAGAGTAACCCCCATGCCAAAATCCCTACCATTGTCGTATATAAAATCATGCATATCATGGTAAAGGGAGGCCAACATCACTGACCCCCATGCATAGTGAGTCCTTTGAAAGAGCATCCTATGCCATGCCATGCCAATCCCCATCCCAGACTCAATCCCCTACTCCATTGATTTGGAGCAACCAAACCTAAGATGATTGCTGCAATGATCAGTCTAAAAGTTGACACCCAACCTCTATACATCTCGAGATCAATTTGAGAAGTGACTAAGACGATGTCCTCCTGGTCCAACACGTCATGGCACACAATATAGTTGGCATCAACATTGTATATCACATGCTCACCATGTATCAGAAAATGTAATATCTACCATACATACTCAAACATCACTGTGACCTCACCATTAGGTAGGTGGAATGAAGAGGTTTCGCTATGTCATCACTCACACAACATTGTCATCATGGCCAAATGTGTCTAGATGATGGGCATATAAGCAACATACCACAAGCCAATCTCTCCTAAGTGCTCCTATAACAACTCAAATAAATCACCAAGTTTGGACAAAACAGTCGATCGATGCTCACGAGACATTAAAGGCGGGATCACTTCTTGTACCCACGAGGTGTACAATGTCAAAATTTGAAAAAATATGGCTAATTTTGGAGTTTTAATCCCCTAAAATGACAATAGTGTCACTATTTATGATAACGTCACTATAATTCAAATTCCAAACTATGACACCCACAACATTTAAATTATAAATCGTGATATGCGTCGCTAAACACATATGCGCCGTAATTTGATATTTAGCAAACCCTAGCACTAATTTTCAAATCAAAATGTGCATCACTATTTACATATGTGTCACTATTTAGAATATGAAACCCTAATTCTAAAGTGTGAACTACATCACAATTAACATCCGTTAATCAACATGGAGGATGATTTATATTAGACTAAAGATCATCAGGGTAATATTTTTGTTAAGTCGGCTTACAATCTACTGTCAGATGAGGGGATTAAACATAGTCCCTACAAACAGGTTTGGAATAGACACGTGATCCCAAAAATAAACTATTTTTGGTGGACTACTTGCCATAACAAAATCTTTACTTAGGATAATCTAAGGAAAAGGGGATTCCAGATCCCTAATAGGTGCTTTCTATGCAAGTGCAATGAATAATCCATGAATCACTTACTTCTGCACTTCCCATTTGTTGCTAATGTGTGGGAGCTGGCTCTGGAACGTTTGGCAATTTAGTGGACAATGAGCAAGGACATTAAATCCTTTATTTTGGGTTGTTCTAGGCCCTTCCTTCATCCCTTACCATGTGAGATCTAGAACCAGGTTCCCCCATTATCTTTTGGTTCTTGTGGAAAGAGAGGAATAAAAGGATATTCAGGAATATTAAGATGAGCCCTAAGGAGGTTTTTGGTATAGGATCAAGGATAATTTTTTAAAACATCTCAATTTTCAAGGGGAAAACCTTAGAAAAAGCCCCTGTTCAGTGGGAATTTAAACTAGCTAAAGCTTGGCATTTGAATCTTGAGGCTAATTCTTTTGACAATTCCAGGTCCCAGGCTAGATGTGACACTATCTGGAAACCCCCAGAACGTGGCTGATACAAACTCAATTTTGATGGAGCTACCAAGGGTAACCCCAACATAAGTATAGGAGGCATAATCAAAGACTCAAGGGATAAATTTTTGCTTGGTTACTTAGCGGGAATAGGGATTCAATCCTACATGATTGCGAAAGAAGGGCACTACTAAAGGGCATAAAGTTAGTTGTCACAATGGGGATTGATAATCTACATATTGAAGGGGATTCTAAGTCTATGATTGATGATGTTAATATGGGTATATTTATGGGATGGAGTACAAAGGAAATTTTGTTAGATATAAATCATTTGGTGTCTAAGCTGAATATGAAGGTCGCTACCCACATTTTTCGGGAGGTTAATCAATTTGCTGATGTTTTGGCTAATTTAGGCACCAATTGGAGAGATTCTAAGTGTTGGAGGAACATGGGGAACTTACTATTGGGTATACAAGGTTTAATCCTTAAGGAGTAGGCAGCAAGTATTTGTCATGATGATACTTAATTATCTTATTTTTATTGCCTTTTGGGTGGTCCACTTTCTTGTCTATTGGGTGTTGTTGACGGGTTCGATTATTGAGGTGTCAAAAACGTGGAAAATTTTGAATATTGGGGTGAAAATCAATATTAAAGAGCTAATTATGAGTATTAATGGGGAGTACAGTGATGTTACGACTAAGTTTGGTCAAGCCTTACATAATCTTTTTATGGGGTCTTGTCTCAACTTTCACATATCCTTGCAGATTTTTGATTTCAAATTTGATGTGACAAATAATTATGATGTGAAGCTTTTGAATTGTTCTATCGATTCAGAAAATTTGGTTCTATTGAGAAAAGGCAAAAGACTTTAGGGAATTCTAAATTTGGCCCCACGACCAACTTTCATTAGTACTTGTGCAAAGGCAACATGGTTGGAAAATTGATTAATTTCATCATTTTATGCATACCTGGCCTCAAGTGTTTGGAGATTTTCATTAATGAGATTGTGAGGATTGAATTTTGTGATTTTAGTCTTCAAGCATGTGTCTAGTACATGGTCTTGATTTCCCAAGGCATTCTAATTTGGCTTAAAAATATTAGTGATTGGGTGACCTCTCACTTTGTCAAAAATTCTAACCTTTTTCTCTCACAGAGTTCCTGGTTTTTCTATGAGAAAAGTGATGATATGGATGGCGATAGGGTGAGAAAGGAGCCAAAAAATTATTGGGAATTTCACAAGGACCTACTAGTTTGGCACATATGTGTTGAAGGTGGGTTGGTGCCTTTGATGGAAAGCTTGGTGGGTCATGATCCGAAGTTGTTTGCACAATTTGAGAGTTCTTGGAAAGAGAGAAGGGTTACCATGGGTGGTATCTCCTTCGAGGTGAACAAAGAGGTGATTTCTCAAGCAACGGGGATGTCATGCACTGGGAAGAAGTACCCTAAGAACACTAAAGCTCAAGACAATGAAATCCTTAATGCTTTCTTTGTGGGTAATGAAAAACCTATTCGCTCTCAGTTCAACTTTGGAAGAGAATCTCTCTCGCAGCCTTGGGACCAGGTCTATCTTGTTCTCATGAGTATTTCACCTTACAAGGTAGATATGAAACTTTCTATTTCTATCATTTTCCTCTCTTGAATCACCTTTGCCCTAAAATATTGTTAAGCTTCCCATTTTTCTTACTTACCAATTTGAAAATCTCGGTTGACAAGTGCATTGAATGTACTGCCCAAAACCCTGAGGATTCTCTTCCCTTGCCACTCCACCAATGCCTCATCTTGAGACTTTATCATTTTCATCTCATGCTTTTTCCACCTAAATACATTTCCACTATCTGCATTGAGGAAACTGAATCGCCTTCTCAAGCCAATATCTCCCCGGCTGAGTCTAAGGGTCCCAAAAGAAAACCCCTCTTGTGACTACTGATACCCCTAAGCCTAAACCGATTGCCAAAAAATTTAAGGGGAGTGCGGGGATTGCCTAGTCTAATGCTATGACTAGTCTTTGTGAACTCAAGTCCACCCTACCAAGACGAACATCAAACCTACTGCAAAGAAAGTGAAGGATGTGGGGAAGGGTTTGGTGGAGCCACCGACCATTGACAGTAGAGGGAATATTGTGGTGGGAAAATATTCCAAGGGGGATACCATGGTTGCTACTACAGTGGATATTGGGGTTGAAAATACCAACATTAGGAGATCTAGTAGGTTGGTAAAAAAAATAAGAAAGTACAGATTATGGAAATTTCTTCTGATGAGGAACAGTCTGATAAAAAAGTTAATAGGAATGAGGAAGATTCTGAGGAAGAGGAGGAGGAGTTTATTGAAGGGCCTAACAACTTTTCAGCTTTAAAAAAAATGCTTAATAAGAACTTAGCTTCTCGGTCCTTTGAACCTTAGGATGTGGAGCCTACTGACATAGTGAAGACAGTGGATAAAGAGGTTGATCATAGTTTGCTGCTGGAGTAGATGGCAAAGCTTGAGAAGAAGTTTAGTGGCTTGACCTAGTTCACTATCAAGTTGTTCCATTGTGTAACAAGCACCCTCTCTGTTGTGCTTAAGGACGAGATGGAAAAGGCTGTGGATAATGGTCTCGAATGGGTTTGGAAGGATGTTGTTAACATCCTCTCTCAGAATTGGGAGAATGCTAGTTACTATTTTTGTCAACTATTGGTCTGTTGTGTTTATGATTTTTTTGATTAGTGGTTTTTTGTTTTGTTGGGACTTGATCTTTTTTGGCCCTTGAGGCTCAATGTGTAAAGGGTACAACACCTTGTAAATGATGCTTATCATATCAAAAATATATGCATCGCTAAAAATCAAATTAGCATTGTCGATTATAGAAATAGCATCATTGTAGATCAACACCGCCAAAGTTCAAATTTAAAAAGGCATTAAACACAACAAAAAGTCAAATTTCAAATAAATTTTTGAATCACATATCGATGATCTTGTGCTTGGAAGCCTCTGGTACTCTCGAACTAGTCAGAAATGTATCATGGGAGCATTCATTGTGCCATCTCGTCTGAGGGTCAGAGCTCAAACTGGAGTAATTCTCTAAGGTGTGAATGCACAAATGAATTGAAAGTGACCCTTCTTAAACTCTTTATACCTCCAAAATTAGGGTTTTTTGCCTTAATTTAACCTTGCAGCTAGGGTTTTTCACCATTTTTACCAATCTTGCTAAACTGAAGCTTATTTTGCATCACTATTTTGCATTTTTGGCATGGTTTTTGCATCCCAAAGCTTAATCCTTCCCTGGGGCAATCTTTCACCTTTATCGAGAAATCAACCCAAAATTCCAAATTTCTGCCCGATTTCTCGATGGGGTAGGGAACTAACTTAATCCTTCCACCAGGGCATCTAAAAAATCAAAAAATTTAATCCGATCTAAGTAGCAGTTTTTAATCTAAAGAGCATTAGTCTTTGAACTGAAGCAACATGTACCTCGCTTCAAAGAGGGGGAAAATGTAGACACTGAAAAATGTCTTGAATGATATCATACACTCGAATCAGGTATACTAACACCGTTTCCTCCTCAAACCCATCCTCTTTTCACTTAATTGATTAGATTATCCTAGTTATTTAATAAATTGTGTCATTTGCATCTATTAACCTAATTCATTTAATCGGGTTAATTCACCCCCTTTTGTGCTAACATTTCATCTTATTAAATTAAATAAATCAAATTATTTAATTTAATCCCTAAATTCTTCTTATTTAATTAAATAACCCTAAGTTATTTAATTAAATAACCCTAAGTTATTTAATTAAATATCTTTCCACTTTCCCACTCTTTATTAAATCACTTTATTTATTGAAAATCATGAAATTCCCCTAATTGCATAATTAACATTAATTTAATTGTCAATTATCTTAACTAATCTAATCCGCCGACTTGCAAGTGAATATTCCAAGGGAAGATTCCTCCTTTGCACATTCCTCCAAAATGAATATTTCTATGGAATATGATAAGCCCAGTTTTTGGCATATTTTAGACTATGTTTTTAAATATTTTTATATCTTTTATTATCTTGAGAAAGACATTTAGTGGTAATTATGGAAGTAGACATTATTGATAAGTAGGAGGTTTCTTCCACAACATGTCAAATTATGATATTGCTATCAGGATTCAACCGTGTAGTTTTTGAGTCAAACTCATTAACCCATGATTCATGAGTAGTGGTTCACAAGAACCCATCTCTCATGATAATGAATGGTCCACTTAGCACTCATTGCATCAAAAACTACATGGTTGAATCCTGATAGCAATATCATAAGTATACTTTATGCTTAAATATAACAAGTTTATTATGATAATTCTTTCCATGGTTATTGCTTAAATGTTTTATTAGTTTGATAGAAGATGTGTGCCTTGTGAATTTTTGTGATGAAATGCCTTTCCTCCAACCACTACTGTTAACCTTCCTGCAACCATATGTGAAATATTGTTTGCTCAAAACCAATAACTAATAAGTGTATGAATGAGATAATGGATAGTTTAATGAGTTAAATGTGTTGAGCTAACCCTTTTCCGTAGGAGTAGCTGTTAGTTATTGCAGGTACCAATTCTCAAGGAGAAAATTTAGCCTCCACTAGATCGTTGAAGGACTAATTCAAAGCGGACCGTTTCAACAACAATAAATGAGGAGATGGCTGATAAGTCATCCACCATGCAAGGGAAGCATTCCAGGAATCCAACAGAGACGTCTTGATGACACATAAATCCAGGATAGCGGTGCTTTAATTCTCCAAACTGATTTGACTCAGTTCTCCTGCTTGCATCCATTTCTTCAATGTAAAGGTCATTGATGTAATAAAGATTTCCTATTTTATGAGGGAAATGTTAGTTAGTTGTTAGGTTTCAGTTTTGAGTAAATAGCCCGTTCTCCTTTAGAGAAAGGGCTGGAAGTTTACTGCGTAATAGCTTTAGTTTTCCAGAAATACAGTTGCAAGTTGTGAGCAATGTACTTATCAGTTTCAATTCAATAAAAGAGTTTCATGGAGTTTATAGTCTAATCTGTTAGGTACTTGAGACACTACCTAAGGGGGCCCACTTAGGGACGTTGTCTATCTTTTTCATTTATACAATTAGAGTATTTGTATTTCATTTTCATAGAACCTCAGTGTGACTGTTCCTGCAGCTGGCATAATTACAAAGTTGTCAACTGTTCTTGTGGCCACTAGGGATAGAGTTGTTCCTGTCTTTAAAACTGGATTTAGTTTTCATTTTGAGAAGATTTAGTTAGCTAAAGTTTGTTTCCAGCAATTTCAATTCCAACATGGTATTTTCAAGGAAGAATAAATGTCTAGAATAGGTTGTTAGTGCATATACTATGCAGACCCATTTCAAGTCTAATGTCCCTGGGTTGACAATTAAATGATGTCCTTAGTAGATTATGACTGCCATTCATGATGTATAATCCCTGAGTAGAGGAATATATGTTCCTAGTTATTAACCTATTTATGGGCACTACATTTTTGGCGTTGTTGTTGGGGATGGTGTCAGACTAAGAATCGGTTGCAAGCATGGTAGTAGAAGTTTGAATTTCATTCCTAGCATTTAGTTTAGAATTCAGCATTCCAACATTTTCCATAGTTTAGACTTACTTTTTGCTGTATGCGTAGAAGAAGAGACCAATCTGGAAGAATAGATACCAAAGAAATTGAACCAGAGTTTTTCCAAGAAGAACCATATTTGGATGTTGGCCAAGACTTAATTACCTCGTATTCTTCCTTAGAGTTAAGCTTGAACCTATTTGATGAACCAGATGACCTTAAGCCACTCATTCAACATCTGAATAATCTGCAAAATTCCAACAACTAGGACCCATATAATAATCCGCTTGCCCTTGTAGTTTATCAGCCAGGAGCTAACCCAATAAGACCACCAAGGATGGCAAGGCCTACTTTTCCATTCCCAATTCTTGACCTACATGACAATAATAACCTCAAGAACATCCCTGCCTCATTACTTCCAAAGTTCTATGGACTTATTACATAATACCCTCATACCTTCTTGTTTGAGTTTGACATCCTTTGTAGGAGTTATGACTACACAACCGATGCACACAAGCTAAAGTTGTTTCCCTCTACCCTAAAGGAGTCAGCATTGAGGTGGTTCATGGGATTGGGTGGCAATGCAGTGACCAATAGGGATGAAATGAAGGATCTATTCTTGGGAAAATATAAAGAATATTGTAGGGGGAATGATATGAGAGGAGATGACATCTTCAAGATGTCATAGAAAGAGGATGAAACCTTGGAAGACTATGTGTCGAGGTTTTTGTTCAGTGTGCAGAAAAAAACTCAGCATCAGTTGAATGAGGAGTCTAAAAAACTTCTCTTTCTAAGAGGAGTCAATGATGCTTGCATTGAGGAACTAGACCTCATGGCCAGAGGAGATATCACCCAAAGCAATTGGGATGATATCAAGAAGATCTGTCTCAACTACTCCAGAGCAACTGTGAAGAAAGGCATAGGGTTTAGACCCTCTATTGCAAAAGGAAATGGCTCAGGAGTGTCTAAGGGGGAGATTTCTAATCTCTTGTCCGACTTCAAGCAAGATATCATCAATGACGTTGCTACACAACTGGACACTATGCAAGCTAGGAGGAAGAAATATGAAGCACAGACAATGCTAGTTGAGTATTGCCCTCACTGCAGACAAAGGAAGAAGGATTGCAGATGCAAGGTGGTGGCTAATTTAGAGATGCAACATCTTCTCATTGAGTTCAAAATAATAGAAGGAGATGAAGAAGTGTTCTTTGTTGCTCAACGCAGGCCTTGGGCCCCAAGACAAGGTATGCCTTAGGACCCTTTGCAAAATTTTGGTTCACATAATAGTTAGTGGCAGAACCAATACCCTCCAAATTATGGCCAATGTTCCCAACCTAGTTGGAATAATCCTTGGCCAAATGCTCAGCAAAATCGGTGGCAAGCTCCGCAAGGAAATTGGCAGTCACCACAGCAAAATCAATGGCAACTTCCCCAAGGAAATTGGCAGTAGTCCAACCAGTAAAGGGGAGGCTAGCAATGGTCAAATCAACCCACTGGTTTCCTTTAGCAACCCCAGAAATAGTCAATCATGCCACCTTCTACAGCTAACCAAATCCAAAATCCAAAGCCAACCCAACTCCCTGCTCAAGCAACACCTAACCCAAATAACCAGCCTCAACAACAACAACAAGTTTATTTCACCAATCTCAATCAGCAGCCTGCTTATGCTCTCAACTTGAGTAATATTAACTTATGGTCAAGGACAGTGCTACCTACGCCTTCTCCTCCCATAATTGCAGAATTTCCACCTGAGGAGAATGAGCAAGAAGATACTAATGAATTAGTTTCATCCAAAGATCCCATGCAAAATCCATCATTGCCTAAGGTGCCCAATAAAACTTCACCTCCTTTTCCACAAAGGTTGGAAGGTGAAGTTGTTCAAAAGCAAGAAGAGCCTACCTTTAACATTCTTGAACAACTAAAGCACATATGTGTAAAAATTCTCTTATTCCAAGCAATAAAAGAAGTACCTGTCTATAGTAAGTCCATTAATGAAGCATGCTTGAAGAAGTCGGGTAGGAAAAATAAAGACCCTCAAAATGTTCATGTCTTAGGTCAAATCTTTGATTTAATGCTAGGGAAGCTTACCATCCCAAAATATTCAGACCCTGGCAGTCCTATTGTGGAAATCATTATTAATGGGGTTCAAATTAAAAATGCTTTAGTAGATCTTGGAGAAGCTATTAATGTCATGAATAAAGACCTTGTGGTAAAGCTCAGTATTTCAGACCTAAGGGCTACACCTATAGTTCTACAGCTCACTGATAGTTCAACTGTCAAGCCTGATGGAGTAGTTGAAGACCTGGTAGTCACCCTAGATTCATGGGAATATCCTACTGATTTTATGGTCTTGTCTCCAAAAGCAACACTAGGAGGATATCCTGTAATTCTAGGAAGGCCTTGGTTAGCCACCGTAGATTCTTACATAGGATGTAGGTTTGGTAACATGACTATCTATGATGGACATAGCACCAAGAAGCTCACCCTTTATGCCCCAGCCCAGCCTCAACTTGAGTCTGGATAAGTAGTCTGGTCAGATTTAGGAGAAGTGGAAGAAATGAATTATGTGGCAAACTTGATGATGATTAGCAGAGAGCCTTTTATTGAAAAACAAGAAGATGAAGAAATATTGTCTAATATCCTTCAAAACAATTATGGCATCGAGTACCCCCTTTGTGAATAAGTTCCATGTTCCTTGCAGACAATTCTTCCCCCACCTACTTCAACTCATTATCTTGCAGCAACTGACGGTTTTCACACCTTATTACCCCATGAAGTAGAAATTCCCTTTCTGTCTGAAGTATCTATGCTTGATTGACTTCCCAAGTGGAAGTAGTTGTAGGAAAAACCTTGAATATCAATAGTAAATTTACCAATGAGCAACAAGAGTCAATTGTCCAAATGCTTACTACCCACAAGACATCTTTTTCCTGGGATTACAGTGATATGAAAGGACTAGATCCAAAGATATGTACACACCAAATTTTCATCAACATTGAGTTCAAACCTGTTAGACAGCCCCAAAGGAGAATTAATCCAGCCCTAAGAGAAATAGTTAAGGAGGAATTGCAGAAAATGTTGAATGTTGGCTTTATCTACCCAATCTCAGATAGCTAGTGGGTTTCTCTACTGGTTATTGTCCCTAAGAAAGGAGGAAAATGGAGAGTGTGTTTGGATTATAGGGAGCTCAACTCAGCAACTAAGAAAGATTACTTTCCTCTACCCTTTATTGATCAAGTCCTGGATAACTTATCAGGGAAAAAGTATTTATCCTTCCTTGATGGTTTCAGTGGATATAATCAGATAAAGATTTCTCCAGAGGACTAGGAAAAGACTAACTTCACATGCCCCTGGGGAACATTTGCCTATTTAGTCTTACCTTTTAGTCTTTGTAATACTCCTACAACTTTCCAAAGAGTTGTGATTAGTATTTTCTCAGATATTTCATATGATTGCATGGAAATATATATGGATGACTTTACTATTTATGGTGAAACATTTGAGGAAGCCCAAGACAATTTGAAAAAGGTACTACAAAGGTGTGAAGATCATAATTTGTCACTCAATAGTAAAAAATGCTTCATGATAATGCAAGAAGGAATAGTGTTGGGTCACTACATTTCTATTGCAGGAATACAGGTAGACCCTTCTAAAATTGAAGTCATTTCCAGTCTACCCTTCCCTACCAAGCAAAAGGAACTCAAAAGCTTTCTAGGACATGTAAGCTACTATAGGAGGTTTATTAAAGATTTCAGTCAAACAACATGACCCCTATATAGTTTGCTAAAGAAGGATGCAGAGTTTTCTTGGACAATAGAATGTGAGAAATCATTCCTTGATCTTAAGATTTACCTTATAGAAGCACTTGTTTTGAAAGGACCAGATTGGTCACTTCCATTCCATATTCACACAGATGCATCAAATTATTCTATTGGTGTCATCCTAGGACAAAAGAGTGGTTCAATTGAGCATGCACTTTATTATATCATCAAGAACTTACAAGGAGCTGAACTCAACTACACTGTTACAAAAAAAGAGATGTTAGCAATCATCTATGCCCTCAAAAAATTCAGGCATTATATCACAAGCTATAAAATATTTGTCCATACTGATCATGAAAAAATTAGGTATCTCATGAACAAGAGTTCAATTACGGGGAGACTAGCTAGGTGGTTGTTGTTGATGCAAGAATTTGATATCACAATTGTGGACAAACCAGGTAAAGCCAATGTGGTTGCTGATTTCTTGTCTAGAATCCAAAGGATAAATGATCTCGCACTTATAGAAGATTCCTTTCCTGATGAACATTTATTTGTCATCAAAGTCATTCATCCATGGTATGCAGACATAGCAAATTATTTGGCTATAGGAAGAATTCCTCCTCAACTCTCACCTAAGGAAAATAGATTTTTAGTAGAGAAAAGATTTAACTTCTCTTGGATTGCAGATTGCATGTTTTACACAGGGCCAAATCAAGTAATGAGGAGATGTGTGAGAGAGGAAGATACTCATGACATACTGCATGCAAGCCATGATGAACCTTGTGGTGGACATTTTGCTGCTAAGAGGACAGCCATGAAGATCTTAAATACTGGATATTATTGGCCAACACTACATAAAGATGCAGCCAAGTATACCAAGAGGTGTGATAGATGTCAAAGGATGGGGAGGCCAACAAGATCAGATGAAATGCCTTTGTTTCCACAAGTTATTGTCACACCCTTTGATAAATAGGGACTGGACTTTGTAGGCCCAATCGATCCACCTTCAAATGGTAAGTCTTACATTCTTGTATGCATGGATTATGTAACAAAATGGGTAGAGGCTAGAACAATGAAGCATGCTAGAGATAATAAATTAGCAGAGTTCTTTTGTCAAGAAATCTTTACTAAATTTGGTGTTCCTAGAGAAATAGTGACAGACCAAGGAGCACAATTTACTTCCACTCTTATTACAACCTTAGTAAATTAGTATAACATAAGGCATAGGAAGTCAACTCCTTATCATCCTCAAGCTAATGGCCAAGTAGAAATCACTAACAGGGATATTGAGGCCATTTAAAAAAAAACATTGGACCTGCATAGGAAGGATTGGGCTGTGAGGTTAGATGAAGCTATATGGGCCTATAGAACTACTTGGAAGACTACAATAGGTTTAACACCTTTTGAAATGGTGTATGGGAAGAAAGCTATGATGCCTATGGAGTTTGAACACAAAACTCTCAAAACAACTTTGGAGTTGGATATGGATTTAACAACTGCATAGAAAGAGAGAATCATGCAACTCAATGCCTTGGATGAGCTAAGGAAGAGTGCCCTGCATCATACAGAAATAGTACAAAATCAAAGGATCAGATGGCATGATAAGTACATAAAGGAAAATAAATTCAAAGCAGGAGATTGGGCTCTGCTATATGATTCAAGATACAAGGACAATCAAGGGAAGCTATAGACTAGATGGTTGGGACCATACAAAATTGTAGAAGTATTCGATAATGGTGCAGTTCAGCTGAGCACAATTGATGACATCAGGTTTCAATTATTGCTCAATGGGAATCGACTGGAGCTCTACCTAAAGCCCATTAATAAGGAAGAGTTCTTGAAGCAGTTTCAAATAGAGTAGGAAACCCGAGATCCTACAACTAAAGGAGTTGATTCTTGGCTCAATTCCCCAAGCAATGCATGGAAGTGCATAAAAGATCATAATAAAGGGGTCATCCTCATGGAACCCCATTCCATTCCATCATTTCATCCGCCATCCGTACCATTTCTTCTTCTGCCACCTCATCCACCTGTCACACATCACCATTTCCACATTTCCAAAGATCACCTTTTGCAATAAAAGAAATGGAGTCACATCAGTCAGTTGCAGCACATTATTGCAGGTAAGCTCCACTTTACTCACTAAGTGATTAATTATTTTCTTTTTTAATGTTTAGTTAGATATTAAGTTAGAGAACAGATTTCCTATATGGTTGCAATATCCTTCGGCCTTTTCCACATGTTCAAATCATTTTTCCTAATTCCTAACTGATGGCCACATTATTACTTTTTTCTGCCACGAAGCCTTGTCACATATAGTGTACTGTCCTTTTTTTTTGCTTAAACTCAGGATTTTGAGAAAATTGCAATAAATTAGAAAATCTCCATTACTTCCTGCAATAATGCCCAGATGTGTCTTTTTCTCCTCTCAATAAATATTTTTATGTCTCAAACTTGAGTTTGAATGTTCAAAGTTCTTCCTTCTATTTTTTTCTGCATCTTTTGAAAGAAGTTCAAAAGTTTAGGTTGAGGGGGGAAATGAGAGTTAGTTTGAGTCCAAGGAAGTAGAAATTTGAGAAGGAAAGAAATTGAAATAATCAGGTTGAATTCTCGCTTGAGATCTAAGTTGCAAGACAAGCATAAAAATGGGAGGCCAGCTCATTAAGCATGAGCCGACATAGCACAATGCCTTGTTACAGGATGCGCAACATTTGCCTCCATTCAGATAGTATGGGTGGCTCAACTATTTTATCAAACTTGTCACGTTTGATGAAGCTATTATTGAGGATAAGCAAGGAAATCAATGGATGAGTTTTCTATAGGATTGGATTCCATGGGAAAGCTATGTAATTAAATACCTGACATGTGAAGGTCAGTTCTCTATTTTGCACTCTCACCATTTAAGGCTATTATCTCATTTACGTCATGGTTTATTAATGAACACACCAGATTTTTTGTATAATTTACTCTCCAATAGTGTTGCCAAATATAAGAAGGGAAGAATCAATGTTGTATCCCATCATTGCCTCATAAAATTGCTTGTCGAGAAATTCGTTAGGGATGTGTCACAAATGACCTGGGAGGAATTTGTTGTTAATTTCAAACCAAGGGTTCAAAATGTTGGAGCTAGGGGTCAGCCTCTCACTTTTAAACAACGAACCTCTCAGTCAAAGGCTGAGACCTTTGCGGCCACACCCTCTATGCCTGAAACCTTTGACTCACAAGACAAAGTCCCTCTTTCTAAAATAATCCCTAAAGAACCAGTAAAAACCCCTATTGTTACCCCCAAGACCTCCTCTAAAAAGAAAAAGGGGAAGTCACCAATGGTATCGCCTCAACACAAGACACCTACACCTGCTCCTAAATTTGTCAAGAGGAAAAAAAAGGAGAATCTTCTAATCCTGCAACTAGGAACCCGAAGAAACAAAAGGCAACCCCTACTCCTATATGGAGAAGCTCCAAGATTCTGAGCCAGAAAACACCGCATTCACAAAGTACCTCACAATCCGCACCGTCACCTTGAGAGCCCTCTAGTACAATACTTGAGGAAGAGGACCACTCTATTGGTGAGTCTAAGTGTGGTTTAGAAGGGGCTATCCTTGATGAGTTGGCAGCTATTGCAGAACAAATGCAAGAAGGGTTAACATAATAGCTCTAGGAGGAGGTAGTGTGTATTGGGGAGGAAAGAAAATCAGTTGCAGCTCAATCAGAAGAGAGAAGTGAAAACAATGAAGGGATAGATAAATCACCGGCTGTTCCATAAAATACATCGAAACATCTGATACCGCGGAAACAACAAGAGGACTAGCAGCAGGATGACGAAATGGAACAGGAAGTTCCTGAGCAATCATATGCCCGAGAAATAATTGAAACGATGAAGCATGGAAATATTGATGCACCTAAGGAAGTTCCTAACCATAAGCCTCCTCTCCATGTCACAAGTTTTGTTGCAGGAGTGTCATGTTACACAAAACTTCAAAATCAATGGACTGCCTATGAATTGGAAATTGAGAAATTGAAAAGGGTAATCCAGAACAAGGATATAGAAATTGCTAACCTTGGATACACCCTCAATCAGGTGGTCAAAATTTTTCCACAGATAGTGCAATGTAGGTTTCCCTCTCCTGTTTAAGCAATGTACTTAAGGGAGTTATATTTGAATTTTCAATTGATAAGGATCTGGAAAGGTTAGAACCCTTCTTTGAGCACTCCCCACGAATTCTATGATGCATACAGGGAGTCACTGCAACATGTTAGAAACCTTTTGTGTGAGTTCTATTTACACTATTTGGCTGTGCATCATGATAGATAATGGAATCCTTTGTGCTATGTAGGAGACATACACATCAGTTCTTTAAACTCTTGGATCATGAATGAGATAAGCAGGGGAGAACAGTTTGACAGCTACAAACATGACGAAGCTAACATGCCACTGACAGTGAGAAACGAATCCAAGAAGAGGATGGGCATTTACTTTGACTGGAAGAAGCTATGGGAAGATGAAAGGGCTAGACTGATAATTGAACCCTTGATACAAGAAGTGTTTACCCAGTACTCCCAAATTATAAATGATGACCTCAATGCTATTGCACAGCACAATAAAACAAGATGGGAGCACTTGCCATTGCAATTAAGAAGGGCAGAGCCACATACCCCAAACAATCTGTATGCAGCCACTCGGAGAGTAGAAAGTACTTGAGAAACACAAGGATGAAGAAAGAGAATTGGTTACCATTGGTTATGCAGCCACCCATTCTCTTATGGCCACTTCTGACCATGCAGGGAGAAAATAGTACATACAACAGGAACTCAGAGGATAATAGGTGGCAGCGGTTGGAATCTATAAGGGCTCACTTTTGGAGCATTCAAAGTGGCGAATGTGGATAGCAGTTGAATTTTGATTTAAGAGAGTTTTCTCAGAGGAAGAATGCAAGACTTGTTGAAGGGACCAGCAAGTAGTCGGTTGAGGGGAATGATGAGCCCAGTTTTTGGCATATTTTAGACTATGTTTTTATACATTTTAATATATTTTATTATCCTAAGAAAGACATTTAGTGGTAATTATGGAAGTATACTTTATGCTTAAATATAAAAAGTTTATTATGATAAATATTTTCATGGTTATTGCTTAAATGTTTTATTATTTTGATAGAAGATGTGTGCCTTGTGACTTTTTGTCATGAAATGCCTTTCCCGCAACCACTACTGTTAACCTTCCTGCACCCATATGCGAAATATTGTTTGTTAGAAACCAATACCTAATAAATGTATGAATGAGATAATGGATCATTTAATGAGTTAAATGTGTTGAGCTAACCCTTTGCCGCAAGAGTAGTTGTTAGTTATTGTAGGTACCAAGTCTCAAGGAGAAGATTTAACCTACACTAGATCGTTGAAGGATTGATTCAAAGAGGACCGATTCAGTAGCAAGAAATGAGGAGACAATTGATAAGTCATCCGCAATGCAAGGGGAGCGTTCCAGGAATCCAGCAGAGGCGTCTTGATGACACATAAATCCAGGATAGTGGTGCTTTAATTCTCCAAACTGATTTGAATTAGTTCTCCCACTTGTGTCCATTTATTCAATGTAAAGGTCATGATGTAATAAAGATTTCCCATTTTATGAGGGAAAGTTTAGGTAGTTTTTAGGTTTTAGTTTTGAATAAATAGCCTGTTCTCCTTCAAAGAAAGTGTTGGAAGTTTACTGTGTAATAGCTTTAGTTTTCCAGAAATATAGTTGCAACTTGTGAGCAATGTACTTATCAGTTTTATTTCAATAAAAGAGTTTCATGGAGTTTACAGTCTAATCTGTTATGTACTTGAGACACTACCTAAGGGGGCCCACTTAGGGACCCTGTCTATTTTTTTCATTTTTGCAATTAGAGTATCTGTATTTCATTTTCATAGAACCTCAGTGTGACTATTCCTGCAGCTGGTAGAATTACAAAGCTATCAACTGTTCTTGCAGCCACTAGGGACAGAGTAGTTCCTGTCTTTAAAACTGGATTTAGTTTTCATTTTGAGAAGATTTAGTCAGTTAAAGTTTGTTTCCAGCAATTTAAATTCCAACATGGTATTTTCATGGAAGAATAAATTTCTGAAATAGGTTGTTAGTGCATATACTATGCAAACCCATTTCAAGTCTAACGTCCCTAGGTTGACAATTAAATGATGTCCTTAGTAGATTATGACCGCCAGTCGTGATGTCTAATCCCTGAGTAGAGGAATATATGTTCCTAGTTATTAACCTATTTATGGTCACGACAAAATATTCCTTCCCTTTTTGCACAATTAAACTTGTTTTTAATTAACTAATTATCTATTTTCCTCACTCATGAGGATATTCTAAGGCATATTCCTTTTCTAACATACTTACTTGACTTCATGTGCAAGTTAACTTGTGACCTCTTGTGCAAGTTAACTTATGACCTCTTGTGTAAGTTAAAAGTGTGTTTATTTGGATTAAATGTAAGCCCTTGATTAAATCTCATCTTGCATTTTCAACCCTTGATGGGAATCCATGATCCATGCCTCCAAATTCTTCCATCCTTGACCATTGATTAACCTTTTTATCTCAACCTTCCATTAGTCATCTGTCCTCCTATAAATATGTCATTATTTGGAGACAAATGGATCCATCTTTCAAAAAAAAAACTTATGTTGTTGAAATCACTCACACTCACACTCATATTTAGCACATATTCAACATCGTTTAGTTCATTTTACTTGCATTAATTAGATTTAACTTCCATTAATGGCTTCCATGATCATATAATGCATCCATTTATCTTTTTTATTAATTAGGGTTTGAATATTTTAGCTTAGAATCCATTTAGATTAGCTTAACTTTTTCATATCTTCATCATTTTAGCATATGATCATGTTGTATTAGCTTGCATCATGCTCATTAAGATTAAAATCACATTTTCATACACATCTCACAACTGTTCCATCAATTTTCTTCAATAAAACTTATTGGAACAAGCTCATTTACCCACAGGATTGGGAAAGGGTCGTCGTTCCACATCAACACGACACCACTCCCACAACGGGATAAGTTTCAAATGGATTAGAGGAGACATTTTAAAGATTCAGTAGTTTACAATGTTTAGTTTTGATAAATGTTTAGTTTAATTTATATTTGATTGATCTTGTTGAGGTTGACGTTAGTGGCTTCGTTATGCTTCAATTCTCCATGGATCAAGCGTAATTGGCACATACTAATCTATTAGTCACACTAGGTTTTCCCTTCAATGAAATGATTGTGAAGTGGGTTTTCTCTATGTCCTTAACCATGCGAAAGAAAATCCATTTTTCATTATTTCGTTTTGGTGAACTTGCATATAGAACATTATAATTCTGATTTGGAGTGCATTATCATCCTAGGTTCTTCTTGCATTAGCATTGCATTAGTTAATTGGAATTCTAGGGTTTTTAATTATTTATAAGAGAGGGCAACCAATCATATCAAGGCCCTAGGTCATGGAGGGCCAAGAACAGAAGGCTACCCTAACTTACCTTAGTTTAAAGGAGTGTTAGGAAAGAAAGGACGAGAATGATGAGGACTATAAGGTCCTCTAATCACTCTGCAAACCCGAGACTTGAAATGGGGCTAGGTGAGTCAGTTTTTAGGGTCAACACTATGTCTAAAGGAGCTCTCTACCTAAGGACAAAATCACGGCTTCAGGATGACAGTGCGACGTGCTGGTGTCTCTCAGGTGCGCTAGCGTTTGTACGACTAGATGACTAAAGAGACAAGGTTAAACACAGTAAAATGAACTAACAACCTAGCTAGTTACTTTTGAAATGCCAAAACAACACTATGGCATAGGAAAAGTATGCACGAATGCGATAAAGTAAATAAACAAGAGTAAGCATGAAAAGAATGATCTCACAAAGGTGCTCGTTCACCAACTAGCTCCAAGAATACTTCCACTTGCACACAAGAGAGAGGAAAATTGTTGGGGGGTTGTATAGGGGTATGCCTTAGTGAGAACCCCGTTTTGGTGTTCCAACCTCCATGAACAACCAAGATAACAATAATGGAGAAAAGTATGATAAAGAAAGAAATGACATAAAGAGCATAAAAACACTAAAAAATAGTGTTATGCTACTCAACCAAATTGTAGAGGAGAGGAGTAGAAAGCTTACCACCTCCACGAAGAGCTCACTGGCCAATGTGGGAGAAAAATGAGAGGAATCAATCCTTTGTTGCAATGGTGTTTGTTCTAAACGTGCTCTACGGAGTTGATGGAGTGTTGATGTTTCTTCTATGGAGTGCAATGTGCTTCTTGAGAGTGATGGATTGAATGCTTAAAGCTTGTGAAGAGATGAATTCAATGCTTGGAACTATGTAGAGATGAAATGAATGAAGAAGGGATGAATTTAAAGTAGAAATGAAGGAAAACAACCATATTCAGGTCAGTTGGTCGAAGAGGGAGTTATAAATCTACCTCCAATGGGAAGTGTAACACCTCTGTAGGCTCTAGATGTGGGAATATACCAAGGACGTAAGTGTGTCGTTTGGTTTTCGATGCGTAGCACAGACGTTTGTGTGCTGCATGGGAGCCCCCAATAGTTATTCCTCTACTGACACACAAAATGAATGCCAAGTGGAATGAAGGAAACAAGCTTATGTGGAATTTCTCCTTCGGATTTGGTTTTCTAAGGCAAGGATGTGTAAAAGGGGAATTTGCATTTAAGGGGTGCAAATTCACTGTTATATATTCTTGCATCAATGAAAGTGCATATAGGTTAAATTTTTGCATCTTAAATAATTGAAAATCATATAAACTCTGTATTTTCAATTAGGTTATAAATCATACTGTGAATACAAAATTCCCATGCTCCCTTCAAGTAGTTCTATTTTTCCTAAGTATCAACCACGCCCTCCTCTAAAGAAAAAGCAACATTAGAATCCTTCTGCGAAGTCTTATTGCGAATTCTGCCACTTGTCAACCAAGCGCTCCTCACAAGGTTTTCCTCCTCCCGCTTTTCAAAAGCTTGCGTCGTGATTCCACGTGTCGGTAGTTCGCAATCTTTTGTGCCCCTTTGCATCGCTCTTCTTCCGAGTCCTGACCAGCTACTGTGTACCATCTGTCCGTGCAAATTCCTTGGAAGACCCCACCTTCAGCGCAATATGTTTGGAGACCTCCACATGTATTCAAATCACATGTTTTTCATCGCTTAAGGGGATGAATGAGAATCGACCCCCGACCATTCGCCATGTGATCTTCTAAAAACTTCATCAGAAAGGGAAACTGAGCAGGCGACAACCTATCACTAGATGCCCTATTGATTGAATTGCACGTGCCAACACTCTATTCTATTGGGAACACTTCCATCATTCACAGGGGATGCATCTGTCTTTGGGGTGTCCTTGTTCATAGCTCGAATCTCTTAGGTTGCAACGACAAAGGGGAAATTATTGCTAAATACATCGTTGCCCATGATCCGAGGATTTTTTTGGTTATTGGCTCACCGAGCTAGGTTTCATTATAAACACTGCTTCTTCCATCAAAGCAAGGGTGGATAATTTAGAGAAGAAATATTGGTAGAAGAACTAGGCCTTTACCACTTTTTTTTACTGTTGTAGAGACTTGCAGACTGTGCCATTATTCGGCCATTTTGTTTTCTTGAAGATTTTGACAAAGTTTTACTATGCCATTGTGGTGTTGAATGTTTCATTTATAGATCTTCTATAATTTGAATGCAAGTTTTCTTATTTAGATCATGTCTTCGGCTCCTCTTTTCAGTAAATGTGTATGAATATTATTTTATTTCATTAAAGTGAATCATTTAGATTTTACCTTAGTTTCCTTTCATTTTGGACATAGCAGATTGCTGAATGGGCTCTTAGATTTCATCTACAATATAGGTCTATCGTGCTTTACATCTAAGTATTGGCACATCACCCTAGTTAGACACTTTTATTTTTATACCTGCTTCATTTTCCCATTCAAAACCCCAATTATAGAAGAGCTAACTTCTTTAAAATCTAGAGGTCACTCAGATTAGTGCAATAGGTCCTCCCTTTTAACTGAGTTTTCCAAAAAAGTCTGTTACCTTTCCAAATTTTGGCATCAACAACTTTCTTTTTTCCTGGCACGCACTGTGGGACCTTTTCTTAGATATACCAAATCAAAAGGGTGTACAAGTCATCAGCCTATTACTAGGTCAAGAACCGCAAAAATCCTGACTCGCTAGTGCCTCCACCAGTAACAGTCATACCCGAACTCGCCTAAGTTGAGTTTTTGGATCCTAGCCATGCTACCTATCACCAACCAAAATTATGTGGCCTGGGAAGTTGAAAGTCCCCTTGTCACCCCAATTGCACTTGCCTTATGGGCCCCTATCCTGGTCTTTGCTCTCAAAGCTATTC
This sequence comes from Sequoiadendron giganteum, assembly GCA_007115665.2. Lineage (NCBI taxonomy): Eukaryota > Viridiplantae > Streptophyta > Pinopsida > Cupressales > Cupressaceae > Sequoiadendron > Sequoiadendron giganteum. Next base: position 517,164,664 of record CM021102.1, read on the forward strand.
CAAAGTTCACCGGAGATAGGTCAAGAACACCATCTGAATATCTGCAAGATGTTGCAAACGTGTGTCTAGTAAACAGAGTCACAAATTAAAACATAGCGCTAAGATTGCTTATTGCTTCTTTGCGAGGAAAATCGTTAGATTGGTATCGGAGTCTGCCATCCAATACTATCGGTACCTGGGATGAGCTCGAGGATCCATTTTATGAAAAAAATTCCAATGACAGAGATAGGTCTGCGCTATATCATCATCTATCAACAATCAAGCGAGCCCCATCTGAAGCCATGACCAACTTCAATGCCAATTTCCATACAACCTGGCAGAGGATCCAAAACGCTATCTGACCATCGACCTAGTTAGCATTTATGTTCTACCTAAAATCCATCAATGCCGACATCTCCATGATGATCCAGTCACTCAACAAAACTACATTACCAGATGCATACAACATAATAGTAAAGGCATAGAACAACCTAATTGATGTTGGGAAGTTGCCACCTCGACCCATTATGCCAATATTTCTCGAAATATCAATTTCTACTCAAGAGATTCCATTTACTAGCACACATGGACCTCCTCCATCTATGTATACATATCCAAGTGCACCACAAAATGTTGCTTCTACATCCAATGCTTCAAAGGATGAAATGAGAGACATAAGGGAGATGTTACAGAACTTGACAAACAAAGTAACCACCATCAAGCATAACCAGACTGCTCCTCCAAGACCATCCTACCAAGGCTATCAAGGTGGCAGGCCCTCCTACCAACAAAACCAATACCAAGGAGCAACACGCGTAAATCTATCGACTCAGACAAATAGCCAAATGGTGCTAGTACCGACTCTACTGGGAGCCGCTCAAACTAGTACAAGAAGAGAGTTGACCGTAGGAAAAAATAATCTCGCTGAAGACTTCAATCCCTAGTGTTATCCCTATGACAATGCTCATATGCCTCAAAATTTTCTATGTGGCAATTTACAACAGAAAGTTACAGAGCAACGTAGCCAAGGAGTAGTGACAAATTCAGGATATACGTTTGACTCTCACAAAATGGAGAATGTGGTTCTCACTACAAAGTTGCAAGGAATGCCCTCAAAAAAAGAAAATGACATGGCCCCTAACCATGCTCTCCTCTCATTCATAGAAGGAGAGGAAACCATGTTCACTTATGAAGCATCTACATCGATGACCTTGCAAGTACAGTCTAACTAAAACACTCGCTCAAAGAGGAGATTCACAAGCAAAACAATCACTCCACAGCCTAGAAATGTCTCAGACCAACCCCCTAGCCCTTCTACAATCGCTCCACAGCCAGAGTTGCACAAAAAAATTATCATCACCAAACCCAAGGAGCAGAAACATCCAAATTTTCCATCGTTCAACGTGGTGGAACAATTGAAGAAATATTCCACTAACGTATCTAGTTGGGATATTTTAGCCATTCTAGAACAAAATTCATTACTACAGAAGGCCTTGCAAAAGGATGCAGTTGAACTATCAAAGGACAAACTCATGAAATCGCAACGGATGCAACACCTCCAACCAAAGTTCTTGCTAATACTACAGAGGAGTCCCCGACTAGGGCCAAAGGAGAGAACATAAAACCTAAGCCTTTCTTCCTAACCCTCATTGTAGGGAAGAAACTGCTACACAATTCCATGACTCACTCCGGTGCTAGCACCATAGTCATGCCCAAGAAAATAGTTGAAGCTTTAGGACTCAACTACGAGCCTTTAAAGAGAGGAGTTATGCAGCTGGATGGGAACAAGGTCGAAACTGTGGGACTTATTAAAAACCTCCATTTAACCTTGTTTTCCTTTCCTAGCATCACAGTGCTGCAAGACACTGTGATCATTGACGTTCCTACCATGTTCAACCTCTGCCTATCATGAGAGTTTACAATGAAGATAGGCAAATACCTTTCTTTGGTTTGGTCTCACCTAATTCTCAGGACCAAGCACAGTTCTAAGATGAAGATTGTATCAGAATCCCTGAATTCAGAGCACGTAGCTGATGAGGCTATGATCAACTACGAAGGCACTGCTGCCTCTGTTACCAAAGAAGAAGCTAGTGGCAGTGAATTGTTGGATCATGGGTAGACAACTGAAGACAAAGCCGATTGAGAAGAAGTCTTCTTGACCGAGAACACATGAACCGATCCTTTCAACAATTATCATGTTATCACATTGGGAACCTATTTCATCTATGATGGGGATCAAGAGTTCCCGAGCTTATTGACGGATTCCATTCCCAAACAAGCTTCAGAGCTCTGGATGTTGCACTTCGATGGTGTGAGATACAAGGTCGGCGCAAGAGCCAGGATACGCCTAATGTCTCCATCCAATGAGCATATCTTCAAGTCATTTCGCTTCCAGCTTGCTTGCTCAAACAATGAAGCCAAGTATGAGGGTCTCGTGCAAGGAATAAGTCTCATTGAATGCATGGGTATCAAACAATTAGTGGAATTTGGAGATTCTGAACTGTAATCAACCAAGTCAAAAAAGTCTTTTTTGCAAAAAATATTCATATGCAGTCTTACAAGCAGAAGGTATGGGACCTCATCGAAGGTTTCAAAGCTTTTAACATCCATGTTGTGCCAAGAGAGAAAAATTCAGATGCGGATTGCATGGCAACGATAGGATCCCAATTTGATCCTATCTCTGACTTGATAAAAAATGTACACTCTATGCAAGTGATCGTCCGACCCTCCATGCTTGAAAATGATCAAAGCTGGAAAGTGTTTGAAAGCAATGAGCACATCGCCTTGTTCATTCAACAGTTGGGAGAGTTCGTAGATCAGTTTCAACTAAAAAATTGAAGAAGCATACGAAGGACAGATCATCCAGTTGAAATAAAACAAGCTTCTGAAAGGGTTGGCCACCCTCAAAAATTTGTTCAACTGTGATGACGAGAGGAATAATAGAAGGAAATTTGTAGTAGACCAGGTGCACTACATTGACCTTGAGGTCAGGAACAGAAGAAAACTTAAAGTCGAGAAAGAAGTCCTGCAAAATGATAAAGATAGGCTGATACACTTCTACGAAAAATACGAAAGAGTAGTGGCCTGGTCTTATGATGACCACAGGGGATATGATACCCACGTTATCCAACATACCATCAAACTAACGGAGGATGTGGAGCCTATCTAAAAAAATCAGAGGCCTTTCAATCTAAAGATTGAAGCCTTAATGGCACAAGAGCTAGAAAATCTGATCCAATCTAAGATTTTCTTCCCAATCAAGCACAGTACGTGGGTATCTAATCTCATCCTGGTCCAAAAGAAAAACAAAGGAATTCACCTCTGTGTTGACTTTCGTGACCTAAACTGAGCATTGCTAAAGGATCATTATCCTCTTCCCTCCATGGAATCAATCTTGCAAACTGTAGTAGGTTCAAATATGTTTTCTCTGTTGGATGGTTTCTCAGGCTACAACCAAGTTTGAATTAAAGAAGAATATCAGCACAAGACCACATTCACCACCAAATGGGGAACATTTGCATATGCCAAATTTTCTTTCAGCCTATCAAATGCAGGGGCTACCTTCCAGTGAGTGATGGATATCACTTTCATCAAATTGATCAACAAAATCATCCTCATCTACTTAGATGATCTAACCGTATTTTCAAAATCTAAAGATGACCATTTTGATCATCTAGAAAGGGTTTTCATAAAATGTCAGGAGTTCAAGGTGTCCTTGAACCTGAAGAAATGTGTTTTCGGAGTACCACAAGGCAAATTGTTAGTGCATGTAGTATTTCAAGATGGATTCGCTATTGATTTTGAAAGAGTAAAACTAATCAGAGAACTTCCTCTTTCAGTAAACAAGAAAGGTATACAATATTTTTTGGGGAAGGTTAACTTTGTAAGTAATTTTATCCCTGATATTGCAGGAACAATTAGACCGATCACCCTGATGTTGAAAAAGGACCAATTATTCAAATGGACAAAAGAAGCAAGAGAAGCCTTCAAGAAAGTGAAAGATGTTATTTCTTCAGCTCTTGTGTTGGAAAATATTGACTTGTCAAAGAATTCCATAATGTATATTTTTAGCAGTAAGACTAGCATCACCACTGTTTAGATTAAGAAAGATGATGAAGGAAAGGGAGAACACCCTATAGCATTCCATTCTCGAACTTTGAAGAAATACAAGATGAACTATAACTTCATCAAAAGAAAAGCTTTCACAATTGTAAAAGGACTCAAGAAGTTTCGACACCTTATAGCTTGCACTAAAGTAATTGTTTATGTCGCACATTCCAGTGTACGATAGTACATCATGGAAAGAGAGATCGCTGACAAAAGGGCCAAATGGATCACTAAGATCCTAGAATATGACATTGAAGTCGGGCCTATGAAGACTGCCAAAGGAAGAGGGTTGTGCGAATATTTGGCACACAACGAAGAGATGGAAATTGAGGAAGAGCAAGCGGAAATAGTCCTTACCAACGAGTCTGAACTTGAAGGCTGCTCGCTGACAGATAGGGTAAGATATATGCATACTGACAAGTATCCATCGAGACTTCTATCTCAAAGAAGGAGATTCTACTGGCTGTAGAACAATGGATACTCACTTATTGAAGGAATCCTTTTCAAAAGAAATTTCAACAGTATCGTTTTGTAGTGCATCACCATGGAGCGAGCAAAGAAAATTCTCAACTCCCTCCACAATAGCCCGGAAGGCGGGCACTTCTCTGTAAAAACCACCGCTATCAAAATTCTGCATGCTGGATACTTTTGGTGTACATTGGTCAATGAATCCTATGAAATAGTGAAAACCTGCAAAGAGTGCCAATTCTATGCAGGGAGAAGAAAGAATTTTTCCATGCCTCGCAATAAGATAGTAGCAGACGAGCAGTTCATGCAATGGGGACTAGATTTCATCAGGATGATCAACCTTACCTCTAGCACTAGCCACAAGTGGATCCTAATAGCCACCGACTATTTCACAAGATGGACCAAGGCCCTACCCCTAAAGAATGCGACATAAGCAAAAAATGTAGATTTTCTTGAAGGGTTGGTAACAAGATTCGACGCACCAAAGACTATTATCTTAGACAATTCCAAAGCTTTCCTAGGCTCTAGGGTAAGTAAGTTCGCATTAGAACATGGCATATATTTGAAAACATCCTCAAACTACTATCCACAAGGAAATGACCTGGCTGAGTCAACTAACAAAAATCTAGTCTGACTCATCAAAAGGATTAGTTCAGATCATGAGAGAGAATGACATAAAAATCTTTGGACGACATTATGGGTAGACCACATAACTCCCAAATAAGCCCTGAAGACTTCACCCTACAAGCTAGTATATGGAAAAGAGGCACTATTACAAATATCTATAGAGATACCTGCACTATAGTTGCTCAAGTCTCTAGAGATTGAAGAAAACAGAGCTATGGAAGTTTGGTTGGCTGAATTGTTGGAGGTACAAGAAAAAGGGGAAAAACCTTAATAGCCATGACTAACCCCCAATAGGTGGTTGAGAGATGGTTTGACAAGAAAGCTTTAGACCAGGGTCTAAAATGTGGAGATCTGGTACTAAAATTCAATGAAAGAGCTGCGAAGCCTGACCAACATGGGAAATTCAACAGACTATGGGAAGGCCCTTTCAAAATAATTCAATGCAAACATAATAATGCATTCGAATTGGAAAACATGGAACAAGAAGCATTGGGAATTCTGGTTAATGGAATTCACTTAAAATTATTCAATTAAGCTTTAGATAATTCATACAAGTGTAAATATGTGATTAATGTAATTATTTTCCCTTTCTTGTTTATCGTTTGGTTCTTTTTCAACATTTTCACAGTGATAGAAGCAGGAAAATTCATGAGACCCATTTTTTTATAGAAAAAGAGAAGGAAATTATCATTCATATTGCAAAAATCAAGGTTCAGATGCGGAGAATTCCATAGAAGTTGCAAAGAGCACAAGAATGAAGACAATGGTTTGAAGATAACAAGTATATTTGTTATATATATTTTGATAAACATTGACAAAATGGCTCTATGACCATGCATTCAAAATATGACATTATATGAGGCTTCCTTATATATGTATATGCAAGCTCTCTTTCAGGTATATATATACAAAAGAGAAAAATATATTTTAATCTTCAAGTGGCCGAAGTATGGACATTGTCACCATCCATGTGAGCATTTTCTTCATCAACTAAAGCATTATCAAGGAGAGCAGGAAGGTTATCACCAGCAGTAGCAGGATTTGGAATAGCAACATCAACACCCAAAATAAACGGTAGAGGGAACATAAGGTTCCTGAAGTCGATGTACGATTCCACATCATAGAATAGCACCACATTGTAGTAGCGCATTAGGAAGTGACATGCATGGGTGGCTCTCTCACGGTGCTCAATTAGTGAATGTAGCTAGAACCCACTCAGAAATGGTACCCATGGTACCACCGCATCCTCTTCAATATGCCTTTGCAATTTCCTCACTACCGGAAGGTCCAAACCATACACTACATTGGTTACTACCTCACCAAGGCCTCTGAGGTATCGCTCTAGTAAAATCTGAAGCATCAAGCGAAGTATCATGGCTTTCAAGGCCTGAATGTGAAGCATCAAGGAAACAAAGTGGGAACATATATTGGTGTTCACCCAATATTTATCTTCATACTCAATATAATCTTTGCCCAAAACCCATTTCATGGTTATGATAGCCAGTGAGTGTTTGTTTTTCGTTATACGTTTCAGACGCCTATTGGAGATCTCTCCTAGAAAATTCATTGGACACACTAGCCTAATCAGAGTCTTCATTATTTCAGCCTCTACTCAAAACACCTAAGTCTAACACTATGGAAATTTAAACCTACTCAACTGCCTAAGCAATTATGCTATCTAAATTTCCTAATGCTTTTGCTAAATCACTAAGTATAGTTTTGCTGCTATGACAAGCCCCTTTTATAGAAACTCTCGAGGTAGCCTACATTCCAAGCATGATGGTAATCGAGTTTAGCTCAAGAATACCACCCAAAATGCCAGCTCAATTTTTGAACTTGGTTGCGTCCATAGGAACAAATTGTTGCGTGCAGGATTAAGGAGCGGTAATCAATTAATACGAATTGGTGGCAAGATTTGGCAATGGCAGATACACATGTAGGTGCTTAGGTGTTAGCATTCGGGCCTTTTCAAGCTCCAAGGTTGAGCACAAATCCTTCTAAAGTACTCATTATGACATCAACCTAATTGTGCTTTCAGAGATATTAATGATGAGGACAAGTGAGAAGGTGAATAACGGGGAGATGGTGGCTCATTTTCCCATAAAAATTATGTTCAAGGGATGTTATCTCTAACACAATTATGAATCCTTGTCTTGTCAAAAATGGCAAGTAACTCATTTCAAGTGGACAGAGGAGTTGGTGGTACATGCCAAATTAAATGCAGAAAAGCAACTGTTGTCTATTGGTTGAAGGCAGGAAAGTAAAGAGAAAAGCTAAGTATCGCATGCAAAAATCAGATAGAGTATAAAACTTCTTGAAGCAGTGAAAAGACTTAGAAAAACAAAATTATTAAGGAGCCAGGTGTGATGCAATTTTGCAGCACACGGAGCCGAACACAGGATTAATCATGGAGAATTCACTACCCCAGTGTAAATTAAACCTGAAGCAAAAGGTGGTCTGGTTTTGAAACCATAAAACTTGCATTGTGTTTTAGGTTCCATTTATACCGCTTCAGTGTGCAAACTGGGTAAAATTTGCTAGTTATGGCAACTGCTCAAAGTTCTTAGGACCAAATGCAAAAGGAAGAGGCCCAGAGCTTATTTAATATCATGCGCACGACACCAACCGCCAAAGTCTTTGAGGATGTCTCTTATGCCTTGCCTGGAATTCCAAAGAAGCTGACCTAGGTAAATACGCGGGTTGTAGAGAAGAAAATCCCTCGCAAAGAGAAGAAACAAATCAAAGAAGAATGAGAAAATATTCATGACCCCATTCTTGCAAAAAATCCCAAATCACTGAGGGAAGCAACCTGTGAGAGGATGAGAAGAATAGCAACCCAGACTCCTTGGCGCATAAATGTTGGTACAGTGGGCTTCCACAATATATGGTCCCACTCATGCACTATTGCCCTGAATTGGTCGATGAGGCCATTAAGAACTTCAATCCAGACACCAAGACCATTGAGGGTCAGGAAGTGAGTGTGGCTATATGCAGAGAGGTTGTATGGAATATGCTCAGTATCCCAATGTTTCACTCCAAAGTGCCTAAAATGGAGAATTTCAATCCAACAAAAGGGGAAAGATATTGGAGGACTAGAGACCTGGCGTTGGATTTCTATAACACGGAGACTCAAAAACTCAAAGAAGCTCCTAATAAGCCAATGCAAATCCCAACGACGCATAAGGGCTTCAAGGATGATATGAAGGATTCCTTCACTATGATGGCATTTATTTGTGGCCTAGACACTGACAAGGAGGTCTAGGAATTTCGACTCGATTTAGGTTTCCAATTATGCAAGCAACATTCTTTTTTCTAGTACAATTTTGTTGAGTTCTTCATGCAAGAGATGCTCAACCAGATAACAAAATACCAGCTTCAATAGAGGTTCAGGTTCTCGTCCTTTCTTGCACATATGTTCTTGCATCAGAATCCTGACTTCTTCTAGAAGCATCTAGGGCTGTCGATTTTGGACAAAAATCAGAGAAGGAAGCCAATTTCCACATGGACTCCCCTTCTCTCTGAGAAATTTTACTATTACGCATTTTCAGTTTATTTCTTATATCCGATTCTGTAGGATTTAAGAGGAGATAATACTATCTTGCAGTTTAACTAGGACCAAACTGATTTTATGCAGAGCTTCACTCCAAAGTGCGACTGGTTCCTGGGCGAGGACTTCACATTCGTTTGATTGCGAGGTTTCATGAGTGAGCCCTTTCGGCTTCCAACGAGTCTTATAGACTGGTTACTGGCGCATGAAGTATTCCACTAGGTATCAATTATAGACATCACCTTTTGCAACAAGAAAACAAAGAAGAAAGGATTTCTCAAATGCTTGAAGCGCTACAAAACTATAGTCATGGCTAAGAGAAAAGCTCACAATGTACTAGAAGCAAATTTGGCTCATCTGGGGTTGGTGTGGATTTGTGATAAATGGAATTACAACCCAAATGATGACTTTCCAAGCAAGTATGTCAAAGTGACACACTCCCCTTGGCCTTACTGGAAGAAGCATCGAAACCCAATGTCAGATGTGGATGAGTTTATTGTTGACCTTGCGTACATCCCTACTAAAGGTGGTCAGCCCTTTTGGCTCAGTTTCTACCTTCCCACTATGCAATATGATAAGACAAGAAAAATAAGGACGACTCTCCACAACAATCTGCTAAAGAACTATAACTGGAAGGAGGAGAAGGTCCATGATTTTTGGATATATTAGTAGGAGACCCAATGCACTGAGGCCCCATATGATACTAAAGAGATGGATGATAAGTTCAATAAATTATGGAACAACGAACACCTAGATTCCAACAAGAGTGGTGAAAAGGACTCCAGTGGGAGTCGACTGAATCATAATCAGATGAGGGAGAAAAACTAGAAGCAGACACATAGGACGTC